>WOXC01006787.1:0-212437 GCA_011680675.1 Gymnobelideus leadbeateri | reverse complement strand
TACATAGAGAATCCTGGAGAATAAACGAAAAACTAGTTGAAAACCTGGTCCCTGAGAGAGGGGACAAAAAGGCAGAGGCAGGAATGCCTACCAGGGATGCTCTTGTCCCAGGGCTGACCCCTGCAGGACCAAGCAATGATCTACACCCCGCTGTGACACAGGGCAGGGGCTCCAGACTGCAAGAAGACAGGACATTTTCAGACAGGGCCAGGAGGGTGTGGGAAAGACAGGGCCCGTTTGTGTAAACAAGGGTCTGTGTTGCTCACGGGGCTGGGGGGTGGGAGGCCCGGGGGAGATAGGGGTGGGGGAGGGAGATAAAAAGAAGGGGGTCACTGACACACGCCCCTGTCCCTCTGCCCTCCTGCGTCTGCAGAAACGGGGCGTCCTTGGGGTCGGGAATGGAGATAAAGGCACAGGGAAGAGTCAGGAAACTCAAGGTGCGCGACCTAGGATCTAGGGGAGTCTGAGCTGCCCAAGAATAAAGTGGGGTACGGGGGCGGGCGGTGTGTGGATGCTCAGCAACTCAGGGAGCTCTTAAGTTGGGCAGGGATTCTGCAGGCCCTTCATGACGTCACATCCGGAGGGGGGGGGGGTTACCTCATCCAATGGGACACAGGAAGTAACCATGGGGAGGGTGGGCCTAAACTCAGGATGCTGAAGAGGGAGGGCCCTAGGGCCTCAGGGGCGGTGTCTGACTAGCCTTTTGGCCCCTGGCTTGGCCAGAGAGGGCTGAGGCTCGGCCCTCAGGCACGGCCTGGGGTCAGGCAGCTAGGGGAGGCCCTGGTTTCTCTCCACCTGGAGGCAGGCCTGGGCGAGGATGGGGCAGAAGACAGGCGCAGTGACGCAACACGCCCCGGGTACAGACCCAGGAGACCCCAGCATGTGCATTGTGGGAAGTGGGGGCGGGGCGCCTGGGAATGAGACTGTGGAGGCCGAGTTCAGCAGCTCAGGTGGGCGGGGCCACGCCCGATCCGCCCCTAGGGGCGGGTCCGGGAGTTGAGAAGGGCGGGGTGATGCCCAGGGAGAGGAAGGGGCGGGGCGTCCACAAAGCTGACCTTCTGGCAGGCAGCATCCCCTCCTCTGTGTAAACTCCTTTCTCAGGAGCAGACAGGGAGGACAGAGGCAGAATGAAGGTGGCAGGCGGCCACACACGGGGCTGGGAAAGAAGGCCCTGCAGAGATGGCTCTGATCCTCAGCATGGAGTCACATGTGCCATGGAGACCCTGGAGACTGCTTGAGACCAAGGACACAGCCCCGCCATGGGCTGACCTGTGATGTTTGATGCAGGAGAGTCACATGCCAGAATCACACATGACAGAGGAGAAAACGGGGAAATGCCTAGAAACATGTCTGTCCTGGTGTGTGCCAGCAAAGCTGAGAGAGGGTCACACGTGTGCAACAATACAATCCCTGCATAGAGAGGACACAGAGCAGAGAATGAAAATAGCCCTGTCCCAGGAAAAGAAATGGAACAGGGGGTCACTGATCTTCCAGATACAGGGAACCCAAAACTGTGTGCAACAGAAATCCTTACTCAAATAATACTCAGAGGTTTCTCAAGGTAGGAAGCAGAAAAACATGGTTTATTATGATCTCAAGAAAGGGCCACCCTCCATTCAAATGGTCAGGGAGGAGAAGCAATTTACAAAAGGACATAGCAAAGTTATAAAGCCCTAACTCAGAATTCTCCCTCTGACCCTCTCACCTTCTGACCCTTTTCTTCCATTGGCTGGAAATCAGGTGCACAATCTAAGCAAAGCAATCCACCTCAAATGTAGAAGAAGGAAAGAGTAGTAGGGGAGGTGCTCGGCCTCCTTTCTCCAAGTAGGAGGAAACAAAGATCAGCCTGGGTGGGGAAAGACTGGAGCTGGGGGACACCCAGGAAGGCAGCTTGTCTGCCTCCGCTCTTTATGTGTGGGTACCCTGGTCTAAACCCCTTGTAATTAAACCTTCCAGAGCCTGGACAACAGGGAGCCACACCCTCCTTTCTGCCTCAGAGTCCTCTACAAGGAGACTTACTAAATTTCTTTCTAACACTATTTCAGATAATGGGCCTTTGTTCTCTCCCTCACTAGCTGCCCAACCACTAGTGAATTGGCACAGTGGAGAGACACCTGGAATTGGAGGCACAGACTTGGACTGAAGTTCTGCCTTACTCATTGTGTGACTACAGGCAAGCCACTTGAACCCTCTAAAACTTAATTTTCATATCTGTAAAATGGGGGTGATATTAATACCTGTGCCTAGTAAATTACACTGTGTTTTTAAGGTTCAAATGAGATGTTTGCAAAGTGCTTTATATACCATGACATACTAGAGAAGGCTTTATTATTATTATTATTACTCATCTTTTAGTCTTTTTGATGGAGTTTACATATCATGCCATTGATCCTTTTCTGTTCTGTTGAATGGTCTTCAGGTCATAGCACAGAATAACTGTCTTTTCTAACTCTGTCAGGGTATTGGGATATGAACTAATCTCCTGCAGGCTCCATGAATACATCTTTAGGACAGTTCTGGGAGGAAACAGGACTGTGGGGATCCCATGTTCGTCACCCTCTTCCCACATAGTTTTCTGATCTTCCCCTTGGTTTCTATATATTGCTAGTTTTTCATCCAGGCAGTTTAGAGATTAGGAACAGTGACTATGCTATTAAAAACATCATTATTGATTGTTTATGGATCAATGTGAGGACTAGGAAATGGGCAGGATAGTTTTGGTCCATGGCAATGTTCCATTTCCAGCACAATCTATTTTTCAATTCCCAGGTATATCCTGAGGTCTCCATTTGTAACCAGAACATTTGTCATCTGTTGATGACTTTTGAAAGGTACTCAGCTTCTGACGGATAATTCCAGCCACCAGGTCATTTTTCTAAGTATTCATTAGGCACTAATGTTTTACAACTTGCAGTGAAGAGTTGTTTACTTTCTATGACTTCCTTCCATAGTCCGTGCTGACGGCTAAATCTGGGCTCCTGAAGTACAATCTATGATTTCTGATGACAATGACCTGATGTGGGATTGCCATCAGAAATCCCCTCCAATTCTATAAGCAAAGCCACGTGGCACACATGTGATCTCTATTCTCTGTACACACATTGTGGGCAAATTCTTGTGGAATGGCATCTATGGGGCACATCTGGATTCCACTTTTGGATCTTTGTTATTTTATATGCTTCCCCCAACGACTAACCTTTTCAGATACACTGGACACATGCAGGGGTATCTATTTCATGTGGTAACTTGCTCGACAAGTATTTCTGTCTGTTTTTAACTTGTTGAATATGTGCTTTTATAGAGAAGTGTTGATCTCTGTGTTTCTTTATTAGGTAGATTTTTTAAGGATAGTTTCCAAGTCTGTTGTACATTTTGGATTAAATAGGAGAGGGCCTTTCTACACTCAGCCCTATCTAACAGGGTGGCTACTTTAAGATGGCCATCTTCTGGGAGGGGGGCTGGGAAACAGGAAAAGCTCCCCCTGATTTAGCAGGCAGAGGTTCTAAGGGATTGGTAGATGACTCTGAGAGCTACAGGAATGACTGCAGCTGAGGTGGGATTGGGCCTCCTGTGGTGGTGGCCACATAGAACCAGTGCTGTGTGGAGCTTCAGCCAAGGTAGGCTTCCCCATAGAAAAGCTCTCTAAGCATGGTCAGGAGATGCCTGAGACTTTTGTTTCACACTGACAGACTTCCTTTAGGAGCACAGAGAAGGGATTCTCACAAAAATACAAGTACTTGCTGAAGGTCTTAGCCAGGAGCTCCCTCCTGATTTTGTTACCCCATAAGTGTTCTACAGGGGACATCCCTTCCATTAAGAAGGGGTTCAATTGGTTTCCTTAAAGGCATCAATAAAATGTTTTCAGTTAGAGGTTAAAGTACTGCTATCACTATGGATACCCCAAGGCCACAGTACACAAAGAGTAAATATACAAGTATATACAAGAGTATGTCCTTTGTTGTACTGCACCCCTGTAGCAGGACTGGGACTTGTTGCCTATGACAGAGATTGCCAAGAATCATGTCCGAATACTATTCTCTAGAGCTTACCCTTTCCAATGCCTCACACTTTGTCTCCATGCATATACAAGGCAAAGATCCCAGAGGTGCAGCAGATACCAGCTCTGCTGAAACGGGAACATCTGGCAAAGCGAATCTGGGCTGCTCAGGATTAAGGCGGGCACAGGTCTGGGGAAAGCAGTGGGGAGGCAAGCAATATCAAAGGCCTCATTGTGGGAATGCTGTGACTGGGTCTATCAAAATCACACACATACTCCTCCCAGCCCCCTGGTTCTTCCATGCTTAGATCGTACATATTCAAGAACTTTCACCCCAATTCATTACTGAGAGCAGTAGAAAGGGCTTTACATATGGTATCTCATTTCATTTCATTTAGGAACTGAACACACTATCACCCTCCTAGTTAGGATCACCCCAGAAATGGAAGTTTTGTCACTTTTAGTCATGATTTACAGCTCAAGATAGTATGTACACAATGCAAATTCCTGCAGTAACAGTAAGAGTGACCTACCCAGTGTGACATGGGCCAATATGGGAACATAAGAAAAGGGTAGAACTTGATTCTTAAAGTGGGAATGATGGCACAATAGTGTGATAGTGTAGTAGAAGGGACCCAGCTTAATGTATAGAGAGCTTACTCCATCTGTCATTCCCTTCCACCCTGCTCAGTTGAGGGCTTCCACATGTACCTGTAGAGAGGCTCTGACTCCCTTTCTAGAAGGACACAGAGGATTCCACAGGATGATTTACAGGATGCTTAAGTGCTTAATAGACTGGCCAGCTGCACCATGAATCCTTCAATGCCCTATCTATAGGTTAACTCCTTAGCCAATTATACACAAACTGAGTCTCAATTAGCCTTGGTTCCCATCTTCCATCTTGTCAAACTTGACATTGATGAGTGGCAGACTAGGCACTCCTCAGTTGGCCCTCACCACTGGCTTACTTAGTGACGTTTCAGGGCTAAAAACACACCTCCATGTAGCTCTGCCTTGGGCTATTTCCCAGTGAATTATGGGCAATACTCCTGCACAGTTGATATTAAAAGTGCATGTTCCTTTAAGCACTGACCACTCCTTGACTCCTCCCTAATCCCACCCTTACTAACCTAGTTAGTATAATTGACATCTAATTTACTGTCTTGACTCCTTAAAACTATACCTGTGATTTCTGTACATTTGCAGGTCCCATAAGAACCCTTGCCCTCTGTGGTACACAGCATAACAATAAACTTTTATAATCTCGGCTTCCAAGTTTGCTTGAGCCTGGTGAATTCTTTCCAGACTGTATTGCAGGGTTTCTGGTCATGATAAGGATCAGAGTCCTGGTAGAACCTATTACCCTTCCCTCATCAAACCCACCATACTGGAGGAAATGAGTTAAGTAAATGCTGGGACTACAAAGAAAGGCAAAAGACATTCTATATGCTGAAGGTGTTCAGTGTGATGGGGAAGATAGCATGCAAACAACTATGGAGAACCATGCTATGGATAGGATGAAATGGAAGTAATAAGCAATGAGAAGAAACAAGAAGTGGGGAGAGGGAAATCAAGGAAGGCTTCCTGAGGAATATGGGTTTTTATCTGGCATGTAAAGGATGCCAGGGAAGTCAAGACAGAAATGGAAATATCAGTATTCAATCAGGGGAGCAAGGAAAAATGTACCTGTCAGATCTATGGATAAGGGAAAACTTTATATCCAAACAAGAGATAGAGAATTGGAAATCGAGGGAGATGACCATCAAAAGTAGAAAGACTGAACAACTTGGGGCATATAATTGTGATGGAATGACGAACAGCTTAGTTCCAGAAAATCCTGAGAAAACATATAAGAACTGATACAAAGTGAATGGAGCAGCCCCAGGAGAAAAATGTACACAACAACAGTAATTGTAATGATGACCCACTGTGAAAGAATTAGCTACTCTGATCAAGGTGATGAGCGAAGATAATTCTGAAGGACCCTGATAAAAAAAAAATTATTCATCTCTAGGGAGAGAACTGATGAACTCTGAGTGTAAGCTGAAGCATACTTTAAAAAAAAACTTTCTTTATTTTTCTTGTATTTTTATGTGCTTTTTCTTTTTCAACATGACACAAAGGACAAAAAATGAAAAGTTAAAGCTGTGCAGAGTGTGGGAACATAGGCCCACAGATACATTGTTGGTGGAGCTGCAAAATGGCAAATCATTTTTGAAAATTATTTGGAATTATGCAAAGAAAATAACAAAAATGTCTATGGCCTTGAAAACAAAGACTCTATTAAATGGACTTATACCTCAAGGAAGAAAGAAGTCCCCTTATACTCCAAATATTTACAACAGTACTTTCTGTGACACATATGAATTGAAAACAAAGTAGATGCCAATCAACTGGGGAATTATTGGTAAGTAATTATTGGTAAGTAAGGTATGGAATATGCATAATGCAGAATACTATGATCCTTTCAGAAAGGATGGGAGCACTGAGTACAGGAAAGTATGGAAAATTTTGAGAACTGATACAAAATTAAGTAAGCAGAACAAATAAAACAGTATGTGTGTGTGTATATATATATGTATATATACACACATATATATGTATATATATATACAGTAACTGCAACAATTTAAATGGAAAGAATGACACACAAAAATATTAAAATTGTGTGGAATATTTTGTTCCACAAGTGGGACTGAAAAGAAAAAATGAGAAAACTCCATCAACCTCCCCTGTCCAGCAGATAAAAGTTCCACAAGTGTTGCACATTGCACACCTTTTTCTGAAGGTCCTGAAGAGTTCTGCTCCCTTTCTTTTCTCCCTAAAACAAAAAAATTCTATTTGTCACGTGGTATGGCTCTGGAGGATGAGGAAAGTAAGAGATACATAAGATACCCCAGTGATATAAAAAACAGAAGGCTTCAATCAAAGTTTTGAAAAAGAGGTGAAGTATCTCAAGGGCAATGTTGTTGTTTGTCCTTCTTTCTTGAAGAGGACCATGTTATCAGGAAAGTGATGCCAGGACTTGCAAGAAAATTGGATTTAAGTGAGGGAGGGATGTGCAAAGTCACCAGCCTCACTTTGTCCTCCAGAACCATCTCGACCCAGTGGAAAGATTTAAATCAGGATGACTGAAGTTGGCCTCAGATGCAGTGAGAGACCTTGGCTTTTTTAAGCTAAGGTCCTTCCCAGGCCTCAGTTTGACTAAGATGACACCCATTCTGTGACTAAGGCTAAGTAAGAGATGAAGCAAATATGTTCAGGGAGATCACAGAGGGGGGAAGGAGGAAAGAGTTTGGGGGTGAGTTATTATCAGTAGCAGGTCAAACTATACTATAAATTAATGATTATGAAAACAATTTTAGTTGTTGTATATGCCTGTCTGACTTTTCTTTGACCTCATTTGGGCTTTCTTGGCAAAGATACTGAAGAAGTTTGCCATTTCCTTCTGCAGCTCATTTGACAGATGAGGAACTGAGGGAAAGAGGGTTAAGTGACTTGCGCAGGGTCACACAGTTTAATAAGTGTCTGAGACCAGGTTTGAATTCAAGGAGATGAGTTTTACTGACTCCAGGGCCCACAGAATTCCACACTGTCCAGAAAAGAGTTGCAACATGTTAAAAATTGAGAGGCTGATAGGGGTGGCTAGGTGGTGCAATGAGTAAGAGCACCGGCTTCGGAGTTGGGATGACCCGGGATCGAAACCGGCCTCAGAAAATGAGCAACCACACATAAATAGTGACTAGCTGTGTGACCTTGAGCAAGTTACTTAACCCCAATTGCTTTAAAAAAAAACAACTTCAAAAAAATTAAAAACAAATTGAGAGGCTGATAGAAAAGATTAAGTTTGTAATATATAGAAGCAAAAATAAAATAAAATAAAATAGTATGTAATAGATCAAGCAGTTGGGAAAGGGCCAGCTTTGGGGCAGAGGAGAACACAATATTTGATTTAAAAAAAACAGATGGGATAAGGGAAAAGCAATTTGCTAGAAATCTGATAGGACATGAACACCATATACCACCTATGAACTATTAACTACAAATGGATGTAGGAATTAGGTGTAACAGGGGATCAATACCAAATTAGAGGAGCAAGGAGGAAATTACTTTTCACATCGATGGATGGGGAAGAGGTTATAACAAAACAAGCAACAGAGAGAATCATAGAAAATAAAATGGATGATTCTGCTTCCATAAAGTTAACATGTTTTTGCCCAAAGAGATCAATTGCCATTAAAATGAGAAGGGCAACAGGTAAATGAGGGAAAGCATCTTTGCAGCACATTCTCTAAGGGCTGTTGCATATGCCAGATAGAGAAGGAACTGACTCCAGTTTCTAAGATGGAGCCATTCTCCAATAAGGCAAAGGATACAAAGGGGGATTTTTTAAAGGAAAAAATTTAAGTTTTCACAAGTCCTATGACAAAATGCTCCATATCCCTCATAATGAGAGAGGTGCACATTAAAACAACTCTCTTTTAAGTCTGTAAATCATAGAAATCCACAGGTTCAGGGACAGGTCCCCCTTTCTGCTCAACAATGTAAACAGAGCCCCTCTCACCAGGTGCTGGTTGATACCAAAACAAAAAGCAAATATACGATTAAATTAAAGGACACCAAACGAAAGAGATGATCAGGAGAAGGGGAGGGGAAGTATTCCTAGACCTTCTCCCCTCTCTCCAACCCCAAGGCAAAGCTCAGGATGGGAGGATGGGAGGAAAGGAGGACAGAAACGTCCACCAGAGGAAGAGAACAACTGTCAGCAAAGGGTTCTCCCTGCTGGTCTCCATCACACTGCACCCCACTCTATAACCCCCCAAGCTCCAGAACTCCAAACAAAGACATGGGTAGGGAGATGGCCCCAGGTAGCCCTGGAGGAGCAGTCACACATTAGTGTACACACACACACACACACACACACACACACACACACACACACACAGAAATCCTACCTACACAGACAACACACAAAAACATTAATACTCCCAAAACCCTTCTCATGGCCACACACATGCCCCTTGTCATTAAAACAAGCCAATTTGGGATGAGGAGAGGTTCCTGAGAAGATTGAAGGAGAGGCAGGAGATTATAATGGGTGGGAGGGATGCTGAGGGCCGGGAGGGGCAGCAGGAGGGGTGGGTTTACATCACAAACCCTCCTCCCTCCTCTCCCCCCACAGGGGAAGTGCAGGAATTTCTGTGATCTCTCAGGTAGATGTGGGGTGGGAGGAGGAGGAAAGAGGTATGGTGGGAGAGGGGAATGGCAAAGGTTTGGGGGGGCAGACTTTCTGTTGATCAACCCCCCCTAGACTCAGGGGAAAAGGAAACTAACTCCCCCCTCCTCTTACTACAAAGAGAACTAAACTTGATCAAGGTTGGTAGGAATGGGTACAGTGACATCACAGTAGAGGCAGGGCTAGTCTCCACCAAGAGCAGAGGGAGGAGGACAAAGAGAGGGAGGCGGGGTTCTGTGATGTCAGGCCCAGGGCAGTGGGGAGGAACCCCCCCAGGGATTTCTCTCAATTCCCATCACCCAGCCAGGTTCCTGAGGGCAGACTGCTGGGGTCAGGGGTTGGGGCAGCTGACTTCAGTTTGGGTTGTCAGGGGGCAGCCCCTTTACCTGGAAGGGGGAGAACAGGGGGCAGATGGAGTGTTCTGGGCTCCACATAAGGGAACTTGGTCTTGGATTCCTGACAACTCCACCCAGAATAGACGAGGAAATGGCTGGTCATCTGCAGAGCCTGGTCTCAGTCTCCTTTCTCCAGGCAGGAGACAAAATCAGGCCAGGAACTAGGAGGGAAATGGAGACACCCAGCCATGGATGTATGCCTGGGCTGACTGTGTCTGGACAGGAGAAAAGTGGAGGCAATTGCTGCTGGGCAACTCCTCTTCCTAATTAAAAAGGAAGATGGAAACAAAAGGTCTCATATGCAATTTCTACTCTCAGAAACTTGCCTAGAGCATGGACACCTTAAGTGACTCAGCCCCCTTAATAAATATAGATGGTAGATGGTAGAGGGGTCAAGGGTCAGCCAATGACTGTCTCCCAGGGCTCCCCTGCCCCAAAACCTGGGGAGATAAATGAGCATGCTTTTCTACCTGGATGAGAGAGAGGCAGCCAAGTCAGAGGATTGTGACAAGGACAAACCTTGGTTGAAATATGTATAAGAAAATGGCTGATCTTAGCCATGAAGGATATTTGTTAATTAACGAACCAATTTTGAACAAGACTACCAATGTCAAATCAGGGAAGCCCAAACATCATGTAAAAGAAAAATTAACTTTGGTGTACACAACAATCAGACAGTAAGGATGGCTAGATGTAGTCTTTGTACCAGTAGTAGAGCTGGGACTCCCATCTGACTCCTCTAACTCCATATTCCATTATTCTTGACATTCGACCATGGCCTCCATCCTGAACAAAGCCTCTCCTTCATGTCTCTTATGTGTGTTCTCTATCTGCTGCCTCAATTCCCTCTTCACTCAGTCCTTACCTCAAATCACGAAATGGGTCCACAGGATCACAGGCTTATATCTCCAGCTCAAAGCCCCCTCAGAATCCACCTAGGCCAATCCCCTTCTGCTACAGAGGAAAATGAAGCTCAGGGAGATCAAGGGACTTGCTTCAAATCACACTTGGGCTCAGAGATACAGAGTTGGAAGGAGCCTCAAAGGTCAACTAGTGGAGCCTTCTCATTTTCCAGAGAAAGAAACTGAACCCCAGAGTGGTGATGGGAGTTTTCTGAGGTCACACAGCTAGTAAGTGGCCCCAGCTAGTCAGCTAAGATGTGGACCCAGATTTTCATGACTCAGAAGGAAGCAGTATATCCATTAGATTATGCTGCCTCTTATCCTCTCCTCTCACTAGTATACCCTCATCCCTATAGATGTTGTAAGGCTAGAAGGATGAGGGGTAAGTTTCTTTTTTAAATGTCAAAAGAAAAGTCAGTTCTAACACCTATCCAGTTTCACCTCCTGAACATTCAACAGCCACTTTCCGGTTTGAATTCAGTTCTTTGGTGGAATTCCTGTCTACATCCTCCATATCTATCCAAGGTGAGAAGTCCTTATCCCAGTTTGATCTTTTGCCAAAATGAATTTTCAAGAATTTACACAACAGCTTAAGCTAAATGAGCTATCAATAGATAGAAAATAAACACCATTTCAGCACCAAAGATACTGGACAGCTCTGCCAGTTATTATCTCAGTAAACCACCTCATCTAGTCCTACTCACATATACATGGGGACATGGTAGCACAACCAGGGCAGTCAGGTAGCACAATGAATAGAGTGCTAGGCCCGGAGTCAGAGAGACTCATCTTCTTGAGTTCTGACCTCAGATCCTTATTAGCTGTGGGATCCTGTGATCACTTAATGCTCTTTATCTCAGTTGCTCATCTGCAAAATTATCGGGAGAAGGACATGGCAAACCACTGCAGTATCTTTGTCAAGAAAACCCCATCTCACAAAGAGCCAGTCACAGCTGAAAAATCACCCAACCACAGAGAGATGCACCTAGACCCACACTAGTCATTTGTCATCACCACAGACAATGTATCCTGCATCATCATCAAAGGAAAAAGGCAAATGCACTACAAAACCTGGGTCTAGGGAAATCACTTCCCATAAAACCTCATTCTTCCTACAGCTGCTTTCCTATCTTAACAGAACAAGGAAAGGTATGGCCCATGATGCCATTTCACTTTTTCCCAATCTGAAAACCATTGGCAATGAATTGATAAAGATCTTGTGTCAAATTCACTAAGGTATTTTAAATGTCAATTCTGAGTCCTGTGTGACAGGACTAATGTCTGCCAATTCCTCTCTACAACATGAGTTAGATCCATGCCTCCTCCTTCCCTACTAAAAGAGCAATAAAATTTCCCCCACAGGTGCCAAAGATACACCTGGAACCCCCACACCATCTTTATAGACTTGTCTAATTAATTCACTATCTCACTCACTATAATGGCCCTTCAGAAAACTTTCATCCTTCCTTAAAGCCCTCCATGGCTCCTTTCACACCCATCCAGCCTCTCAGCTTAGAACTTTGCCTCCTATCTAACTGAAAATATTGAGGTCATTCCCAGAAAGCTCCTTCTTTGCCCCTCCTCTTCCTCTCACCTCCCTCAGATGCCTTCTGCCACTGTCTCCACCTCTACCCTTCTCTCACACATAGAGATGTACTTACTGCTTATTGAGCTAAACCTCTCTACCTTCACAAGTGGTTCCCTTCCATCCTATTTCCTCCATAAGACTGCTCCCTTTGTCATCCCCATTCCCTCACTTATCTTCATTATCTCCCTGTATACTGGCTGCTTCCCATTGCCCACAAACATATGTATGTCTCTCCCATCTTTAAGACATTCTCTCCCTGGATCCATCCATCCCGTCTAATTATCATCCCATATACTACCTCCCTTTTGTGGCTAACCTCCTTGAAAAGGCCATTTACCATAGTCACCTCTATTTGCTTTCCTCTCTCTTCTTAAATCTCTACAGTTGACCTTCTGCCCTCATCATTCAACTGAAACTGCTGTCACTACTGTTGCTAACCATCTCTCAGATGCTAAATCCAATGTCCTGTTCTTAATCCTCCCCTCTCCCGATCACTTGGCAGCCCTTTTCCCTGTTGTTCACCCTTCTCTAGATACTTTTTTTTAAAGCAATTGGGGTTAAGTAACTTGCTCAAGGTTACACGGCTAGTCTTTATTTATGCATGGGTGCTCATTTTCTGAGGCCGGATCTGATCTTGGGTCATCCAAACTCCGAGGCCGGTGCTCTTACTCACTGCGCCACCTAGCCGCCCCTTTAGGGCAATTGGGGTTAAGTAACTTGCCCAAGGTTACACGGCTAGGTTTTTTTGTTTGTATGGATTAAGTGTCGGAGGCCCGAACTCAGGTCCTTCTGATTCCAGGGCCGGCGCTCTATTCACTGCGCCACCTAGCCGCCCCTTCTCTAGATACTTTTGTCACTCTAAGTTTTGGTGAAATTATTCTCTCCAGGATCTCCTCTTAATCAGTTAACAAACATTTATTAACTGCCTACTATATGCCAGGCACTATACTAAGCAGTGGAAATAGAAAGGTAAAAGAGAGTCCCTGCCCCCAGTCACCTCACCATGGCCATTCCTCCTCAGTATCCATAGCAGGATCTTCATGCAGGTCATGCCTGGTAACCATGAGTATCCCCCTGGGCCTTGTCCTGGGCTGCCTTCCCTTCTATCTGGATACTATTTCATTTCCTACTCTCCTCAGTACCCACAGATTCAATGATCATTTCTATGCAGATGATTCTCCCATTAAACAATGTCTATTGACTGAAAAGGGCCTGGTTGTTCTCTCTTTCCCCTGATGCAGCTTCCTAGTCTCCTAAGGGTATAAAAAGTCCCACCAATGGGCACTTAGGACCTTTCCAACTTGGTAGATTCCTGAAGGCCACTTAAGTCCTCATACTGTTCCCTGGCAGCCCACTCTGATCCCCGGATGTGTTTGAGAAGAGAAGGGCTTTGTTCAAAGAAGCTGTGTCACTATATAATTTCTATGCTGTGTTAGCTCAAAGGAAACCTGCTATTGTTAACTGTCCAATGACTTCTAGGTACCTCATTACATCCCAACACTGATTCTGAATTAAGAGATTGCTGGAGCTCAAGCCTCCTCTAACAGTCTGGCACAAGAGAGATTCTCAGAGACTTCTGGATTGACTGACATTGTTGAGTGGATGCCTCCTGCTGACTGTAGGACCTGCAGGGATAAACCTTTTCTGTATGCTAGAATCAGAGAGAAGAAACATCATAGGGAGGGGGGGTGCAGAGCCAATATTCTGGAGTGTAAGCAGGAACTCATCTGAGCTCCTCTGTGAATTCTGTCAGTAACCTCTAAAAAGTGAAACTGGATGGATTTTAGAGTGAAAGAATCCATTGGGAGACAGAGTGTGGCAGATTCCCAGTCTAGCAAAGTACCCACATAGGACTGGGGAGGGGGAGCACAGAACATGTGAAGGGTGCACCAGTATGGAACTGAGAGCACACCACAGCAGAGTGAGAGTGAGCCCAGGCCAGTGGATTCACTCACCCCCAAGGGCAATTTGAAGACATCTCACCATAGGACAGAAGATCAGTCAGAGCTGGGTAAGAGAAAGCTCAGGGCATGTGGCAGCAGCTTCTCTTGGGGATATTAGCCCACAGCCTGGATGTTTAAAAATCACCTACCTGAACTTCTGGGAGCCAATATGGCATAGGAAACCCTAGCTGCTCCAATCCCCCTCCCTGAACCAGAAAATCCAGAGATTATTGCTCCACACAGTGAAAATCCTGAATTAGTGGAAGCAGCTGCAAGCTTGGTAGACATAGAGGAAGGGTGTGACTGAAGCTGTGCTGAGCCTGAAGTGTAGGGCGGGGGGCATCCCAACAAACCCCATCTCAGCTGACCTGCAGGAGATCCCAAAGCCCAGGAGTGTGGAGCCAGCAACCACTAACACCACAAGCCCAGGAGTCCTTTAGCACAATTAATGAAATCTGCAGATGCCAGCTGCTGAGCCTACCTGAGCTATAGCCCAGGGGCACAGAGCCAGAAACCTGAAGTGGCCAGACCACCCACTTCCACACATCAAGGTAAACCAGGGGAAACAGTGAAAGTCCTGGCCCTGGCCTCAGGCTAGACATCCAGAGGCTACAACACACAAAGTCAACAACCACGCCCCTAGCTCCCAGCTTGAGAAGCATGGGTCACAGCCCTCTGTACCCCAGAAGCAGAAATCCACTTTAAAGCCAGGAAATAGGCATGCACAATGGGTCAGAAGCAAACAAAGACAGTTGAATTCTAGTATTGTAAAAGAGAAGAATCACTTTCACGAGACACCATCAACTCTATATGCACACCTGAGATCACAGAAAGAAATATGAACTGGTCTCAAGCCCAAAAAGCATTCTTGGAAGAGCTCAAAAAATATTTTAAAAGCCAAATTAGAGAGATAGAAGATAAAGTGACCAATTCTTTTAAGAGTACATTGACCAAAATGGAAAACAATCTCAGTGAAGAAAAGAAATCCTTAAAAAGTAAAATCTGTAAACTGGAACAGGAGGTTCAAACCCTAAGTGGAGAAAATAACTCCCTACAAACAAAATCTGAACATACAGAAAAGGAGCTTCCAAAACTAACCAAGGGATGAAGAGGAAGAGTCAAGATGGAAGAGTAGAAATAGGACTTCTACTGGCTTCCCACTCCCACCTCCTCCAATCATGTAAAAATGAATCCAACCAAACTTTGGAGGTACAGAACCCACAAAATGACACAGAGAAGCTAACCTGCCACTGAAGACAACCTGGCAGGCTGGCAAGAAGTGGCCAGCACAGTGCTCTGGGAGCCAAGCCCAGCCCCACATGAGCCTGAGCTTTTATCCTCAGGGTAGGCAGAACCAGCCACCAACTTGAGGGACTTCAGAACACCAGCAGCTCTGGTGGTCTGTAGAATTATAAGCCCATAGATGCTAAGGACAAAGTGAGGGGTCAGTCCAGTGGGGACTTTGGGACCTGAGAGTTCAGGAGTGCAGTATGGCCTTTGCCCCAGAGGTAAGAAACCACTCCTAAATCTATATGCCAAAGAGCTTTGTAAAAAAAATACTTTTAATAGCTCTTTTAATGGTGGCAAAAACTGGAAATTGAAGAGATGTACATCAACTGAGGAATGGCTGAACAAGTTGTGACATATGATTGTAATGGAATATTACTGTGGTAAAAGAAATGATGAGTACCCAGATTTCAGAATATCCTGGAAAGACTTATATGAACTGAACCAAAATGATGTGAGCGGAACTGGGAGAACACTGTACACAGTAACAACAATATTATACAGTGATGAACTGTGAATGACTGAGCTATTCTCAGCAAACAAAATAATCCAAGACAGTTCCAAAGGATTCATCATGAAAAATGCTATCCACCTCCAGAAAAAAGAACTGATGAAGTCTAAATGAAGATCAAAGCACATGACTTTTCACTTCCTATATTCATTCATGGTTTTTCTTTCCTTTGGATCTATATATTCTTTCACAACATAACTAATACGGCAGTAGGACTTGTATGACTGAACATGTATAACCCATACCAGATTGCTTACTCTCTTGGGTAGGGAGGAAGTGGGGGAAAGAGAGAGAATATTTAGAACTCAAAATTTTTAAAAAATGTAAATGAAACTAGGGGAAAATAAAATACTATTGAAAAATCAATGTTATCCTCAGATTTCCCTGTCAACCTGGGTTCACACAAGTTATACAAAACTTGAGGGTTAGAAAGGACCACAGCATCCATCTTGGCCAATCTATACATGAAAGGGACTTCCAGTTTAAGAAACAAATGGTCATTCAGCTTTTCCTTGAATATCAAAGAGGGAAAACCCACCACCTCTACAAAGGCAGCCCATTTCACTTTTGGAGAATCCACATTTTTTCCTTACGTCAGGTCAAAATTGGCCTCTTTAGAACTTCCAAATATTGCTCCTGGTTTTGATCCCCAGAGCCAAGAAGAACCAATCTTATCCTTTATCCATATAACAGACTTTTGATTTTTGATACTTGATATCCCAGGTTTCTCTGAAACACTTCATTTAGGCATTTCTTGCAGTGTAATAATATTCCATCATATTTATATCATAATTTGTTTGGGCATCTTATAATTGAAGGGATGCCCAACAGTCTCCATTTTATGACTACCAAAAAATGTGTTAGAAATATTTTGGACACATAAGCCTTTCCCATATTTCTTTGCTCTTTTTGATGTATACACCTAGCAGTGGTATAGCTGGGCCAAAAGGTATGCTTAGGTTAGGTGTTTTTGGAACAAACTTTAAAACTGATTTTCAGAATGGTTGGACAAACTCATAGCTACACCAACACTGTTATTGGGCTTGTTTTCCCACAGTCTCTCCAACAATTGTCATCTTCCTTTTTTAAACTGTCATTTTACCAATTAGTTCAGAAAGGGCAATTAATTGTCCTCTTAAATATTTATCTACATTTCTTTGGTATCAATGCCCTATTGCTCAAGGTTGTGAAGGAGAACATCAGAGTTGCTATCATTTGCATTTTGCTACTCATTATTAATTTTGAGCCTTGGTTCATATGTTTATAGATAGCTTACATTTCTTCCTATGAAAACTACTTGTTTATATCCTTTGCCCATTTATTAGTTGGAAATTTCCTCTTAAGTTTGTAAATAAGAATTGCTTCTCTATATACTTTAAATATCAGAGAAACTTTCTGCAAAGATTTTTTCCCATTTACCAGTTTTTTCAAGTTTTAGTCGCATATATTTCTTTTCCTTTTCACTCTTTTCCTTTTCTTTTTACAAAAACATTTAAATTAATTTAGATGAATATAATTTGAATGACCATTTTTACCTATGGGATCCTCTCTTTCTCTTTGCTCTTGAACTCTTCCTCTATATATAGATGAGGAAGGTAATTACTCAATTTTGGAATTTGTTTATAATATCTTCCTTTCTGTATAAGTCATACATCATTTGGAGCTTATCTTGGTTTATGTTGTGAGATGTTGGTCTACACCTAATCTGTGCCATACTGCTTTCTGGTGTTCTCAAAAGCTTTTGGCAAGAAGTAAATCCTTACCGCCAGTAGATATGGTCTTTAGATTTCTGGAACATTAAAAGACTAGGTTCTTTGGCTTCTTAGACTATGCCCAAATTGCCTCTCCTTTATCACAAACTCTAGGATTAAGTGGTCACTACCTCCCAGCATTACTAGCATTTCCATTCTGGCAACCACTCCCTTTCTATTACTGAGAAACTCATCTAGGATAGTCAGTCAATGAACATACATTAAGCACTTTCTATGTGCCAAGCACATTGCTAAGTAAGTGCTGAGAAGACAAAGAAAGACATGTCATGCGATATTTATACTCATGGTCTTTATCGTGATTGTGGGCATTATCAATATTGAATTGGCACTACAGACTTCTGGGTCACAGTTAAAAGGCAGAAGGGAGCACTTTCTGGCAAGAGGGAGCAAGGGCCCTGAGAAGTAGCATCATTTGCAATCCCAAAGAAACAGGTGCCTTGACGAGCAGTATTACTTCTAGTCAAAAAGAAGCAGGGACCCTGTAGGGCAGTATCATTTGCAGTCCCAAAGGATCAGAGGTTTTTCCTGGGTAAAGACCAGACAACAGGCCAGGAAATGAGTGACAAAACCTCTCCCCAAATCAATTCAGTTTGGAACCACCAAAATTTTTCAAATGCCCAGAACTAGCTCTGACAAACCAAAAACTGAAATAGTCCTAATTCAAAAAGGTAAGCAGGGAAACTATATCTTGCTAAAAGGTATCATATATAATGATATAATGTCAGGACTCACCAAATATGTACTAAATGGTAGAGCATCAAACTTCTTAAAGAAAAAGTTAAATGATTTACAGAAGGAAATAGCAAAACAAAACTAAGGGTGATCCCAAATTTCCTCCCCTAGAATTAGGCAAATCTATGCATAAAATAAATTTAACAGGAGGTAAGGAGAAAAAAAGAATATTAGACAAGTTAGATATGAGAGAACTCTGGAGAAAACTGAATGAAAAAAAGAAATACAATTTTCTCAGTTATATGTGGCACCTTCACAAAAAATGAACAAATATTGTCTCATAAAAACCACATAATCACATGGATAAAAACACAAATGTTAAATGCAGCATTTACAGAGCACAGTGTAATATAAATTTTCAAGATGTAGAAGTATAGATTGAAAACTAATTGGAAACTAAATAACTTAGTCCTAAAGAATGAATGGGTCCAAGAACAAATCATAGAATCCACCAATAATTTTATTAAAGATAATTACAATGGGTCAACATATCAAAATTTGTGGGACGTAGCCAAATCAGTATTTAGGGGGAAATTTCAATCTCTAAATGCTTACATTAATAAAACAGAGAAGGAGCATATGAAGGAATTGGACATGAAACTTTAAAAAGTAGAAAAAGAACAAATGAAAAATCTCCAATTAAATATCAAAATGAAATAATTAAAACAAAGATAAGATTAAGAAAACTTTTTTCCAAATGCTTTATTAACTTCTGGTTTACAGAATTCATTTCCGTCAGATTTTGAGTTACAACTTTTCCCCCATTTTTCCCCTATCCACCACCCCAGAATAGCAGTCCCACAGGATATCCCCTCATCTAATCTGCTCTCTCCCATCTCTTCTCCCATAACCCCTTCAACTTTTCCAGTAGGGCAAGGTGAATCCTTGTGCGGCAATGGCTGCACATCTTATCTCCCAATTATATGTACAATAGTATTAATCATAGTATTTATATATATATATATATATTTTAAATTTGGTTTTAAAAGGAAGATAAGCAACTCAGTATATACTGTATATGTGTAGCTATGCTAAACATCACCATAGGAGATGTATTGTAAAAGACTGACTATATTTCCCTCCCTCCCATCCCACCTCCCACCTGGTCCACTCCCCAATTTGATCCTGTCCCTTTTCAAAAGTGGGTTCCAACATCCCCCACCCCCATCCTGCCCTGCCTTCCATTAAACCACTTTCATCCCCTTCTCCCCTATTCTGCTGTAGGGTGAGAAACCCTATTTAGTATGTATGTCATTCTCTCCCTGATACAAATTCAGTGAGGGTAAGGTTTTACCTTTTTGCCTTCCTGTTCTTCCGCTCCCTCGTAACTATTTTCCCTTGCTTCTTCTATATGAGATAGTTCACCCCATTTTGTCTCTCCCTGTCTCCTCTCAATATATTCTTCTCTCACCTCTTAATTTCACCTTTTAAGTATCATCCCTTCCTATTAAATTCGACCTGTGCCCTATATCTATGTATACCTGTAAACACATATACACACACTCACATATGTATTCATATGCCCATATACCCTTCTTCAACTATTTTCATACTGACAAAAGTTTCATCAGTTACAGTTATCATTTTTCCTTGTAGGAATGTAAATAGTTCAACTTTGATAAGTTCATAATGATTTCTTTTCACAGTTTACCATCTCAAGCATCTCTTGCTTCTTGTATCTGAATGTCAAATTTTCTAACGCCTGGTTTTTTCATCAAGAATACTTGAAAGTCCTCAATTCCACTGAATGACTATATTTTACCCTGAAACATGATACTCAGTTTTGCTGGGTAGGTGATTCTTGGTTTTAATCTCAGCTCTTTTACCCTCCAGAATATCATATTTCATGCCCTTCCGTCCCTCAATGTAGAAGCTGCCAAAAATGGTGTTAGAAATATTTTGCACACATAAGCCTTTCCCATCTTTCTTTGAACCTTTTGGTGTATATGCCTAGCATATATGGTATAGCTGGGCCAAAAAGTATGCTTAGGTTAAGAAAACTTTTAAAAAGTCAAACTAATAAGTAAAAGAAGGTGGTGGGTTTATGAAAATACTGATAAAATAGATAAACGATTATTTAGTTTGACTAACAAAAAGAAAGATGAAAATCAAATTACCAGTCTCAAAAAGGAAAGGGTGAATATACACCCAATGAAGATGAAATTAAAGCAATGCTTAGGAGTTATTTTTGCTCAGTCATATGCCACTAAAACTGACAATCTAAATGAAACAGAAGAATACTTGCAAAAATATAAACTGCTCATGTTTATAGAAGAGCAAATAAAAGAATAAAATAATGCTACCTTAAAAGAAGACATTGAACAAGGCATAAAAGAGTTCCCTAGGAAACAATCCCCAGGACCAGATGGATTTGAATGGGACTCTACCAAGCATTTAAAATCATTTCATCCCAATACTATAAAAACTATTTGAATCAACAGGTAAAGGAGTGCTTTCAAATTCCTCTTATGGCACAATTGGGTTTTCATACCTAGACAAGGCTGTGGGAATATACACACACTGATACATTTTTGGTAGAGCTGTGAAATGACACATTCATTTTGGAAAGTAATTAGGAATTAAGCAAAGAAAGTAACAAAAATGTCCAAAGCCTTCAAAACAAGAACTTCATTATACCCCATGGAAGCAATCAATAAGAAAAGAAGCCCCATATACTCCAAAATGTTTATAACAACACTTTTTGTGACAGCTAGAAATTGGAAACAAAGTAGAGGCTCATTAACTGGGGAATGGTTAAAGAAGGCATAGAATACGAAAATCATGGAATACTGTGTGTGATGAGCACAAAGAAGTAGGGAAAGACCTTTGTGAACTGATGCAAAGTGAATTAAGCAGAGCCAGGAAAACAGTATATACACAGTAACTACAAGAATTTGAATAGAAAGAATGACAAAAAAAATTAAAGTACCGAGAACAATAAGTCAAAGATCAAGTGGGCCTGAAAAGATCCATGAGAAGACAACATCACCCTACCGAGTCCAGGAGGTGAGAGGTCCAGAAGTATCACACATTGCACACCTTTTCCTGAATGTTCTGATCAGTTGTGCTGGTTTTTCTTTTCCTACCTAAAACAAAAATACAATTTGTTACATGGCATGGCTCTGAAGGATGAGGAGAGTAGGTGATATATGAGATACACTGATTATGTAAGAAACAGACAAAAATAAAATGATTTTTAAAATGTCAAATATCTCAAGGGAAATGATGGGGTAGAAGGAGGAAAGAAAAGGGTTTGGGGTTAGTAATTATCAGTAGCAGATGACAAACCATGCTACAGATCAGTGATTATTAAAACAATTGTTGTTTAGTCCTGTTTGACTTTTCCTGATCCCATTTGGGGTTTTCTTGGCAAAGATACTGGAGTGGTTTGCCATTTCCTTCTGCAGTTCCTCTGACAAGAGGAACTGAGGTACACAGGGTTAACTGACTTGCCAAGGATCACACAACTGGTAAGTGTCTGAGACAAGGTTCCAAATCAAGATGAGTCTTCCTGATTTCAGGCCCCATAGAATACTTACCTGTCAAGAAAACAATTTGAACTTGTTAAATATTGAAAGGTTGATCCGGGCGGCTAGGTGGCACAGTGAGAAGAGCATCGGCCCTGGAGTTAGAAGGACCTGAGTTCGGATCCGGCCTCAGACACTAAATGCACATACAAACAAACAAAAAAAAAAACTAGCTGTGTGACCTTGGGCAAGTTACTTAACCCCAATTGCCCTCCACAATGCAAAAAAAAATATTTAAAGGTTGATCAATGGAAAAGATTAGATATGCAATGTATAGAAGCAAAGAAATAAAATAAAAGAGTGCCAAATAAATCCAAAGACAAGTTGCAGGGGAGTGAAGGCAGGGGAGGAGACACTATTTGACTAAAAATCACAGACAGGATACGGGAAAAGCAGTTTGCTAGAAATTGGATAAGTAATCAACACCTCTTCCTAACTCTTAAATTAAAGTACAAATGGATATATGAATTAGATGTAAAAGGGGAATCAATAGCAAATTAGAGAAGCAAGGAAGAAATTACTTTTCACATGGATGGAAGGGGAAGAGGGTATGACAGAACAAGCAATGGAGAGAAGCAGAGAAAATAAAATGGATGATTCTGCTTAGATAAAGTTGAAATGTTTTTGCCCAAAAGATCAAATACACTTAAAATGAGAAGGGTAACAGCAAAGCGAGGAAAAATATCTCTGTAGTAAAGATCTCTAATGTCTGCTGCATGTGCAACATATAGAAAGAACTGAGAGATGCTGTGGAAAAAGGGAAGGGTTTCTATACTGTCTCCTCTCGCCCCAGCCCCAAGGTCCAAGTCAAGCCAAGAATGAGAACAAGAGAAGAATAAAGGATGAAAATGTCTACCTGAGGAGTCGAAGGAGGGGGGTATCCCTAAAGGCTTTTCCCTGCTGGCCTCCACAGCACCCCACCCAACCCCAATACCCCTCCAAGCCCCAGACTTCCAGACAAAGGCCTGGACAGACCTAGGTAGGAGCAACCTTGGAGGAGCAGGCTCACATAGGTTCACCCCTGAACACCACTCCCATACATGCACACATCCACACATCAACATAGACACACACAGAAACACACACACACACACACACACACATACACACACACACACACACACAGAAGATCCTACCTAACCACACAACACACATAAACAAAAATATTGATACTCCTAGGACCATCCACCCACCCTTACACATATCTTCCTGGGCACTTACTGAAGTCAATTGGGGGTTGGGGAGTCTTGGAATAAATCTCCTCAGAGAACTTTTGAGATTCTTCTTCCATCTGGCAAATTCGGCTTCTTAAGGCATTCTTCTCCTCATTGCCCTTTTGGGCCTCCTATGCCATTTGAGTTAGTCTATTTTTTAAGGTGTTGTTTTCCTCAGTCAGGCTGTTGACCCTCTTTCCATACTTTTCCTGCATCCTTCTCATTTCTCTTCCAAAATTTTCCTCCACTTCTCTTATTTGATTTTTAAAGTCCTTCTTCAGGTCCTCTATGGCCTGCAACCCGCTCATGTTTTCCCCTGGGGCTTTTGGAGCAGGACTTCTGACCTCACAGTCCTCTTCCCGCTCCATGCTTCAATCCTCCTTGCTCCCAAAGTATGAGTCTAAGGTTGCATTTTTCTGTTTAATTTGTTTCCTTTGCCTTGGCATGTTGCCACTGAATTACTTGACTTTTGGGCTTGTTGCCACAGTATGGCTGGGCAGCCAGACAGGTGAACTTTCATCCCAAATGTGTTGGGGGACAACTTCCGTTTCTGGCAAGCTGGATATCCACCCCACGACCTCCACCCCAGACCACAGTCCAGATCCAGGGAGGTTAAAGCAAGAGCGATTACCCCCCAAGACTGATCGCTGGATCTCCCTACAGTTCGAAGGCCAGGAACTGGAGCTGCCACTGAAAACTACAAAATGGCGTGCCTCCTCAGCGGCTTCTAGCCCCCAGGGGAGGAAGCCAACACGTTCCCCAAATACTGGTCCCAAAGTCCATAGGGCACTAACCTCTCACTTTGTCCTAGGCATGTCTGTGTTGATATTTCTGGAATCGCCACAGATGCTAGTGTTCTGGGGTTTCTCCAGCCAGCTGCTGGCCTGGCTGCCCTGGGGCTAAAACCTCGACTCAAGCAGACCTGGGCTCGGCTCTCTGCGGGCTGAGCTGCCAGCTCCCTGAGCGCTGAGCTGGTTCTTCCTGCAGGGCTGCTGGGCTGTCCTCAGCAGGACGTTAGCTTCTCTGTGTTGTTCTATGGGTGCTGGGGCTCCAGAAATTGTTCAGAGTCCCCTTTTACACAGTTTGGAGGTAATCTGGGGGGAGAGTGCCTTGGATGTGCTGTTTCTACTCCACCATCTTGGCTCTTCCCCTCTCTGTGTTTTAATATTAGGTAGATTTTTGCAAGGATACTTTCCAAGTCTGTTGTCCATTTTGGCAGAAATAGAAGAGGGCCTTTCTACACTCAGCCCTATCTAAGAGCATGGCTACTTTAAGGTGACCATCTTCTGGGAGGGGGGCTGGCAAGCAGGAAAGGTCCTCCCTACTAAATTGGCAGGCAGAGGGTTCTAAGGGATGGGTAGATGACTCTGAGAATTTTTGGCATGGCTGTAGCCAAGGTGGTATTGGGGCTCCTGTTATGGTCACATAGAACCAGTGCTGTGTGGAGCTCCAGCCAAGGTGGGCTTCCCCATAGAAAAGCTCTCTAAGCATGCTCAGGAGACACCTGAGACTTTTGTTTCACCCAGACAGACTTCCTTTAGGAGCAGAGAGAAGGGATTCTCACCAAAATATAAGGACTTGCTGAAGGTCTTTAACCAGGAACTACCTCCTGATTTTGCTACACCATAAGAGTTCTACTGGGCACATACCCTCCATTAAAAAGTGGTTCAGTTGGATTCCTTAAAGGGAAAAGATAAGACCTTTCTCAGAGGTTAAGCTTCTGCTATCACTATCTACACCCAAATGTCATAGTAAACGCACATATATCAAAGGGGTTGGAATTAGATATTCTGGAATGTAAAGGAACTAGGATTACAACCAGGAATCAACTACCCTGTAAAACAATATAATCTTCAAGGGGATGAAAGTAACATTCTATGAAATAGGGGACATTCAGACATTCCTGTTGAAAAGACCAGTGGTAAAGAGAAATTTTGAATGTCAAATATAAGGCTCAAGAGAGGTGTATAAAGGTAAAGAAGAAAGCAAATATGTGACTTATTCAACATGTTTAAAGTGTTTCCATCCCTACAGGAAAAGATGATAATTGTAACTCTTAAGAACTGTATTGCTATTAGGGTAGCTAGGAGGCCTATATATTGACAGAGGCTGTGGGTATAAATTGACTTCAATGGGATGATACAAAAAATTAAGGGGTGAGAAGAAGGGCTGCACTGGGAGGAGAGGAAAGGGAGAAGAAGAACAGAGTAAATTATATCACATTTAAAAGTACAGAAAACCTATTACAATGGAGGGAAAGAAGGGAGCAGGCTGAGCATTACTTCAACCTTACTCTTAATGAATTTGGCTCAAAGAGGGAATAACATACACATTGAGTTCTGAATAGAATCTTTCTTATGTAGTGTGGATGCATAACCAACAAAGATGAAATTAATGCAAATGAACAATTACTACCAGTGAGCTATCTCTCTACTCAGCCTTATCCTCCCATCCCCCATATACTTGATAATCTCTGTGACTCACAGTATTGTTGTAGGTAGGGCTCTGGAAGATGATGGTCAGATCTTGCTTCTCAACATTGTCCCTTCTATCCACAGGCCATTTCAGGGGATGGTGGCTCACTTCCTGGAATAAAACAAAACCAAAAGAATGAAAAAATAGAAGAAAATATGAAAATCTCATTGGAACAACAATTAATTCGGAAAAGAGATAGAGGAGAGATCATTTAGCATTACTGGACTACCTGAAACCTATGATCAAAGAAACAGCCCAGGCATTATTTTAAGAAATTATTGAAGAAAACTGCACTGATATCTTAGGAGAAAAATATACTGATCATCTCCTGAAAGAGATCCCAAAATGAAAACTCTCAGGAATATTAGAGCCAAATTCCAGAGCTCCAAGTGAAGGAAACAATATTACAAGCAGCCACAAAGAAACATTTCAAATATATTGGAGCCAGAGTCAGGATCACACAAGAGTTAGTGGCTTCCATATTAAAGGAGCAGAGAGACTGGAATATGATATTCAAGAAGACAAAGAGCTAGTATTCCAATGAAGAATAAAGTACACAGTAAATCTAAGTATAATAACTGAGGGGGAAATGGATGTTTGCTGAAATAGAGAAATTTTAGCATTCCACTAGGCTCTAGGGAAGCAGAAAATCATAAACAGGAAAAGAGAAATCATAAAGGACTCGATAAGGATAAATTGTTTCCATTCCATATGGGAATTCAGATGATACATGTGACTCATAATATCTTTATCATTATAAGGGCAGTTAGAAGGAGTCTACATAGACAGAGATCACACATGTGAATTGATTATGTTGGAGTGATGTTAGAAAAAGAAATGGAATGAAAAAGAGGTAGGAACTGGGAGAAGAGGGAAGGGGGAGACAGAATAGGCAAGATTTTCACACATAAAAGAGGCATGCAAGGAAGAGCTTTTACACTAAGGGAGAAATGGTGGGAGTTACTGGGCAATGCTTTAACCTCACTGTCATGAGAACTGGTTCAAAGAGGGAAAAACAATTGTACAAACTTAACTCTATATAATATAGAAATCTATCTTACCCAATAGGAAAATAATAGGAAAGGGGGATAAAAAAGGGGGAGGATCGAAAATAGAAAGGGAAGATTAAGGGAGGCAGTGGATAGAAGCAAAATAGACCTTGGAGAGGGGCAGAACAAAAAGAGAGAACTAGGGAAAAAGAAACAGAAGAAAATGGGGTGAAAGGAAATATACAGTTAGTAATCATAAGTATAAATTTGGAAGGGATAAAACAAAGCACAGAAACTAGAATCCAGCATTATTTGATTATGAGAAACACAGTTTGGGAACACCATTCTAGGCTCAAAAATATCTGAGGAAGAGCAGAGCTGACAAAAAACAGTGTGAGTTAGGTAGTTCCTTGTTTAGTAGCTTTTCACTCAAATTGCAGTAGAACAGACACCATTTGTTAAGCATCTACTGAATGTTCAGCATGATGTTAGGCTATGCAGAGGAGAGGTGGGAATTAGAATGAGGAAGGTTGCAGATTAGGGGGAATAGCCCCCCTGGGGCAAGTTTAAGAATTAAATGGACTGGCTCTGTTCTTCTCCTTCCTATTTCCCTTCATTCCCTTTGAATCACAAAAGACAGTTCCACCAAATTACACCCCCGCTTGGGATAATAATATTAAATACCTGAACACGGATTTGTGGGATTCAGGAAGTGTTAGTGGGGATGGGCAGTAAAGGTGTGCACTACAGCCCTTAGTACAGTTCTTTGCACACAGTGTGTGACAGATGCTCATTCATAGCTGGCAATACAGAGTTCTCCTTGAATAGATAATAGGTTTGGGGCTGCTAAGTAATCGCTAGCCTCCACCAATTTTCCTCTGGAAAAAACCTAAAGACAATGTCAAAAACATCACAAAAATGCAACTGAGATGAGAACATGGGAAGATGGAGTGGTCATGGCACCCTCCCCATGTCTATTTTGCAGATTATAGGAATAATGCCAAGTAATGGTCCTTCAGGATGTGCTCTGACTGCTTGAGGAGGTGTGTTAACTGTTTTAGACAGCGGTGGGACTGCCTTCGAAAGGCAGGTGCTAGAGAGATGGGCACGATGTGCCAGACTAGTCAATGTATCACCACCACCTTTTGTGATGCATGTCTCACAGCAACAGCTGCTTCCTTTATGTGTCTTCTCCTGCAGTCTGCCTCTTTATTTCTCTTTCCCTGGCTCTGGCTCTGCATTTCTGCCTTTGTTTTGTTCTCTGTCTTTTAATAAACACAGTATATATGCCTGTGTGTACATATTGTGAGGTTCTGTATATCTCCTGATATTTTGTAGCCCCTGGTGATTGAGATCTGCTCCCAGCAGGTGGTCCAGGAGAAAGCTGGGAAGAAGCCCTCCCCTCCTCTGGCCTAGGGATTATAATGGAGGCCTCATGAGGAGGTAGCCTGAATACCAGTAATTCAGGATTCCATGTGTCCTTGACAACGACCAGATGCCTGGAGTTGTGTCCGGTTAAGGAGGTTTAGGATTCACGTGAACCGGAACACTCAGCACTTCAAAAGATCCAATAGAGTTTATTTAGAACATAGGTGAATGGGAAGGAAACTGGAGATAACAGAGTAGAAGGCTTAGGAATAGCAAGATAAGAGCAACTATGAGTAATCTATACACACATATTTACAGTCATTACCGATGAGGGGAAGCACCGACACCTGAGCACACAAGTTGGGGAATCCTGAGTACAACCCTCAGGGTCCGGGTCAGGAGAGTCCCAGGCAGTACGTCTTCTTGTGGGTGAGTCCAATTTGGGGTCTGAATCTTACAGTTTGAGAAGTGCTGAGAACAAAGAAGGCATACTGCCAGGTGTTTTTGGCAAAAGTTGTATCTTGTGTGAGGCCTAGGACAGAGGCCAATCCCTCCAAGGCTCCCCCAAGAACGATGTTTCCTTGGAATGGCTAGTTCCAGGAGTTGGGCACTTATGCTATCTCTTCTCAAGGATGTGGCTGGGTGCCCAGGAGAAAAGTAGCCCTCACGTTCTCAGGATCCTCTGTTCCCAGACAGCACAGGTCATAGAAAGGTCATATTGAGTTGGGGCCTTGGTTTGTATAATCTTATTCCTCACAAAGGGGCTTACCTTGCCCCTTCAAGTTTCCCATTCCTTCTCCCTGCTCTTTGAGGAATCCACAGACAAGCATCCTGCTGGCCAGATGTTTGGCTTTTTGGGGAAAGGAGGCTGCAGTGCCTGTTTATGCTTTCACATTTGCATTAATTAGATGATTCACTTCATCAATAATTTGCAGTGATTGAGCCAAACCAGCTAGCACCAGTCACTCACTCATACAATGGCAAGGAATTAAGCTCTGCAGGGCTTACATGGGTTCATTTGTGCAACCTGGCAAGGAAAAATCGCTTTTTGCTTTCTTATTCAGTTGTTACTAAAAATTTCTGGGAGGAGGACCTCATTCCAGGATTAGGGAGACTACATTTGTACCCTATACATGTCAGGTTTTGTCAAGGTTGGAGGAAGAGTTTGTCTTAGGTAGCTTTGAAGGATGAAAGATCCTAGGCAACTGCATCAATATGTCAATAGGCAAAGATCAAGAGATTTGACCTCAGTTCTACTCCCTAATTAGGAAGATCTCTAGCTCAAACTCTGCCAGATGAGGCAAACACTCTTACAGCCATTCAGACCCTCCCAGCTCTGTCTGGCTGTATGCTGAGGACACTTCTAGTGTGGCCAGTCTATAGGGTTCCCCTTGGAGCAGTGACATTATGGGGTTCCAAGGTCCCATTCACTTCTGGCCTTCTGTGGTGTTAATATGATCCTCCAAACCTCTGACATTTTGCATACCAGAGTCCCTTCCAGCTCTGACATTCCATATTCTCTGGTCTCTGAGTTCTTCCAGATCTCACATTCTGTGATCTAAGGATGTTCCCAGTCCTGACATTCTAAGATCTGTTATCTAAGTATAACACAACCTTACAATCAATTTTGAAAGTGATTTTGAGAGTAATAAAATGGCCCATCTCAGTCCACAGAGCTCATTGCTCTGCAGTTTTAGGGAATTTCTCTTAGAGGAAACAGAATGAGTTGGGAAAATTCCTAACACTTAGGCAGAGCTTGAGCTCCCTGCTTAAATTGACATTTATATCTGTATTAAACTCCCAGCCTCTTCACGGTTGTGGCAAAATCCAGATTACTGGAAGCCTTTGTGTGACTAAAAAGCAGATGACCAGAGTGTCTATGACTAGATGGGTATTAGGAGGGGAAGTCCAGGAAGTAGCAGACGCCTTCTTGGACCTTTCTTTGGCCTCGAGTAGGTGAGTACCCTGGTGGCACCAGTCTGGGTCTACTCTGAGATGCTCACAGAGCCAGTGTCCATCTTTGATATTCTCCTTCTCTGCCCCAGCTCTCCTGCTGCTGCTTGACTCAGCTCTCCCATATCTTGGCTCTTCTTGCTAGGACTCTGCTCCTTCTTCTCTACTTCCGAACCGTAGGAATCTCCATCTTCTTCTGGGATGGGTCCTCTCTTTCAGAGAAGTTCCTAAAGGCATGACCAGATCCCTTAAGGCAGTGCTTTTGATTGATTCCAGAAGATATATATATATATGTATATATATATACATATATATGTATATATATACATATATGTATATATATATACATATATATATATACAGACCCTGTTCACACTTGATTCTGATTGGTTGATTAATTCAATTAACAACTGTTCTTGTCTAAGGAAAGTATTACTTTGAAGGGAGTGAGATAATCAGAGAAGCTCTTCACTTTCACATAAGGATGCACCCAGCTCCAACAGTCTATGATCTAAGGACCCCTTTCTCGAGCCCACCCCCCTGGCCCCTAACAGGCCAGCAGCAGAGAGCACAGGAATAAAGGAACCTTTCCTTAAAATGATAAATAGATTCTATCCAAAATCATAAACAAGCATTATCTGTAATATGGATAAAGTAGAAGCTTTTCCAATAAGATGAGGGGAGAAGCAAGGATACCCTTTATCAGCACTTTTACTCAATGTTGTACTAGAAATGTTAGCTCTAACAATAAGGGCAGGAAAAGAAATTAAAGTAATTAGGATAGGCAATGAGGAAACAAAACTTTCAATCTTTGCTGATGATATACATAGAGAATCCTGGAGAATAAACTAAAAACTAGTTGAAAACCTACAACTTTAGTATAGGATAGAAATTAAACTAAACCCACAGAAATCATAAACCCACAATAACATTTCTGCATATAACCAACAAAGTCCAGGAGCAAGAGACAGAAAAATTCTATTTCAATTGAAAGATGACTGAACAAAATTATACAGAGAACCATCCTAAACAAGAAAAACTATTTTAAGAATAATTCAGTAAAATGAAACACTATGTAGAAAATGTCTGAAAATAAATTCGTGCTGCCATCCCTGTGCACCTTTTACCTCTGGAAAAGAATGGTGAGACTTGTCTTCTTCCTCTTTTTAAGGGTCATTGTTTATTGAGTTTTGTATTGCTCATAGAGTTGGTTTCAATCAATACGGCATACTTTTCTCTGTGGGCAGGGACTATTTCCTTTTTAACTTTGGAATCCTAGCACCCAGAGTACAGTGTGGCACATAGTAGGGTTTTAATATATGGTTTTTGACCTACTTAGTGCAATGGAAGATTATGTTACAATCTTTTGGTGACATCTATTGGTTAAAGTCTACATTGCAGAATTTAGGAACATTTGGTGCCACTTGTGGACAGAGAGAACATTGCAATGTAATGAAAGTTTTAGGCAACAGAGCAATATTTTGTGAAATTCCTGTCTTGTGGTACATGGAGATATTACACGTTTAGTCTGTCATTCCGTGTCCAAACCTACGATTCATGTTAAGCCATCTTTTTCTTGAATTTTATGCCATATTATTGCTACTTCTTGGTTAAGCCAGCGAATGGAGCTAAATGAAGAGAATACTCAATTCCTTCAGTGTCGACCTGAATTCAGACTAATTCATCATCAAATTTTCTATTAAACTCTCCATCATATCAAAAGTCATTTGATACAGGATAAGAGTTCATAGCAGTGGGGACACCACCGAGCTGATATTACCCTTCACTGTGGTTAGGTGGATGAAGTCTTCATGTTGCCCTACCAAAGGTCTGAAGCATTTTAAGGAAATAAATGCAAAAAAACCCATGATCTTTGTATTGAAGGAAATTTATTTTTTCTTCCAATTTATTTGTTTATTTTTAATTTACAACATTCAGTTCCACAAGTCCCTTGAGTTTCAAATATTCTCTCCCTCCCTCTCCCCCCGCCCAACATGGTGGCATGCAAGCAAATATAGGATCTACAAATATCTGAAGGAAATTTATGAAAGAAATATCAAGTTTGACTAAGAAATTACCAGTGTGAAATTAGGTATTCAGGGAAATATTTACCCAGCATTTCTCATTCAGTCATTCTGTCTTGCCTGACTTTATGTGATGCCACAGACTTTAATGCATGACACATTCTAAGCAAATATATTAAAATGATTTGCTATTTCCTTCTCCAGTGTGTTCCCATTTTCCACATAATAAACTGAGTCAAAAAAGGGTTTGGTGACTTACTTAACTAAGGTCACATAGCTAGTATGTATCTAAAGCCAGACTTCAACTCTGATCTATCTGGCTCCAAGTCCAGGGTTCAAACCACTGCACCACCTAACTGCTCTGTTCAGGGCTAGTAAAAAAAAAAGGCAAAAACGGAAAAATAAAGAACACCTCCCTCCCCATAAAAATAAGACTGGAAATATACACAATCAGATAGGCTACAGCCACATTCACTATCCTCAATAGGAGTGCTTGGATTCCAATTCAGTTTTACTACTTCCAAATATCATCTCTCTGTTGAGAGAAGTGATTCCTTTCTAATATATTAATATCCAATTAGTAAATTAGGATTGAGACTTTTTCTCTCTATTTCCTCATTCAGGGAACCAATAATTCAGTCTCTGAAGGGCATTGCTGATAAATGACATTTTCAAATACTCAGGGAATGTGATCCATGATCTTGGGCAGGAGGACTCCAACACAACCCTAAAACATTAAGTCTACACACTTGCAGCTCCCCACTGTAATTTAGGGTAACTCAACTCAGGAAGGAGAAAACTAATCAGAGTGGTCTGGGAAGAGATGGATTCCTTTTGTCCGGACTGCTGGAGATGGCTGAGTTTAATGATCAAGCCCTGTACACAGCAGGAAATGAAGACTTTTAGCCAACCAGCTCATATATATACCTACCTTCTCATTAATTGTTCACCCGTCAGGTTTGATTTTCACCTGTCAAGGACACCTTATCTTCCAAAGGTTTTGAAGGATTCAGTGATCTCCATGGTTTTATCTTTGGTTATGTACAGAGGCCACTGACCAGCAATATATTCTCAACTAGCCTAATATTTTTTTAGTTCTTTAGTATTTTATTTTTCCCCACTTAAACGTAAAAAACAATTTTTAACATTTACTTTAAAAATTTTTGAGTTCCAAATTCTCTCCCTTCTCCTCCTCCAACCCCCCTCAGAGAAGGAAAACACTTCTATAATAGTCATGTTGTGAAAGAAAACATACCAAAAAAACTCAAAAAAAAAACCAAAAACAAAACCTCAAGAAAATAAAGAAAACAAAGAAAAAAATGTATGCTTTACTCTGTATACAAACATCATCAGTTCTTTGGGGATGGAGAGCATTTTTCATCACAAGTCAGGCAGATTTGTCCAGGATCACAGATAGCCCAATTAATAAACTGATTATTACTTACACAGAAACTCTTGTCTTTCAGGCTCTAGATTGTTGGCCCTGTGATCCCATGGGCTCACTGAAGGTCTTAAAGAAATGACTGGGCAGAGAGGGAATTGAGGTAACAGATATATACCACATAAGCTTGGCAGTGAGAGGGGTAAGGAGCAGGGGGATCTTTGTTCAGATGGAGTATAACAGTGAATGATGACCATCACTCAGGATTTGGATGCTGAGGAGCTGGACTGGAAATTAAAGAGGTGGCCATCTAATGAGGAAGAGGTAAAGAACATGTGGGAAAAGAATATAATGGAATATTATTCTGCCATAAGCCATGATGAAACAGACGGTTCCAGAAGAAAATAGGCAGACAATTATATTAGGATGAAGAGAGAAATGGGCAGAACAAAAGCAATTAACAAAAACTTAAAGGAAAAAAAAAGATTTTGAAAACTATTGGAATTGTAATTAATACAATGATAAATCATGAGTTGAGAGGACTGAAGATGAATCACTCCAGCCACTCATCTCTCTTGTGACAGAGGTTATAGACTAAAATCCAGAAAGATGCACATCTGGACTTGGTCAGAAGGAGAATTTGTCTTTCTGGGGGCTGAATGCTTATTGGGAGAGTTCTTTAAGAGCCAGCTGAACGGGCTATAAGTCCTAGGTCAGAACTGGCCCTTGTCCCTTCTCAGGGGTCTAAGATGGGGGGTGCAGACCTGGCCCCACAGACTGGCTCTTTCTGCATCCAGGTCCCTGAGAGAGGGGACAACAAGGCAGAGGCAGGAAACAAAAGGGAGGGGAGGAGGCTCCTCTCCGCAACCTCCCAGAACCAGGGGGACTCAAAGAACCACTAGGCGCCCCCTTCTGGACTCAGCGCCAGATACCTGAACCTGGGGACAGGAAGGCGGACTCCACAAGGTCTCTCGGGGGCCCGCCCCTCGCACACCCAGGCCTGCTCAAGGAGGCCAACCTAGGATCTGGGAGAGTCTGAGCTGGCCAGGTATGGGGGTAGGTGGGAGGGGGATCAGTGTGAGGAAGCTCAGCAGGGTAGACATCGGTTAAGCTGGGCAGGAATTCCACTGACCCTTCCATGACTTCACATCCAGAGGCGGGCCTTTCCTCAGCCAATGGGACACAGGAAGTAACCATGGAGTGGGCGGGCCTAACCCCAGGATGCTGAAGAGGGAGGGCCCTGTGGCCTCAGGCCAGGCATCTGAAAGGCCTTGGGGTGCCTGGCTGGGGCAGAGAGGGCGAACGGCCTGCTGCCCTCGGCCCTCAGGGCACGGCCTAGAGTCAGGCAGCGAGGGGAGGCCCTGGTTTCTCTCCACCTGGAGGTAGGCCTGAGCGAGGATGGGGCGGAAGACAGGCCCAGTGACGCTGCACGCCCCGGAAACAGAGCCTGGTGACATCCGTAGATATAGTGTGGGCAGCGGGGAGGAGCGTCTGGGAATGAGGCTGTGGAGGCTGCATTCTGGAGCAGAGGTGGGCGGGGCCACGCCCCAATCCACCCCACCCCCAAGGGGCGTGTCCAGGAGGAAAGAAGGGCGCGCGGGGCCTCGATGGAGGGAGGAGGGAGGAGCTGAGTGCTTGCAAAGCTGACCTCCTGGCAGGCAGGGTCCCCTGATCTGTGTAAACCCCTTCCTCAGGAACAAACAGGGAGGACAGAGGCAGAATGAAGGTGTTAGGCGGCCACACACGGGGCTGGGAAAGATGCCCTGCAGAGAGGAGAGACTTTGATCCTCAGCATGGAGTCACATGTGCCATGGGGACCTAGGAGGCTGCTTGAACACAGGAGACCGGGGACACAGCCCCGCCATGGGCTGACCTGTGATGTTTGATGCAGGAGAGTCACACTCCAGAATCACACATTACAGAGGGGAAATGCCTAGAAACATGTCTGTCCTGGTGTGTGCCAGCAGCACTGAGAGAGGGTCACATGTTTGCAACAATAGAACTCCTGCATGGAGAGGACACAGAGTAGAGAATTAAAATAGCCCCGTCCCAGGAAAAGAAATGGAACAGGGGGTCACTGATCTTCCAGATACAGGGAACCCAAGGAACAGGATTGACACATGAATTACTGCTGCAAATGCAGTTGGTGGGCTGGCAAGAGGTGAGAATAACGAGATGGGGGTGTAATCACTAGTCTGTTCATTACAGGACCATTTCATACAGAGGCAAAGATACAAGAGGCTCACAGAGTTTATAAGCCCTCCAGCAGAAAGTCTACCTGATCCAAAAGAATGCAGACAATGTACAAGGACCCTCCCTTGATATTTTTTACTATTTACCCTTGCTTAAGGGTAAAAAGCTTATTAGGGCAATATCATAGGACCATATCTGGAGGCATAAAAAAAACAAGATTACAGGCCCTCCTGCTTATCTGCTCTGTAATCTTTCAGATAATTTTTAGGGGAGGGAAACATTCCGTTAGTGGGGCTGCAAAACCCCCAAAAGTTCTCTACAATAAATGCCATAACACACCTACATAGCAGCTGTCTCCAGTGGTATGGAAACTGTTTGCATGCACAGGGAAAGGAGAGGTGGTGCCAAACACCTTCTGTGAGTCACATCTGACCCTAAATGCTGAAGCCAGAGACAGGAAATTCAGAGAAAGTAAACCACCAGACAGGGTGTCAGAGCTGGTGGGACCATCGAACAGACTGTCCCAAGAGGAGGGGCACTAGCCCTCCCCTATACCCCTGGCTGCCAGCGCTCTGTCTCCTAGACCAGGCTGCCTCCCATGTATAAGGCAGGACAAGGAAGCAAAGGGCAGGGAAGGGGCATCAGGATGAGGAGAACAGCTCACATCTCTGTAGCACTGGAGGGTCTACAATGTAACAAAAACCTTTGAGAGGCAGAAGGCACAGGGATTACCATCCCCATTTTATAGAGGACTAGATGGAGCCAGCAGAGACCGAATTCTCTGTATGGATAGAAAATGGAGTGAAAGATCCTTGCTGCCCTTAAAGAGCTCTAGCTCTAAGAGGGGAGACAACAAACCAATACATAGAAAGAAGCTCTGTACAGAACAAATAGAAAAGAATTAACCAAGGGAAGACCCTAGAGCTAAGTGGGATTAGCAAAGGCTTCTTACAGAAGATGGGATTCTAGTTGGTCTTTATTGTACCTTAATAAAAGCAAGACAAGATCCCCAGTATTAAATTTAAAAGGTGGATTTTATTACCGCGGAACACCATGGGACTGTCGGGGTACATGGTCACCCGAATCAGCAATTTTGCACAGACAGTGTACAGGTTTTATAGAGGTTCCATAGCCAGGTTATTATGTAAACTGAAACTACAGTGATGTAAGCTGAAACTCCAATGATTGGTCAGTGTACACTTGAAAGTACAAGTAGTGATTGGTCGGTATTCCCGACAGCACCAAACCCTAGGTTGGGACTCCCACCCACAGATTAATCAAGGGTAAGCAAAGGGGTGGGGGGTTTTGCCTGTTTACAGATTAAGCAAGGTGGAGTTCTCTGTTTTACAAATCAATGAAGGAAAGGTTGGGCTGCCTGTTTTACAACGAGGAAGGGTGAGTGGATTTCTGTCTGACATTCAGGAAGGGCAAAGTGACAAATCAAAGAGGGAAGGGCAGAGTGGAGCTGGGTCCAACAGTCTTATTGAAAGCTAGTAGGCAAAGATAAGAAGAAGCATTCCAAGCATGGGGGACAGCCAGAGAAAATGCTGGGAGCTGAGGGATGGAGTGCCCTGCCTGTGGAATAGGCAGAAGGCCAATGTCCTTGGCTCAAAGACTAAGGTTCAAAAAGACTGGAGAAGTAGGAGGGGAAGTTCCCCTCTAGGACCTCCATTCAGAAGTTATGCCTGCTTCCTTTCCCATCTCCATATCTTTGTAAAGGCTGGCCTCCATGACTGGTACAAAGTAGACACTTAAAATGCCTGCTGACCAATTATTTGCCACTGAGTAACATAGCACAGATATGCACCAGACATCTGAGAATGTTGGTAGTGCCTAAAAAGAGAAAGATGGCTTTATTCAGCTGTGAGTCTATCAGTTGCAGAGGGATGGGGAACATGGTTCAGGGGCAAAGAGACAAAAGCCTGAGAGATAGTTTCTGGGTAATTAATAATTTATTCATTAGGCTAGCTGATAATCAGAAAATTGATGGTCAGTGGTTTCTCTCCATAAGCAAACACAAAACCATGGAGATCATTGAATGCTTAAATACCTTTAAGAAGCGGGGGGGGGGCAAGATGGCAGAGTAGAAACAGCTCCACCAAGCTACTCTGCCCCCAAATTCCCCCCAAACTATGTAAAAGGGGACTCTGAACAACTTCTGGAGCCCCAGCACCCACAGAACGACACAGAGAAGCTAACTTCCCCCTGAGGACAGCCCAGCAGCCCTGCAGGAAGGACCACCGCAGTGGTCTGGGACCTGGTAGCCCGCAGCACACAGAGCGCAGGAGCCAAGCCTAGCCAAGTCCGCTTGAGCCAAGGTTTTAGCCCCAGGGCGGCAGGGCCAGCAGCCAGCTGGAGGAACCCCAGAACACCAGCAGCTGTGGCGACTCCAGAATTATCAACATAGACATGCCTAGGACAAAGTAATAGGTTAGTGTCCTATGGACTTTGGGTCTGGTATTTAGGGAATGCGTTGGCTTCCTCCCCTGGGGGCTGGAAGCCACTGAGGAGACACACCATTTGGTAGTTTTCAAAGGCAGCGCCAGCTCCCAGCCTGCAAATCGTAGGGCGATCCAGCGATCAGTCTTGGGGGGTAATCGCTCTTGCTTTAACCTCCCTGGATCTGGATTGTGATCTAGGGTGGAAGTCGTGGCTGGGTTTACAGCTTGCCAGAAACGGAAGTTGCCCCCCACACGTTCGGGACGAAAATTCCTCTATCTGGCCTTAAAGCCATAGTGTGGCAACAAGCCCAAAAGTCAAGTAATTAAGTGGCAACATGCCAAGGCAAAGGAAACAGAAAAATGCAACCCTAGACTCCTATTTTGGGGGCATAGAGCGGGAAAAGGACTGTGAGGTCAGAAGTCCTGCTCCAAAAGCCCCAGGGGAAAACATGAGCGGGTTGCAGGCCATAGAGGACCTTAAGAAGGACTTTAAAAATCAAATAAGAGAAGTGGAGGAAAAATTGGAAAGAGAAATGAGAAGGATGCAGGAAAAGTATGAAATGAGGGTCAACAGCCTGACTGAGGAAAACAACACCTTAAAAAATAGACTGACTCAAATGGCAAAGGAGGCCCAAAAGGGCAATGAGGAGAAGAATGCCTTAAAAAGTCGAATTTGCCAGATGGAGAAAGAATCTCAAAAGTTCACTGAGGAGATTCATTCCTGAAGAGTTAGACTGGAGCAAATGGAAGCCAATGACTTTATGAGAAATCAAGATGCTGTTAAGCAGATCCAAACAAACGAAAGATTAGAAGGCAATGTGAAATATCTCATGGGAAAAACCACTGACCTGGAGAATAGAGCCAGGAGAGACAATTTAAAAATTATTGGACTACCTGAAAGCCATGATCAAAGAAAGAACCTAGAAATCACCCTTCAAGAAATTCTCAAGGAAAACTGCCCTGATGTTTTAGATCCAGAGGGCAAAACAGAGGATGAAAGAATCTACCGATCAACTCCTGAAAAGATCCCAAAAAGAAAACTCCCAGGAATATTATAGCCAGGTTCCAGAATCCCCAGATCAAGGAGAAAATACTACAAGCAGCCAGGAAGAAACAATTTCAATATTGTGGAAACACAATCAGAATAGCCCAGGACCTGGCAGCTTCTACACTGAGGGATCGAAGGGCATGGAATATGATATTCCAGAGGGCAAAAGAACTGGGAATGAACCCAAGGGTCACCTACCCAGCAAAACTGAGTATTTTGTTTCAGGGGAAAATATGGTCACTCAGTGGAATAGAGGACTTTCAAGCATTCTTGAGGAAAAAACCAGAATTGAATAGAAAATTTGACATCCAGTCACAAGAAGGAAGAGATGCCTGAGAAGGTAATCAGGGAAAAGAAATCCAAAGGAACTTATCAAAGTTGAACTATTTACATTCCTATATGGAAAAGCAATAACTGTGACTGATGATATCTTTCTCACTATGAAAATAATGGAAGAAGGGGGTGTGGTCATATGAATACATATGTGAATGTGTGTGTATATGGTTGCAGTTATATATGGATAGAGGGCATAGGTTGAATTTGTTGGGAAGGGAGAATACCCAAGGGATGAAATTATGAGGTGAGAGAGGAAAGTGGCAAGAGGAGATGGGGAGAGACAGGGTAGGGTAAAGTATCCCATGTAGAAGAAGCAAGGGGAAGTGGTTGCAAAGGGAGAATAAGGAAGGCTAAAAAGGCAAAACCACATTCACATTGAATTTGGTTCAGGGAGAAAATGACATACATACTAAATGGGATATCTCAACCTGCAGCAGGATAGGGGGAAGGGGGATGAGAGGAGGGATGATGGATGGGAGGGTATCCTTGGGGTGAGGGGAGGTTGGAAATACCCACTATAGAAGAGGGACAGGAACATGTAGGGAATGGACCAGGTGGGGGTGGGATGAGTGGGAGGGAATTATACTCAGCCTTGTACAATATATCTACTATGGTAATGTTTTGCATAGCTAGACATGTACAACACATACTGAATTACTTATCACCCCAGAGGGAATGGGTGACAAGGGAGGAAGGAAATGGATCTGAAATTCGAGGTCGTAACATTAAATGTTTCAAATATGTATATGTAAAAAAAAAAAGCAGGTGACCCTGTCAGGAGAAAATCAGCCCTGATTGGTGAATAATTAATGAGGTGACCTCAAAGTCTTCAGCAACTTCTGCTGAGAACATGGCTTGATCATGATACTGAGCCACCTCCAGCAATCTAGACAAAGGAATTCATCTCTTACAAGTCCACTCTGGTTGGCTTTCTCCATTAGCTGGGTTACCCTCAACCACAGTGGGGGAGAGGGGGCTGCAAGGCCATAGACTTAATGCTTTAGGGATAGATTACATTGTATCTAGGCACCTAGATTGCATTCTGTTTACATTCTAAACAAAAGTAAAGTCTTCTAGTTGGTTGGGGGCCTGCCCAAGATTAAGGAGCATGTTCCCTGAGGATTTGAAATTTTCCTTTCTGAGCATGTGCTTCAGATGTGTGTCTTACTGGGGCTGGTCCATGAATAAGTAAATGGGGAGAAAAGCCTTAATCCTAATTTAATATTTGGCTATTAATATAATAGAAAAAGTCTTGTCTCACTAAGAAGTCAAGATTTCGAAGTAGGAAATCCAGATTTGAATCCAAGTCCTAGTAAGGGTAATAATTACAGCTGTACTTTTGCTGTCTATGTATATTCCCAGGGTTATTGGCTGGTGGGGGTGGGGGTGGGGTTTATTAGCCCTGGACAGGGCAGTTACATAGTGCTGTGGATATATCACCACGATTAGAGCCAGATAGATCTGAGTTCAAGTATGGCCTTAGACACTTACTATGTGACCCTCAGCAAGGTACTTAACCCTTTTTCCCTCAGTTCTTCATCTGTCAAATGAGCTGCAGAAGGCAATGGTGAACCACTGCAGTATCTTTGCCAAGAAAACCCCAAATGGGATCAGGAAAAGTGAGACAGGACTAAAGAACAAGCACAATTGTTTTTATAATCACTGGTCTGTAACATAGCTTGAGTTCTGCTATTGAAAATCACTAACCTCAAACACCTTTCTTTCCTCCCCCCACCCATAATTATGCTTGAGATACTTGAGCTCTTTTTAAACATTTTTATTGATGTTTTCTGTTTTATATATCTCCAGGGTATCCCATGTATTCCTCCCTCTCCCTATTCTTGAGAGCCATGCTCTGTGACAAATGCTATTTCTTGCTTTAGGAAGAAAATGAAGAGCCAGCACAGCTGAGTGATGCATTGGGGAAAAGGTGTGCAGTGTGTGACACCTGTGGATGTCTCACCTCCTGGACAGGGTAGGATGATGCTGTCTTCTCATGTTTCAGTTTCAGTCCCATTTGATCTTTAACTTTTTCTAGCAGGTACTTTTTTGTGTCATTCTTTCCACTTCAGTTCTTCTGGTTGACATGTATATCTATTGTTATTGTATATATTGTTATTATTGTATATCTCTTAGCTCTGCTTAATTCATTTATATCAGTTTACAAAGATCTTTCCATACTTCTCTATACTCCGTCACACATATCATTTCTTACAGCAGCACGGTAGTAGAATTCCATGATGTTCAAGTTTCATACCTTGTTAAGCATTTCCCCAGGTGATGAGTGTGTACTTTGTTTCCAATTCATCACTATCACAAAACATGCTGTTATAAGAATTTTGAAAAATATGGGCATTAAGAAATGCCTTCACTGGAGTGTAATGGAGTCTTTATTTTCAAGGCTTTGGACATTTTTCTTACCTTTGTTGCATAATTCCAAATTACTTTCCAAAGTGGAAGTGTCATTTCACAGCTCCACTAATAAGGTATTAGTTTGTATATATCTCAACAGCATTGTTTAGGGACCAAAAACACATTTGTGCTATGAAAGGAATTTGATAGGACTCCTTCTTTACCTGCTGTTTCACATAGTTTATATAGTATTGGGATGAAATGTCAAATATTTAGTAGATTTCCCTTTCAACCTTATCTGGTTCTAGGGGTTTTTCTACCAGGGAGCTCATATATGCTTGGTTCATTGTCTTCTTTTAAGATAGGGTTATTTCGGGGCGGCTAGGTGGCGCAGTGACTAGAGCGCCGGCCCTGGAATCAGAAGGTCCTGAGTTCGAGCCGGCCTCCGACACTTAATCCGCATAACCAAAAACCTAGCCGTGTAACCTTGGGCAAGTTACTTAACCCCAATTGCCCTAAAGGGGCGGCTAGGTGGCGCAGTGAAAGAGCGCGGCCTCGGAGTTTGGATGACCCGAGATCAGATCCGGCCTCAGAAAATGAGCACCCACGCATAAATAATGACTAGCCGTGTAACCTTGAGCAAGTTACTTAACCCCAATTGCTTTAAAAAAAAAAAAAAAAAAAAAAAAAAAAGATAGGGTTATTTAAGTATTCACTTTCCTCTTCTGCTAATATGGGCAGTTTAAATTTTTCTAAGTATTCTTCCATTTCACAGAGAATGTCAGTTTTTCTGGCATATGATTGTGCAAAATAACTCCTGAGCACTGAGCACTGCTTTAATTTCATATTCGTTGTTTATGCATCTACCCTATTGTAGCAGCAAGCACCCCAATATCCCCAGGGTAGCTGCCAATATAGGTTCTTAGATCTGCTTTTCAAAGGGAAAGCAACTCAAAATGGGTTAACAAGCTTACTTTAATCAAACAAACACACATTACCTAGTTCAGGGGAAAAAGGTCAGCACCCCAAACTTCAGAGTTACAGAACTTACAAATCACACAGACAGGCTTCCAAACTGTCCAACCAAATCACAGTTACCAGAGAGGGAAGCATCAACATCTGGGTTTTCAAAGCCGGGGGGCTCTCAACAACGGCTCCCCAGAGTCCCATCTGGTCAAACCACACAACACCTCCCAAAGTGAGCCCCAAAGCAAAGCCTCGCCTCCTCGGGGCTTACACAGCCTTCTCCTGGCTCAGAGAATGTAACAACCTTCTGGACCCACTGCCCAATCACAAAGTATCAAGGTGTGGGCTTTCCTGAAAAACAAGCCTCCCACCACAGGCTCCAGGTGCACTTAAGCTAGGGACAGGGAAGATCTTTAAATTTGCATTTCCATTACACCTATATAAGATAGATTTTGAATCCCAACTCAGTGTGTATGTTATTCACACTTTGGGACAAATCCATTGAGGGTGAGGTTCAAGCAATGTTCAGCCCCTGTCCCTTCTTTCCCTCCATTATAATAGGTCTTCTGGATCTTTAAATGTGATGTAATTTACTCCATTCTTCCTCTCCCTTCCATCTTCTCCTAGTACAGCCCTCCTTCTCACCTCTTAATTTTTTATCTCATCCCACTGATGTCAATTTATACCCACAGCCTCTGTCAATGTATACTCCTCCTAACTGCCCTAATAGTGATACAGGGATTACAACTATCATCTTCCATTGTAGTGGTGGAAGCACTTTAACCAGGTTGAATAAATTACATTTTTGCTTTCCTTTTTACCTTTCTATGCCCCCCTTGAGTCATATATTTGAAAATCAAATTTTCTCTTTAGATCTGTTCTTTTTAATGGCATTGTTTGAATGTCTCCTATTTAATTCAATGTCGCTTTCACCCCCTGAAAGATTATATTCAGTTTTACTATGTAGTTGATTCTTGGTCATAATGAAAGTCCCTATATGTTCCAGAATATCTTACTCCAACCACTTTAATATGTATCTAATTACTTTGACCTTGGAGTATCCTTAGTGATAGCAGTAACTTAACCTCTAAGTGAAAAATATTTTCTTGATGCCCTTTAAGGAAACCAAATGAACCTCTTCTTGATGGAGGGGACATCCCCAGGTGAACACTTAGGGTACAGCAAAACTCTCTCTCCCCAGGCCACAGCTGCTCTACTTCAGGAAGCTTATCCCAAGAAGTTCTGACTGTCCTGCTCTTACTCTTCTTTAAATAAGTTATAGCTCTCCCTGTTCAGCCCCTTCCTGTTACATCAGCAAAAGGGGTTCATACCTTCTGTTTCTTTAGCAGAGGCTTAATTTAAAACTAGGTGCTAAGAATCTCTTAGCTTAGCAATACAAAGGGATCTTTAAATTTCATTTCCAATTCAAAGAACCACCTGAAAATGTTAAATTTGGGGGTATATAATGGAATCAAGGTCATAGGGAGATATTGCCTAAAGCCTGACTCTGACACTTAATCCACACAAACAAAAAAAAAAAACCCTAGCCGTGTAACCTTGGGCAAGTTACTTAACCCCAATTGCCCTAAAGGGGCGGCTAGGTGGCGCAGTGAGTAAGAGCGAAGGCCTTGGAGTTGGGATGACCAGAGATCAAATCCGGCCTCATTAAATGAGCACCCACACATAAATAATGACTAGCTGTGTAACCTTGAGCAAGTAACTTAACCCCAATTGCTTTACAAATAAAAAAACATAAAAAAATTAAAAAAGAAATATGTTTTTCAATGGTGGGGTGAGAAAAGAGCCATTGAGGAAGCAAAAATGCCTATACAAATGTGTGGTTAAGGATTAATTTTGCCTAATTAGGATCAGATTTGGTCCCACAAAATGACACGTGTTCACCAAAACTAATAATAAAAAGGAGTTTTTTATAGGAAAAAGAATGGTAAAGAACATTTTTTTTACATATCCAATATAGGCAACATGATAAGGCTAATAAGCTTAGTAAGATTAAAATATCACTATAAGCATAGAAGAAAATGAAAGAGAAAACATCACCAATCGGGGGAGCACCAACTCTTCACTTTTTCACAATTGCTGGGGAATCCCATGTTTCAGCCTATGAGTCCCGACTTGGGGGGTCCAAGGCAGAGCATCCTCTTGTAGCAGCAAGCACCCCAATATCCCCAGGGTGACTGCCAACACAGGTTCTTAGATCTGCTTTTGTAAAGGAAAGCAACTCAAAATGGGTTAACAAGCTTACTTTAATCAAACAAACATATATTACCTAGTTCAGGGGGAAAAGATCAGGACCCCAAACTTCAGAGTATACAGACAGATCAAACAGACAGGCTTCTAAACTGTCCAACCATTATATCAATACCAAATCACAGTTACCAGAGAAGGAAGCATCAACATCTGGGTTTTCAAAGCGGGATGGGGGGGGGGGAGAGGGGTTTCTCCACAGCTGCCCAGAGTCTCATCTGGTCAAATCACACAACACTTCTTAAACTGAGCCCCAAAGCAAAGCCTCAAATCAGGGATTATATAGTCTCCTGGCTCAGGGAATGTAATCACCCTCTTGACCCACTGCCCAATCACACAGCATCAAGGTGTGATCATTCCTGAAAACCAAGCCTCCTACCACAGGCTCCATGTGACCACAATCAGCCTATTAGGGGGCAGAGTATATTTTCAAATCAAGGAAGGTTCTCAGAGTCACCTAAGTCAATCAAAGTCTCTTAAGCCAATCAAAGGGCCTATGGGCAGGGAAGATGTTCAAATCTGCATTTCCATTACACCTCTCCATGGGTGTGATTCTGAATTGGGTGTTTCACTAACTAACTTTTAAGGAGTTTAGACAAAGAAGGCTTTGTGCCAAGTGAGTTGGAAAAGGACCAGCAAGTCAGAAGAAGGAAAGGACTCAGAACTTGTTTAGGATAAGCTGGGGAAGCAGACTAGTCAACAAGGATGGGAATGTGCTCTGTAAACATCCCAACATCTGCAGCCAAGCTCTTTACTTACTAAGGAAACTCTGGGAAGATAGCCAGTCCTCCCAGAGGTCAAAGAAGTTCAGGGGTGGCTAGCCCCTGAATCTATAGGCACACACAAACAGTGGGGTCATACCAGGATCACAAAGGGAAATGTACAGGCCTTGGACAATATTATTATAAGGGGTAAAAACCCTTAACCCTTCAATAAACTGCCTTGGACCTTTGGCCCATACAAAAGGGGCCCATACAAAGTAAACAGATAAAAAGAATTACAAGTATCAGTACAGGAAAGTTATACTAATTGGAGTCTATGGCAAAAACAAGGAACAGGGAATGTTCCTCTAGGATTTTGGTCCAGAAAACTCCCACCTGCTGGGAAGAATTATACCCCATTTGAATAACAGTTATTGGCTCCATTCTGTGCATTGGTTGAAACAGAATATACAACATTGAATCACGAAGTTGTAGTTACCTGCTATTCCTATAAGGAATTGCATAATGGGAACCCCTAACTCCCACATAATTGGACAGGCTAAGGAGACCAGCATCATAAAATGGAAATGGTATACACAAGACAGAGCCAGACCAGGGAAGAATGGAATTCCTAGTTTACATGAGAAAATAGCTCAGAGAGATACCAGCAATGATGCAATAATTCATCAGACCCCATTAGCAAGTCCACCAGTTCAACAGAACCAGAGCTTTGATACCTTATCCCTGAAGAGGGAAGGGTGATAAGGAGAGGGGAGGGTAAGTGGTTCTGCCAGGGATGCACCCTGGCATCCAGTCTGGAAGGAATTCACCAAGCTTAAGCAAACTTTGAAGCTGAAATTGTAAAGTTTATTGTTAAGCTGTAGAGAACAGTGGGCTAGATTCTTAAGGAACCTGCAAACTCGCAGAGGCTGCAGGCATAGTTTTAAGGTGTCAGTTATGCTAACTAGGTGACTAAGGGTGGGATCAGGGAGGAGTTAAGGAGTGGTCAGTGCTCAAAGGACCATACACTTTTAATATCAACTGTGAAGGTGTATTGCCCATGATTCACTGGGAAATAGCTCAAGGGGGGGCTAGCTGGAGGTGTGGTTTTAGGCCTGATACATCACTAAAGAGTGCCCAGTCTGCCACCCACCAAGGTCATCAGAGACAGTGTGGGTATATAATTGACTAAGGAGTTACCCTATAGATAAAGTATTGAAGAATTTCTGGTGGGGCTGGCCACTCTAACTAAGGGAGATAACATTTACTTAACTTATTGTTTCAAGCAGAGATGTTGAGTTGTTGCTGGGCAGAGTGCTGGAAGGGGGAAGGGGAAGAGTCAATGCTCTGAGGCTGGGGGTGGGGGGAAGTGTGATTTTACAGACTGCTTTTACAAATTGATTTTACAGACATAAATCCCAAAGTACACCATTTACAAACTGATGTTACAGATTGATACTACAGACACATATACATCAGAAGGACCCCATCAATCCCCACAAGGACAAAAACATGCTTGGTTGACAGATAGTTCTGCTAAATACATTGGGCAAAAATGCCAGCAGTAGGCTGTGGCATATAATAATCTTTAAATTTCATATTTTGGCCAAAGTTTGAATAAATGAAACAAAGGCTTTGGTTGGTTTAAAAATGCCTTTCCCTGTGTTACCCTGTCTTCAAAAGACCAGAGGTGAGATTCCCCTTATCTTGGGACTTACTCCACATAAGAGCAAAACAGACATCCTGAGAGTATAAAATGTAAATAGACCCTGCTCTGGTCTTTGTCAATTTGCATTTACAACCAAGGAACTCTGTTTCACCTACAAAGCGATCCTTACAGGCTAGGCTGTCTCTCCATGCTGTTTCGCTGAGATGTCAGGCTCACATTTATGACCTAGGAGCTATATTACCCGGCTCCCATTGGCTGAGGTAGATCGTTAAAGCTAGGGTGTCCCTTTCTCCTGTTAGTCTGAGAAGCAGGGCTCACATTTATGCCATAAGAGCTATATTACCCGGCTCCCATTGGCTGAGGTAGATCCTTAAAGCTAGGGTGTCCCTCACTCCTGTTTCCCTGAGAAGCAGGGCTCACATTTATGACGTTGAGCTATCAAGTACATATCCCATTGTCTGATATAGATCCTTACTCTCCAGGTTGTCCCCCTTTTCTGTTTGTCTGAGAAGCAGGGCACACATTTATGACGTCACAGATGTCTTACCTGGCTCCCATTGGATGATGGAGGTCCTTACTTGCTAAGCTGTCCCTCTCTCCTGTTTGTCTGAGAAGCAGGGATCACATTTATGACGTAATAGCTATCTTATCTGGCTCCCCTTGGCTCAGCTGGATCCTTACAACTAGGCTGTCCTTTAATCCTTACAACTAGGCTCTTAATTTAAGAAGCAGGGCTCACATTTATGACATAGGAGCTATCTTACCATTGGCTGAAGGTGATTCTTACCTTTAGACTGTCCCTCACTCCTGTTTATCTGAGAGCTAGGGCTCGCATTCTGAAGGGGAAAAAAAAATATATATATATATATATATGTATATATATATTTATATATATATGTATATATATTTATATATATATGTATATATATTTATATATATATGTATATATATTTATATATATATATAAATATACACACATACATAAAGAAAATAGTGCATAACTACAGGAGAAAGGTGATTCAGGAAAGAAGAACTTAATAAGGAATTATAGTAGAATAGTGGAAAAGGGAGAGAGAGAAAAATAAGGGTAGGGGTTCCTGAGCTCTGCACTTCTTCCAGATACCCTAGGACTCCATTCTGACCTCTCCCTTCCCACTTTTGGGGAGTCTTCACTGATTACACCCCATTCAATGTTCTGATTAAGAGTACTAATTTATTTACTAGTTTGGAATATTGAATTACTACACATTGAGATTGTAAACAGCAATATCTCACATACTTATATTGTGCTTAGATCTTTTCTGACCACTTGTTCTGATTACAGGAATTTCTTTTTATTTTTTGTTCTTTATTAATTTACTTACGTTTAGTTTACAAGATTCATTTCCACAGTTCCTTGAGTTTCAAATTTTTTCTCCCTCGCCCTTTCCCCACCATGGCAGCATACAGTCAAGTATAGTATCTGTTATATAACATATATGTGTATGTATTTATATTCTATATTGTGTATACATATTATATACATTAATATATATTCTAACAAAGGATTTATAATAGATTCGTGGTTTCATATTCAATCATTTTCTTCTTATAGATTCTTTTTTTGAATATGAAAATGTTTGTATTAGTATTAAGTTCATAACAAAAAGAAAAAATTGGGGCAGTGAGTAATAGCTAGGTGGCACAGTGAGTGAAGTGCCGGCCCTGGAGTCAGAAGGACCTGAGTTCAGATCTGGCCTCAGACACTCAACACACAAAAACAAACAAACAAAAAAACCCAGCCCTGTGACCTTGGGGAAGTTACTTAAACCCAATTGCCCTGCAAAAAGAAAAAAAAATTAAGTGGAGTGACTGAGTGGCTAGTTTAATGACTGAATTGTGTGTTTTAGTGTGTGAACTTTAGAGTATTTAGTTGAGCTTGCTTATTTCCTAGATTTGACACATAGCTTAGGGGTGATATTTTGCATGTACTTTTTACAGTGATATTACTGAAGCAACACTTAAATTATCCTTTTCAATCAGGGAAATAGTACAGCTATAGCTAGACTTTAAAAATTATGGAATGCTTCCAAGTTTCAGTCATATTTCTTGTAAGAAATATCACGTAATATGACATTTAAATCTATCCAATTTCTTTGTGAACTGTTTGAGTTTCATTTGCATGTAAAGCTGGTAAGCAAAGTAAGTAGCTTAATTAAATTCTTCTTTTTTACAAAAATCTGTCTCCTTTAATGGCTGTGGTTAATATCCACTAGAATGGATAACAAAAGAGAGATAAATTTCAGCTCTGTCGCTGCTTAGAAATGTTATTTTAACCATTCCTTTCCTCGTTTGAGATCTATAAATCCCCTTCTCTCTTCTGACACTGTCACCACCCAGGTGTAGGCCTCACTACTGCACTGTCACAAAAGCCCAATGGTCCATCTTGCCCCACTTCAGTTCATCCTCTACTCATTTGTTAAAAATCTTCCCAAAGTGCAGATCTGACCATGTCATACTATTATTTATTTAATAAACTGTTGTAACTTCCTGTCACCTCCAGGATCAAATATGAAAACCTTTGGTATTCAAAGCCCTTCATAACTTGGTTCCCTTTTACCTTTCCTGTCTTCTTATAGCTTCTATATACATTCTATATACCTTCTTATACCTTCTATATACATTCTATAATCCAGTGACATTGCTCTCTTTACTGTTCCCAAAAGACACTTCATCTCCCGATTCTGGGCATTCTCACTGGCTGTTCCATGTTTGGAATATTCAGCCTCCTTGTTTCTGCCTCTTAGTTTCCTTCAAATCCCAGCTAAAATCCTATCTTCTGTGAGATGATCCCCTTTATGGTATTCCTTTCCTTCTGTTGATTACCTCCAATTTGATCTTTCACATCTCCCCCATTAGACTATGAATTCCTTCATGGAAAAGATGGTAATAAAATTTAAAATATAGTAATTGGATTGAAAGATCCCCTTGTATTGGCTTAGTTTGCCAGTTGAGTGTTGAATGTTGTACCCCAATAAAAGCAAGACAGAAGATCCCCAAGATTAAATTTTAAAAGTAGATTTTATTACCACGGGACACCATGGGACTGTTGGGGTACATGGTCACCCAAATCAGACAGTTCTTTTGCACAGACAGTGTGACAGTTTTATAGAGCTTCCATAGCCAGGTTACATAAGCTATGATTACAGTGATGTAAGATGAAACTCCAATGATTGGTCAGTGTACACTTGAAACTACAATTACTGATTGGTCAGTATACATTTGAATTTCCTGCCAGCTCTAAACCTTAAGATGGGCTCCCACCCACAGATTAATCAAGGGCAAGCAAGGGGTGGGGGTTTTGCCTGTTTACAGATTAAGCAAGGTGGAGTTCTCTGTTTTACAAATCAGTGAAGGAAAGATTGGGCTGCCTGTTTTACAAATGAAGGAAAGGGAAGGTTGGGCTGCCTGTTTTGTGTCAGACATTCGGGAAGGGCAAAGTGACAAATCAATAGGGGAAGGGCAGAGTGGATCTGTGTCCAACATTGAAACCCGGAGCTTGGGAATATCACTTGTGGGATGGAATTCTTGATGTGAAAAGAGAGGGCTGAAATGAGAGGCTCTGGTGCCCTGCATTTAGAGAGGTACAAGCAGAGAGAATGCCCAAACAGAGAGAGGCCAGAAAAAAATTTTGGAAACAGCATTGTAGAGGTAGAGAAAGGATTGATGAGGGCCAGTTGGAGCTGCCCAGGACTTTTGAGATCTGCCACCTGGAGCTGCCAAGGACTGAGGAGAAATGGCTGTGATGCCAGTATTTTGTCTGTCTGTTTTGATGTTGTTTTGCCAGATTGGTCTGCTGGTGAAGGGCAGTGCTGTTGTTGCAGAGATCCTGGAACATTGCTGTTGGTTCAGAAGCCCTGAAGAAGGATTTTCTTGTTGTATATTTACAGAAATACTGGAAGAGGGTCTTGCTGATGTTTTCAAGGGTCCTGAGACTGTTCTTCAGGCAGAGAGTGAATTGATGAGGACCCTGGCATTGTGGCTTTGTTAAGCTTTGTCTCCCCAGGAACAAAGATTGCTGAGAACTTGCCTCATGAAAAAAAGACTTCTTTTTGGGTATTAAATGCTGTGATGATATCTTAACCTTGTTGTAGCTCAGGGATAGATGGCCTTTGTGCTCTGTACTGCCCCTTTTGAGAAGGTGCTTGGAGTTAACTGATGATAATTGTAATTCAGTTGTGATCCAGGGGTGGGAAACTTTTTTGTGCTCTGTGACTGACCAAATGAATGTACATTGTTTATGATTGGAAACTGATCTGCATTTGAGAAGAGAGACTTTGTGACTGACTAAATGAATGTACTGTCCAGGGGTGGAGTAGAACTTGGAAATTATTGAATTATACTTGGTAAATGCTCTATTTTGATTATCTCTGTGAATGTATTGCCACTGAGTAAAATAGAGTTACTATGCTGGTATTTTAAACCTTGGAAGTTGCCTCTGCTTGGCATTACATAGGCATTCCTCTAAATATCTGAATGTATCCTGTAAATCTCATAGCTACTCTGCTAACTAGTTAGGACAGCCTAGTGGACTGTTTGGGCGTTCAGTCTCCCTGAGGACTATTCACCTTTTACCCTGTTCTACTGTTACAGACTGAACCAAAATCGAGGACAGAAATGGTAGGTGAGTGAAGGTCTCCAGAGAATGGCCACAATAATCTTAGCAGGGCCATCGCTAGTCATCCTGACCTGTGTCTTACCCCTGGATTCTGAAGACTGGAGAGGGTGAGGCTTTGCACAGTTCTGCCTCATTTAAATCCAATTGACTTTCAAGTCAAGACATTACCCTCCTGATTGTAATGAATGAAGTGGACTGCCTTCAGATATGGTGGATTTGGAATTCACTGGAATTCTACAAGTAGAGGCTGTATGACTACTCATTGGCTGCTTATATTGGGCATTCACTCTGGATGTGCTTTAGACTAGAGGGTCACTGGGTTTCCTTTCCACTTAAATTCACGGGGTAGGGTTTGTTTAATTGTAATTTATTTCTGGTATAGCAAAAGATATGATGTCACATCTAGTCTGTGATATAGTTGCACAGGTTCTTTTTGTTCTGAATCAGAATAGGCCATAGCAGAGGTAAGGTCCACCTAAGAGCTGGCAGATTGACCTAATTGTCTCTTGAAGATTGGGGCCTTTTTGTTTAAAATTTGAGGACATGACATCCTTTTCAAGTGTTGAGCACAACTCCACCCTTCCCTCCCCCAACTGATCACTGAGCAGGAATTTCAGCCTAGGGTAAAAACCTGGCTGGATATTTCTCCATCCTCCCAGTCCCTTGCAGTCTTCCTGATCACCTGATCTGGATATGTCTCCATCCCTTATCCCCTGCCTCCTTCCTGATCACCCCATCTCTGCCCCATTCTAGGCTTCCTGTCCTTCAGCCTAGGGTAAACTTCGTGTGAGGGAAACTCAAATGTACACTGACCAATCATTGATTGTAGTTTTGGCTTACATAACCTGAATATTGAATGTCTTTAAACACTGGTACACTGCCCGTGGCAGCTCACTGTCTGATTTGGGTATGTAACCTCGGCAGTCCCACAGCAATAAAATCCACTTCCAAATTTTAATCTCAGGCATCTTCTGTCTCACTCCTTTATGTTCTACTTAATTGGAGGCCCTAGCAAGATCTGTGGAGTTCTGTGGTACAGCAAAGATCCCTGAATAAGAAGAGCTCTCAGCCTCGGGAGGGTGGCATCTGCTCACCCTGATCCCTAGGTGGGGTAGCCCCTCAGCATGTTCCAGGGCCCCAGGTCTCAAGGAGGAAAAGATTGCACCTGCCTCCCTACTTTGACTTGCTCCTGAGCAAAAGGCTTTGTATAGCTTTAAGGCCACCTTGGCCTCAGTGCCTGCCTTAGCCCTACCTGATATAACCAAGCCTTTCTATCTTTTTGTTGCTGAATCTAATGGAGTGATTAAAGGAGTACTCACCCAAACCCTGGGCCCCTGTCTCCACGCTGTCACCTATCTCTCCAAATGTGTAGATTCAGTGGCTACTGGCTGTCCCCTTTACCTCCAGGCTGTTGCTGCAACAGCCCTCCTTGTTAAGGAAGCTGATAAGCTTTCCTTGGGGCAGCCCCTTTCCGTCTCTGCCCCTCATTCTATGGAGACTCTCCTCCATAGCGATCCTACCCACTGGCTTTTTATCTCCCACTGTGCCAATACCAGGCTCTCCTCCCGGACCAGCCTCATCTGACTTTTTCAAGAGTCTCTGTTCTTAACCCTACCACTCTGATCCCTGACCCTGAACTTAACTCCACTCTCCCCCACTGTCTATGATTGACTTCAGGTCACTGAACAGGTCCAGGGATCTGATCTCACTGACACACCCCTAAGAATGGAATCGCTACATTTGTGAGGTTTTTTGTCAGCTTAGTGGAAAATCTAATATTATTTTTCCTCTAGAATTAGAACATGTGCAAAAAGTTATGCAACTGCTTAAGATCATTTTAACAGTTCTCAACTAACTTTCTTCATCAAGGTTTAATGAGACAATGGATGGACAAAGGATGATTCCTTTGCCCATTAATCAAAAGGGGAAAACGGAGGAATCAGGTTGGTGACTCCTCCCCGAAGATCAGCTCCCTAATAATAGCAAAAACACTCCATAATGAAATTGCAGCCAGGGGAGTACTGGGATGTCGATTTCACTGAGATAAAAGCACATGTGCAGGGCTACAGGTATCTCCTGGTCTTGTTGGATACATTCTCTGGGTGGGTAGAAATTCCCTGTGAAAAATGAAACAGGCCTCCATAAAAGTAATGAAATTGTCCCTCCGTTTGGCTTCCCCATGAGAATTGGGTCAGATCCTCAGCCTCAGGGGATGCAGGCCACTCAGCTTTGACTTCCTTGAGAAGCCAGCATCTGAAATTTTCTCAGAGCTCAGAACTCAAAGCTGAGAAAGTCTAGACCATTCCCTGACACATGTTTGGAAGACCACCACCCATTCTTCCTCTAATCCGGGAAGACCTAAAGGCTGATATCACTAACTCTTTCCTCATCAAGTTCCTACAGAGTCTGCAGGCAACTCAGAAAAAAAAAAAAAAACTCCTCCCCTCAGTCCATGCCACCCTCCCGATCCCAAGCTCAGCCTCAGCTCATCTGTTTCAACCTGGAGATTCTGTGCTGGTAAAAAAAATTCACCAGTACAGATCTGGAGCCAAGGTGGAAATGGCCATACGTTGTGATCCTCACTACACCCACTGCTGTCAAAGTGGACTCTATTCCCATGTGGCTCTATTATACCAGAGTGAAGCCTGCTGTCACCTCAGAATGGAAAGCAGAAGTCCACTAGGACCTCCTAAAGCTAAGACTTATCTGATCCTCTTCCTGATCCTCCTTTTTACCTCCTTGTGTGGTCCCCCACAATCCCCATGCCCCCAGACCAAGCTATACCTGGGTGGTAACCACAGTAAATGGACAATCCTGGACTTTCAAGAACCTGGAGCACATATGGCTCCCCCTCAACCCTCTTTCCCCTCGAATTGGACTATTTGGGGGCCCACCAGCAGATGCAGGCAACCTGCCCTGTTCGGACACAGGATACCCGTGCACTTGCGCTCGTGTCACACCTTACCACCTCCCCTCTTCTAACCCCAGTGCCTCCCTGTGCTGCAGGGCAGGTGGTAGTGGGGGAACAGACCCATTTTTCCTGAATCCATACAATCGGGTCTGACCCCTGGCAACCCATGCTCGATCTCACCATTCAAAACCCCTCTGACCCCGTCTGGGGAGTCCTGGTCTCTCGGGTCCTGGGAATGATTGTCCCTGCCTGGGGGACTATGGTCACTCTGGAGGAGGAGGAGGAGGAGCAGGTGGGGACGATGGTAGTACTGACTGTGACCAAGAAGCCTCCTGTGCCCCTCTCTGATCACCATCCCATTGCTTAGCTATCCCTGCCCCAATAGGGAACCCCGATGTCCAAATCACAATACCAGCTGTCACCACATGGGCCCTGGTCCTGTCATATGCTCCCCATCTTCATAGATTCAGGAATCTCGAAATTATCAGATCCCCTTATGTAGCTGCAAGCACCCCAACATCCCCAGGGTAGCTGCCAACACAGGTTCTTAGATCTGCTTTTGTAAAGGAAAGCAACTCAAAATGGGTTAACAATCTTACTTTAATCAAACAAACATATATTACCTAGTTCAGGGGGAAAAGATCAGCACCCCAAACTTCAGAGTATACAGACAGATCAAACAGACAGGCTTCTAAAGTGTCCAACCATTATATCAATACCAAATCACAGTTACCAGAGAGGGAAGCATCAACATCTGGGTTTTCAAAGCCGGGGGGCTCTCAACAGTGGCTTCCCAGAGTCTCATCTGGTCAAATCACACAACACTTCTCAAACTGAGCCCCAAAGCAAAGCCTCAAATCAGGGATTATATAGCCTTCTCCTGGCTCAGGGAATGTAACCACCCTCTTGACCCACTGCCCAATCACACAGCATCAAGGTGTGGTCATTCCTGAAAACCAAGCCTCCTACCACAGGCTCCATGTGACCACATTCAGCCTATTAGGGGGTAGAGTATATTTTCAAATCAAGGAAGGTTCTCAGAGTCACTTAAGTCAATCAAAGTCTCTTAAGCCAATCAAAGGGCCTTCGGGCAGGGAAGATCTTCAAATCTGCATTTCCATTACACCTTACTTACCCTCCTATCAGCTCTTCCCAAAACACTTAACAGCTCTAACTGAAGAGGGAAGTGTGATAAGGATGGGGGGAGGGTAAGTGGTTCTGCCAGGGATACCTCTCCTGGCATCCAGTCTGGAAGGAATTCACCAGGCTCAAGCAGACTTTGAAGCCGAAATTGTAAAGTTTATTGTTATGCTGTAGAGAACAGCGGGCTAGATTCTTATGGAACCTGCAAACTCGCAGAGGCTGCAGGCATAGTTTTAAGGGGTCAATTATGCTAACTAGGTGAGTAAGGGTGGGATCAGGGAGGAGTTAAGGAGTGGTCAGTGCTCAAAGGACCATACACTTTTAATATCAACTGCGCAGGTGTATTGCCCATGATTCACTGGGAAATAGCTCAAGGGGGGGCTAGCTGGAGGTGTGGTTTTAGGCCTGACATGTCACTAAAGAGTGCCCAGTCTGCCTCCCACCAAGGTCATCAGAGACAGTGTGGGTATATAATTGACTAAGGAGTTACCCTATAGATAAGGTATTGAAGAATTTATGGTGGGGCTGGCCACTCTAAATAAGGGAGATAGCATTTACATAACTTATTGTTTCAAGCAGAGATAAACAGGTCATGAGTTGTTACTGGGCAGAGTGCTGGAAGGGGGAAGGGGCAGAATCAATGCTCTATGGCTGGGGGGGGTGGAAATGTGATCTTACAGACTGCTTTTACAAATTGATTTTACAGACATAGATCCCAAAGCACCCCACTTACAAACTGATGTTACAGATTGATACTACAGACATATATATATATATCACAAGGACCCCATCATAACCACATGTTGGGAAAAGATTGCTGGATCTGTGTTGAACCCCAGCCTCCTTACTATGTAGGGGTGGCACTAAATGCCTCAGTCACTCCTACTTCCAACACAGAGAACTGTGAGTGGAACCACCCAAGGCTCACCCTCAGGGAGGTACAGGGAAAAGGTTTCTGCCTCATATCATCCAGCTCTCCTTTATTCAGCTCTCAGTATAGCTCAATTTATGGACAAACCTATGAGATTTAGGCCTCTCACTCATACTACTTCCCCACCCCTCTAGGAGGCTGGTGGGCATGCCATGGTGGCCTTACCCAGTGTGTCTCTGCTACAGTGTTCCTCAGAAGACAACAATACACTGAGGGCCCCCTGTGCACCCTAGTGGCCATAATTCCCCGGGTCACTCTTCTCTCAGGTGAACAAGGTTGGCACTACTTTTCCCCAGAAGGGCAACTGAGCCACCACCTAAGTTGGGCAGTACCACTTCACTGTCTGATTTGGGTATGTGATCCCGGCAGTCCCACAGCAATAAAATCCACTTCCAAATTTTAATCTTGGGGATCTTCTGTCTTGCTCCTTTATGCTCTACACAAGAACAAAGGAAAAACGATATCAATAATACTCTTAATGCAGACACCAAAGGTTTACTGAATTGAACCCACAGGGCACACAATAAGGGACTCTTTTTCATGACTTTTTTTTTTTTTACAAATGCACAAGTTGTTCCTGCCAAGAAATTGTACTTTCGTTCCAATAGGGAAGCTTATTTTCTGGTAAGTTGAAAGAGTGGACAGCAATGCATAGTGAATAAAGTATTCAAACCTTACACAAATGCCCTATCTGGATTCTTCCAGTCTTTACCCTTCATCCTCATTGGGCATCTTATAAAAACTCGTTCTTAAGTGAAACTGGCTAAGAAAGTATAATTAGATCAGTGTAACCTCCACTCGTAGAAAAGAAATTTAGAAAAACTAAAAGCTAGTTAAAGGGGGTCAAAAGCATTCTTTTTTCCAAATGCTTTATTAACTTCTGGTTTACATCACTCATTTCCATCAGATTTTGAGTTACTGTTGTTTTCCCTATTTTTAGTCTACCCCCACCCCAGAATAGCAGTCCCACAGGATGTCCCCTCTCTCTCTCATATCTTCTCCCATACCCCGCTCCACTTTTTAGGTATGGCAAGGTTAATCTCTGTGCTGCAATGCCTGTAAATCTTATTTCCCAATTATATGTAAAATAGTATTAATATTAGTATTTATACATTTTTAACATTTGATTTTAAAACTTTGAATTCCAGAATCATTCCCTTCCTCCCTTGTCACCCACCCTTACTGGGAAGATAAGCAATTCAATATAGGTTGTACATGTGTAGCTATGCAAAACATTGCCATAGTAGATATATTGTAAGGCTGACTATATTTCCTTCCCTCCTATTCCACTTCCCAATTGGTCTATTCCCTACTTTGATCCTGTCCCTTTTCAAAAGTGGGTGCTTCCCACTTCCCTCCCCCCCTTCCCTCCCACCCTCCCTTCCATCATCCCTCTCTCATCCCCTTCCCTCCTACTCCCCTGTAGTGTGAGATATCCTATTTAGTATGTATGTCATTCTCTCCCTGATCCAAATTCAATGAGAATAAGGTTTTGCCTTTTTGCATTCCTTTTCTTCCCCTCCCTGGTAATCATTTTCCCTTGCCTCTTCTATATGAGATGGTTTACCCCATTCTGTCTCTCCCAATCTCCTCGTGTTATTTTCATCTGTCACCTCTTAATTTCACCTTTTATGTCTCATCCCTTCCTATTAAATTTGATATAACCACATTCACATATGTATTCATATGCCCATATACCCTTCAACTATGTTCATACTGAGAAAAGTTTCATCAGTTACAGTTATCGTGTTTCCATGGAGGAATGTAAATAGTTCAACTTGGATATGTTCATTATGATTTCTTTTCCCTTTTTACCTTCTCAAGCATCTCTTGCTTCTTGTATCTGAATGTCAAATTCACTGCCTGGCAGGCTGCCTCGCTGTCCTCTGTGGGAGGTTAGCTTCTCTGTGTTATTTTGTGGGTTCTGGAGCTCCAGAGTTTGTTCAGAATCCCCTTTTACATAAATTTGGAAGTAAGGGGAGTGGGAACCCCTCGGAAATGCTGTTACTACTCTGACATCTTGACTCTGCCCCCTCCCAAAGCATTCTTATATAAAGGGCAGCACACTTGGGACATTTTTTTACACAGAAATACAGTATGTTCCAAAAATATTAGTGTAGGCTCCAAGAGCTTAATTTGATCCTCATATTTAAGCTCTAAAAGATTAAATCTGTGCTAAGGCTTTTAACTATGATTACATATAACATAAAATTATATAATAATTAACATTTATATAACATAACATATAAAGACAATTATATATTATAATACATTACAATTTAAAAGTATAATACATAGCTATGTTATATAATAAATACATATATTATCTTACTAAATAATTATATATAAATTTCTGATTATATAATTATAAATAATTGTATGTTATTTATAATTATATCATATGCAATAATTCTATAATGTAAATAGGTTATAAAATAAATAAACTTTAAAGGATTAAAAAGTAAACATCTCGGGTGGCTAGGTGGCACAGTGAATAGAGCACTGGCCCTGGAGTCAGGAGGACCTGAGTTCAAATGTGGCCTCAGACACTTAACATAAAAATAGCCATGTGACCTTTGGCCAGTCACTTAACCCCAATTCCCCTCCCCCAAAAGCAGAAAAAACAAAACAACAAAAACGTAAACATCTATAGTTCTTTTTCACTGATTAAAAATGATAGTTGAAATATCAGCTCAGTAATATTACTATAAAAAGTACATGCAATATATCACACCTGACCTATCTACAAAACCCGAGAAATAAATGGACCCAGATAATGCTTCTAAGGATAAACTTTTCGCTCTACAGACATTCCAGAATTTTGGTTTGATGTATCATTTAAAGGTTTTCATTTCAATTCATTGACAAGTATTCATTAATCCCAGGTGAGGCATGAACTGGCTTTTGAGTCAGAAGACTTGGATTTAGATTCCAGCTCTATCACTCACCACCACTGTAATGCTAAGCAAGTCATCTCCCCTTACTTTACCCATATATAAAATGAGAGACTTGAAGTAGATGATCTCTCAGGCCTCTTCCACTTATGAATCCCAGGTTCTCAATGTTCAACAATATTCCTGGTATTATTGGGAATGGAAAAGCAATAAAAGAGGGTCCCTGCCCTCAAAGAGCTTATGCTTTGGTTGGGGTTAAAATGAATTTGTGTTTAACAGGGTCTTTCATTGTTCCTTAGAATTACAAAGTTCTTTAAATTATGTGATCCAGACTGTCTATTCAGAAGAGGGGGGAGATCATTAAGAGTCATTTAGGAAAGCTTTAAGAAGGAGGTAAGATTCTTGTAGAATGGGTAAGATTTTGTTGGGAATAGTGGAGAGTAAAGTCACTGGAGTATGTAGAAACAAGGATGGTGGGATGGTTGGCTGATAATGATATTCAGGGAGACTAGTCTGTATTTTACATAGTAAACAAGCTTTTACTAAGTGGATACTCTGTATCAGGCACTGTGCTGAGTTCTGAGGATACAAAGAAAGTCAAAAGACAGTCTGTGTCTTCAAGGAGCTATTCTAATGGAGAGACAACATGCAGACAACTATAAACACAACTTTATAGTATATATAACTATATACATAAAATATATATATATAGGGTAAATTAGCGTGGAAACAGGCTTCTTGCAATGGACTTTAGTTCCAACTTGAAGGAAGCCATGTAAATCATGTACAAACAAGCTATATTCTGGACAGGTAAGAAAATGGAGGTGTGTAGAAATTAAATGACTGCCCACAGTTGTATAACTGGAAAGTGATATAAGTCAGTCTCAAACTCAGGTATTTTCATCCAAAGTCTGGTTTTCTGTCTTCTACAGCATCCTGCCTCTTAACTATTTTCAATGTTAACAGTGATTTTTAAGACAATACTTTATTCACATTCCTGAAGTCTGTGTAAAATTTTAAAGGTAAAGTGAATTTTAATATTTGCTGCATTTTAAATTGCTGTTCTTTTCTTTCTGTATTAGAAAACACAGAAGGCAGAGATCATTTGTTCCATGAGAACACATTGTTCACCAAGGCCTCCTAGTTATAACAGAATGGAGTGTGGAAGAAGACTGTGGAGAATTCATGCCTAAGTAGAAACTGTTGGAGCTTCTAAGACACTGCAAAAGTTCTTTGAAGCATAAGGGGCCCTCCACTCTAAAAATTCCCCAAAGTTTTTCTTGTTACTATTGAGAAAGACTTTGTTGTTGCATAATGTCAATTTTCTTAGGGCTGACTTCTAATAAAGAAAAAGGACTTCCCTATAGCTGTTATTGCCAAAGAAATGTGATACAAAGAAAAGTCTCCTGATCATTTTGTAAGGTCAGTAAACATCTATTAAGTGCCTTCTATATGCCAGGCATTGTAATAAGGAGAAGGGATAAGAAGACATTGCACTGAAGTAGTTCATAGTCTAATGGGGAAGACAACATGTATAAATCCATACATACAAACAGTAGACATGTGTGTATGTGTGCATTATGTGATATGTATCTATATGTATTGTGTGTATGTACACACAGGATGAATTAGAAATAGTCAGAAATAAACTCAGGGGGAAAGCACTGACATTAAGGAGGAAAGGCTTCTTTTTTTTAAGCAAATACTTACATTTTAATAATTTCTTTGAGAATACAATAGATGACACATTCACACAACTCTCAAGGCTAAAATAACTTTTAAGGACCAAAATATGTTCAAGAATCCAACCCTAATTCAGCACGATGAGTGATGAGGTGAGAGGGATAATTCTTGGACTAATAACCATCAATTTAGGAAAGCTGTATTGTTATTGAGTGGAAAAATAACAAACATGTGTACTTCTTTCTCATCTCAGTCACCGATTGGTCCAAAGATTGGTCCAACACTCTTTCTTTGCAGCTGATCTTTTCCCTTCTCCTTTCTTTGTTTTGCCTTTTCCACGAAGCTTCTTTAGTCTCATTTGCTCTTCCTTAAAATCTTGATGTTCATCTCTGTAAAGACCAAAGAAACGGAGTTTCCTCATGAGAGCAAAATAGGTGTTGTGAGGGGGATACCAGTCATAAGTCTCCTTCCTTTTGGCCAAAGGATGTTCACTAAATAATTTCACTACTTTCATGGACTTGGAATTGGTGGGGTTGGCAACTTCTCCAAATATTCGAGCACTCAGGCGAGCCATTCGTATGGCATATTCAGAAAGAGATGACATCTCGAGAGAGAGCCAGTAGATAGTTCCAATTTAACAGGTCCAGGCCTTCCTCACCTATATGTCCGGAAAGGCTTCTTGAAGAATATGGGACTATAGTTAGGCCTTGAAGGAGGCCAGAGAAGCAAGAAGCCAGAAAAGGCCAAAATGATGAGGGAGAGAATTCCAGGCATGGGGCATAGCATCAGTGATACACAAAGAAAAGCAAATGACAATTCGTGCTCTCAGTGGGCTTTCATAGGGGAGAGATCATGAAAGCAACTATGTAAAATTTAGATACAGGATAAATTAGAGGTAATCAACAGCGTAAAAGCATTAGCCTTAAGAGAGACCAGGAAAGGCTTCTGGCAGAGGATGAGATTTTCATGAGACTTGAAGGAAGCTAGGAGGCAGAGGTGAAAAAGAATTCTAGACATGGGAGACAGCACATTTTGAATTCTGTGTTCAGTTTTGGGTGCCTCTGTTTTGAAGGAGGGTGCTGATAAGCATCAAGAGGAGGGCAACCAGAATGGTGAAAGAAAGGCCTTCAGGTCATGGCATATAAGGGTCAATGAGAGGAACTGTGGGTGTAATGCTCAGTGGGGACATGATGGCTGTCTTCAAGAATTTTAAGAGCTGTCACATGGTAAAGGGGGTTAGACATGTTCTGTTTGGTCCCAGAGGGCAGAACCAGGAATAATGGGTAGAAATTACAAAGGAGGCGGCTAGGTGGCCCAGTGAGTAGAGTGCCGGCCCTGGAGTCAAAATGACCTGAGTTCAGATCCGGCCTCAGACACTTAACTCACACAAACAAAATAACCTAGCCGTGTGACCTTGGGCAAGTCACTTAACCCCAATTGCCCTCCAAAAAGAAAAAAAAAGAAATTACAAAGGGACCAATTTAGATGTATTAATAATAAGAGTTGACCAGAAAGTGGACTGCTTTCAGACATGGTGGATTTGGAATTCATTGGAATTCTTCAGGTAGAGGCTATATGACTATTTGTTGAGTGTTTATATGGGGCATTCATTTTGAATGTGGTTTAGACTAGAGGGTCTCTGGGTTTCCTTTCCACTCAAATTCATTGGGTCAGATTGATTTAATTATAATTTATTTCTGTTATAGCAAAAGATATAATGTCACACCTATTCTGTGATACAGTTGCCCAGGTTCTTTTTGTCCTGAACCAGAACAGGCAATAGCAGAGTTAAGGTCCATCTAAGAGCTGGCAGATTGACCTTGAACCCTGGGGTCTTTGTTGTTTAAAATTTGAGGACATGATGAGAACTGTTATCCATTACAAATGTACCAGTCTAGAGTACAGACTCTAGCTAACTTTGAATATATCATGAGTAGACAAGGTGAGGATAAATATTGGGGTTAGTAAAAACTTCTTTTGCTGTACAGTGGTGACATTTTAAAATTTCTTGGTCATTCTCTCTTGAGTCATTCTCAGTCAAAGAGTCTATGTCTACTTTCTTCACTTCAAGAGTCCTGTAAAGGTTTAGGGCCCCCTCAACTCTAAAAAAACACCCTAATTGATGCTATTGCTATTGAAAGGGATTTTGTTGCTGTGTGTACCAATTTTCCCAGAACTAACCATGGGGAACTAATGAGGAAACAGAACTTTCCAGCAACTATTATTACTCAACTTCCTGGCCCTCTAAGGGAAATGGCATAAGTCTGACTAGACTGCCTCACAAGTTTGGAGTATGGTATTCAGTTTGGTGCACCACATATTAAGAGGGATATTTATTTGCAAGATATCGTGCATCCATAGAAGGATGACCAGGAAAGCAAGAGGATTTGAAAGTGTCATATAAGTCAATAAATATTTATTAAGTGCTTATGTTGTACCTGGTTTTCCCATCCTCCAACCTCAGCCCTCCCTCAGGGGAGTGAGCAGACTGCCTGGTCACTTCCACCCTCCCCCAGGGATGTTCTCCCTTGCCCAGTCAGCCCACCTCCACAGAGGTGGGCAGGCTTCTGGGTCAGGGAGTCTTAGCAACGGCAGGAATTTTGAGGAGTGTACTGACCAATCACGGTTTTTCACCTCTGCAAGTTTCTGCTTATGTAATACCTAACCATTGGCTTCGTGTCCTCCCTTGAAAAGCTGAGGCTTTACCTGACATCACTGCTGTACGACCTGAGATGGTGGGGTGGTACCTCATCAGCCCACCATGTGGCCTGATCAGCCAGCTTGGCATATAATAAAGGGTCCAATTCTAAATTGTTACTTGGGTCTTGCTCATGTTTTCTGGGTACAACACCTACTATGTTGCAAGCTCTATATAAGAGTATAGAAAGAGCTAGTTCTTAGTCAACTGGAGATTTTTAAATGGAGCTGGGATGTTGTTAGAGGTGTCACAGAAAGGATTAATTTTTCATTGTTTCCCATTGGGATTGGATTAAATGGCCTCTAAGGGCCCTTCTATTTCTCATATTATTTTGCTTAATTATTATCATAGAGATTTAATATTTGTTAAATTAATTGGTTTTAGAAAGCAAAGATAAATGTTTTACTTTACCTCTTAAATAAAAAAGGTCTTCTAACATAAGGTCTTTTTGTAGAATATTGTAGAACTAAAGGGAGGCTCAGAAACAAACAAGGCTTATAGACCAAGGGATCTTAACCTTTTTCTATCATGGTCACTTTTGGCAGTCTGCTGAAGCCTGTGGACCCCATTTCAGAATGTTTCTTTTAATTAAAAATTGAAGAAAATGCTAAATTTCAGATCCATAGTGCAAATAAAGCTGTATTTTTTTTCTCGTTTAAGTTCACGTACCTCCTGACGTGGACCTCAGGTCAAGAATACCTGCTATAGACCATTAAAGCTATGTTCAGAGAGGTGCCTGGGACTTTGCTAGAGGGTGTCCCAAATTGGGTGGTCAAGAAGAAGTGCTTCCTTTTCTCACCCTCCCATACCTTGTGCTTCTTCACTCATCCTGGGCCATTGCCTTCTTTATCCCCATCAGGACCACTTCTATTCTTTATGCTACTTCTAAGCCATCCTTCCCTCTAAGTTATCTCTCATTTCCATTTTCCAGGGTCCACCTTACTATCCTGCATGTATCTTCTCACAAGCCGGGTCCAGGAAAATAATAACTTTACCCCTATTATGTCCACCCCCTTCTTTCTAGGCTTGGGAATCCAGGATTATAGGCTAAGATTCTCTAAGGTATGATGGGTCTTACCTCTCCCTGTGGTAGGTGTGATGGGGAGGGAGATGGGATATGGGTGGGAATTTGAATGGGCAAAATTCAAACTTGTCCCCTGACTACAATGAAAACAAGGCAAACTTCACCCACCCACCAAAGTATTCTCTCAAGCCTTTTCTCCAGGTCTGTCCCAGGGTCTTTTTCTGTTCCTTGCCCCAACCTCATTGTTGTGATCTGGAGTCTCGGTCTCCAAGCACTTTATCTCCCAAAGACATTTCCCTTCTAGACTCATCCACAGTTTTAGAAATCTGTTCATTGAATTGTGGATGAGGTCAGGTCACTCAGAAGTGAGACACACTGTGCATTTATAAAAATCATTCAAGATCATTCTAGGAAGGATGCAGAGAATTTGTCCCAAAGTGAGATTCTGACATTACTCCCATGTCAAGAACATGATTGTCAAATAAACGTTTTTATTGAAACCATTATTGGCACTTGGTCAATAGGAGAAAAATAGATTTAAAATTCTTGTTGGATTGTTATTTGTTATTATTTTGTGTTTTCCTATTTTCTTTTGTACATTTTGTAAAAGGATATAGTTTTAAAATACAAATCTTAACAGGCTGGAGATTTTGTCAAAGAGATTTGAGAAGCATGCAAGATCCTCTTAGCTTGTGGTTTGGGAGACAGACATAGAGGAGTAATGCTAATGATGTACAGTCCGGGAGCTCAGAATTTTATCTGAGCCATTAAAGTTGCTTCCCATTAGCATATATAATTCCCTTCACTCTATAGAATATCTGTATGGGAAACTGTTAATCTTTGGTTTTTAATGAATATGAAAGCTTAAAAATGCTAAGGCCTTTCCAACTAAATTAAGCATTTTGCCTCCCCCCGCCTTTCCCTCCATCAGGGACACAGTGTCCTAGAAACTAATAGCCCAATACTATATTCCATTTTAGTCCAGAGCTACTAAAAGGGGCCTTTAGAATTAAATTTGGCCATTAGCCCCACTTTATTCAGATTTTTAAAAAGTGTCATTTTGTGTTTTGGCACCCTATGTCCTTGCCCCCAACTCTGGGGAAGGAGGTGTCATGAACAACAACAACAATAAAAAAAAGCATGTGCTAGAAATAAAATGAAATAAAAAGGGAAGAAGACAAACAAGGCCTTAAGAACAGCTGATCAAATCCTCCAACAAAGAAGACTTCCTTTCTTATAGTTAATCTATTTTAATTTTTGGAAGGTCTCATGATGATTTCAATTGATGGTAAATTGAAATTAATTTTTATATTATGGGTTTGTTATTTTAATTGATTTGAGAGCTAGACCAGTATAAGATATTGTCTGTTATAATGCTTTACAAAAAAAACTGGTTCTTTAAAAAAAAAATTTCCCATGTGAAGTTTTATAACAAGGAAGATAAAGACTTTGGGGTGGGTTACCCCTCCCTCCTTCCTCCTGCCCATCCATCCTATTGTTTCCTAAAGGGAGGATATTGTCAGCTCTCACTAAAGCTGCTCACTGTGGAGATCCCTTAGAGACTTTTAGCTTAAAAGCTGTGGAAAAGCAAGTGCCTCAGTTTTCTATGCTACATAAAGGTAGGTAAACAGCTAGTAAGAAGACTATATTATACAAATTTCATGCATTTCGAAGGAAGCACTGAGTTCAGGAAACAGGATACTCTCAGATGTGAAAAACAAAAACAAACTACACACACACACACTCTCACACACACACAGGCACACACCAACACAAAAACAAACAAACAGGGGGAAGAGCCAAGATGGCAGAGTAGAAACAGCATGTCCAAGGCACTCTCCCCCCAGATCACCTCCAAACCATGTAAAAGGGGACTCTGAACAACTTCTGGAGCCCCAGCACCCACAGAATGACACAGAGAAGCTAACGTCCTGCTGAGGACAGCCCAGCAGCCCTGCAGGAAGGACCAGTGCAGCGCTCAGGGAGCCTGCAGCTCAGCCCGCAGAGAGCCGAGCCCAGGTCTGCTTGAGCCAAGGTTTTAGCCCCAGGGCAGCCAGGCCAGCAGCTGGCTGGAGAAACCCCAGAACACCAGCAGCTGTGGCTATTCCAGAATTATCAACATAGACATGCGTAGGACAAAGTGAGAGGTTAGTGCCCTATGGACTTTGGGACCAGTATTTGGGGAACGTGTCGGCTTCCTCCCCTGGGGGCTAGAAGCCGTTGAGGAGACACGCCATTTTGTAGTTTTCAGTGGCAGTTCCAGTTCCTGGCCTGCGAACTGTAGGGAGATCCAGCGATCAGTCTTGGGGGGGTAATGGCTCTTGCTTTAACCTCCCTGGATCTGGATTGTCTTCTGGGGTGGAGGTCGTGGGGTGGACATCCAGCTTGCCAGAAACGGAAGTTGTCCCCCACAAGTTTGGGATGAAAGGTCACCTGTCTGGCTGCCCAGCCATACTGTGGCAACAAGCCCAAAAGTCAAGTAATTCAGTGGCAACATGCCAAGGCAAAGGAAACAAATTAAACAGAAAAATGCAACCTTAGACTCATACTTTGGGAGCAAGGAGGATTGAAGCATGGAGCGGGAAGAGGACTGTGAGGTCAGAAGTCCTGCTCCAAAAGCCCCAGGGGAAAACATGAGTGGGTTGCAGGCCATAGAGGACCTTAAGAAGGACTTTAAAAATCAAATAAGAGAAGTGGAGGAAAATTTGGGAAGAGAAATGAGAAGGATGCAGGAAAAGTATGAAATGGGGGTCAACAGCCTGACTGAGGAAAACAACACCTTAAAAAATAGACTAACTCAAATGGCAAAAGAGGCCCAAAAGGGCAATGAGGAGAAGAATGCCTTAAAAAGCCGAATTTGCCAGATGGAAGAAGAATCTCAAAAGTTCTCTGAGGAGATTTATTCCTTCAGAGTTAGACTGGAGCAAATGGAAGCTAATGACTTATTGAGAAATCAAGATGATGTTAAGCAGATCCAAACAAATGAAAGAATAGACGGCAATGTGAAATATCTCATGGAAAAAAACACTGACCTGGAAAATAGATCCAGGAGAGACAATTTAAAAATTATTGGACTACCTGAAAGCCATGATCAAAGAAAGAACCTAGAAATCACCCTTCAAGAAATTCTCAAGGAAAATTGCCCTGGTGTTTTAGATCCAGAGGGCAAAATAGAGGTTGAAAGAATCCACCAATCACCTCCTGAAAAAGATCCCAAAAAGAAAACTCCCAGGAATATTAAAGCCAGTTTTCAGAATTCCCAGATCAAGGAGAAAATACTACAAGTAACCAGGAAAAAACAATTTCAATATTGTGGAAAGACAAACAGAATAGCACTGGACCTGGCAGCTTCTACACTGAGGGATTGAAGGGCATGGAATATGATATTCCAGAGGGCAAAAGAGCTGGGACTGAACCCAAGGGTCACCTACCCAGCAAAACTGAGTATTTTGTTTCAGGGGAAAATATGGTCATTCAGTGGAATAGAGGACTTTCAAGCATTCTTGAGGAAAAAAAACAGAGTTGAATAGGAAATCTGACATCCAGACACAAGAAGCAAGAGATGCCTGAGAAGGTAATCAGAGAAAAGAAATCAAAAGAAACTTATCAAAGTTGACCTATTTACATTCCTACATGGAAAAACAATAACTGTGACTGATTAAACCTTTCTCAGTATGAAAATAATGGAAGAAAGGTGTATGGTCATATGAATACATATGTGAATGTGTGTATATATGTTTACAGTTATACATGGATAGAGGGCATAGGTTGAATTTCTTGGGAAGGGAGGATACTTAAGGGGTGAAATTATGAGGTGAGAGAGAAAAGTGGCAAGAGGAGATGGGGAGAGACAGGGTAGGGTAAACTATCTCATGTAGAAGAAACAAGGGGAAGTGGCTGCAAGGGAGGGGAAGAATAGGAAGGCAAAAAGGCAAAACCACATTCTCATTGAATTTGGTTCGGGGAGAGAATGACATACATACTAAATGGGATATCTCAACCTGCAGCAGAATAGGGGGAAGGGGGACGAGAGGGGGGATAATGGATGGGAGGGCATTCTTGGGGGGAGGGGAGGTTGGAAATACCCACTATAGAAAAGGGACAGGATCAAGTAGGGAATGGACCAGGTGGCGGGGGGGTGGGATGGGTAGTAGGGAATTATAAGCAGCCTTGTACAATATATCTACTATGGTAGTGTTTTGCATAGCTAGACATGTACCACACATACTGAATTACTTATCTTCCCAGAGGGAATGGGTGACAAGGGAGGAAGGGAATGGATCTGAAATTCGAGGTCTTAAAATTAAATGTTTCAAATATATATAAATACTATCATTAATACTCTTTTGCTTGTAATTGGGAGATAAGATGTGCAGGCATTGGGGCACAGAGATTCACCTTGCTCTAATGGAAAAGTCAAAGGGGGTATGGGAGAAGATATGGGAGAGAGCAGATTGGAGGAAGCGATATCTTATGGGACTGCTCTTCTGGGAGGGTGGGTAGGGGAAAATGGGGGGGAAAGTTGTAACTCAAAATCTGGCAGAAATGAATGATGTAAAACAGAAGTTAATAAAGCATTTGTTTAATTAAAAAAAAGAATATATACAGACACAAATATGTAAAACTCAGTTCTGTTTGCAGCAATGATAGGTGTGCATACAAGAAACAAAATATCCCTTTTGTTTCTTGACATAAAATATTAAACATTTTTGGATAATTAAAACAAACAAACAAAAAACCCTAGGATACAAAAATACTGGCAACGAGGAAGATCATGGCATCCTAGATTTAGAGGAGGAAAAAATATTTAAGAGGTTATCCACTCCATCCCCCTCATTGAATAGATGAGGAAAATCAGCCCTATTAAGTGCTGGGTCACATGAGTAGTATGTAACAAAAGGGGGATTCAAACCCAGGTCCTATGTCACCAAATAGAGTAGCCTTTCTATCCCATGATTAATAGAAAATTAAGGAAGAAAATATACTAATAAGTGCTAATTTCAGAATATTAAACAAAATAGGATATATGAATATATAATATGTAACTAATAATAACAAGAATATCATTAGTTAGCACTTATAAAGTGATTTAAGGTTTAAAAAGTGCTTTACATGTGATATCTCATTTGATTCTCACAACCCTATTAGTCTCTACTTGAGACTGAGGGTTAAGTGCATTACCCATGGTCACATTGCCAGTAAGTATCTGAGGCAGGATTTGAACTTGAGTCTGCATGACTCTATGTCCAGCAAATCTCTGTACTGAGCCACTGTATCCTAAGTGTAAAATGAACTGATGGTGGAAAAGGCAAACCATTCCAATGCCTTTGCAAAAACAAAACAAAACAAAAGTGGCAGCTAGGTAGCACAGTGAATTGATCACCAGCCCTGGAGTCAAGAGGACTTGCGTTCAAATTTGACCTCAGACACTTAACACAACAACAAGAAAAAGTAGCCATGTGACCTTGGGCAAGTCACTTAACCCCAATTGCCCTCCAAAAAGCAATAACAGAAAATAAAAATAATAAATAAACAAATAAATAAACAAATAAACTCAACAACAACCAAAAAACAAATGGGGTCATGAAAAGTCAAAAACTGAAGATGACTGAACAAAAACAAAGATAAAAAATCCTAAGTGTTTGTATGTATACACAACTGCCTCAATTTACACATGAGAAAGCTCAGTCCCAGAAAAACTGTGACTTGCCCAAAGTCAAACAGCTAGGCTGTAATAATGCTAGCATTAGAATCAAAGTGTTCTGATTCTCTAACTAGATTCTTTTTATGATTTCTATCATGCTATGCTGTCTATTTGAAAGCTATGCTTTAGACAAAAGTGACCAATATTATGGGCCAGTTCTACCTTGAATGGGAAAAAATAACAATAACTGATGTTTGTATAATGTTTTATGGGTTACAAAGACCTTTACAGAGATTCACACTTATTCCTTAGAATAAGTAGGTAATATAGATAATACAAATAGTGCTGTCCTCCAATTTCACAGATGAGGAAATTTAATCTCAGAAGTTTAAATGATTTTCCCAAGACACACTTATAGTAAATGGCAGACCTGGACTCAGACCTAAGCCTTGAAAGTCCAGTGTTTTTCTATTTATTGCTATACTTTGATGAAAAAAACATAAAGAACTAAGATGTTCTTATAATTATATTTTGAACTTAGATTTATACTATCTGTAAATGGCAGTGAGGATTCCATTATATAATATGTCAATATTTTTCCAGAAGAGAGGTGACCAGTGATGCCATGAGACTTAAGAGCAAGTAAATTTACTATGATTTATTCCTATGTGAGGAGCTCTGTTCTTATGATTTTATGTCAAACTTGGTATAAGTCAGACGAGACTCCTGGACCATTGTACTCGTAGGCCTTGGAAAAGCCTGAAAGATCTGATTTTACTCCTGGATAGCTTTAAATCTGAGGTCTCAGAGACTTAAAGTAGTGGTCTCCAAAGCTGGGGTTATGTCCTGTTAAAAGCAACAAATATTTATTAAGTATCTACTATGTTCCAAGCACGGGGACAACAAACATAAACAGAAAGACAATGCCTGCCTTCAAGGAGTTCATGTTCTAATGAGGAGATGATAAGTCAAAGGAAGCTGAAACACTGAGCAGGGAGAGGGGATATAAAGGTACGGGGACAGTGTTTTATATATATGTATATATATATGGATTGTTAGGAATGTGGCCTTAGGAGTAAATAAGGCATGGCTGGCCTGGGTGTCCTTTCTAAGATAGAAGATCTGGGAAGAACCAGTCAATCAGGAGAAGAAGGTGCAGGGCAGAGGAGATACTTCTTCCAATGTGAGAAGCTCAAGGATGATGTGAACATCCAGAGTGAAGTGGTTTTGGTGAAATGGAAGAGAAAATTTGGAAGAGTCAGGAGTGCAGCCTGGAGAGGAAGCCTCATGATTAAAAGGAGCCTTGTCTTGACCACAACATTTGTGATCAGCCATTCAGAGGGTGGGAAGATGGGCTGAATGCTATCTTTGATAAAAACAGGTAGTTGTAGGGCTTGTCACCAAAACACAACCATACTTTTCCTTTGTGTTATCTCCCTCTGTCCCTTCCCTCCCCTGTTGATGGTCCCAACCTTCTCCTTTCTGAGTGGGTTTTGGCCTCTTCATGCAATTATAACCTTTTACCAGACATTCCAGGATCTGTGAATTTGCCTTTGGAAAAATCTCCCCCCTTCTCTTACATACCCCGCCTCTGCTCCTCAGACAAACCCTGTCCAGTGGCATGTACTCTTCAGAAAATTTATGCTTAATTCAAATGTATGCTAATGATTAGTAGTAGTGACTAATGATTAACAGTCCTATGTCCTCCTTAATTTTGGGTTGGAAAATGAGTTGTTCAGGATTAACAGGAATGAACATCTTGTGAATACACTGAACATCTTAATACACCATCTTCCCACCAAACCTAGCCCTCTTCTAAGGTTTTGTATTACTATTGAGATTCCAACTTTCTTCCATTCTTATTGAGGGTAATTTGTCTCTTTTTCTTTCCTAACAGGAGGTCAAGATCCCCGTTAGGTTAGAGATCATAGGTTTAGAGTGTCACTCAGATAGAAAGGTTACTGTGGAATCCTGCATTCCCTTGTCAGGAAAAGGCTTAGTCACAAATGAAGATATCTCCTACCACCCATTCCTTGCCCTCTTGACTTCCCATTCAGGCAAAATAAATTCAATTCAGCTTCTGACATTTTCCAGCAATGTGATCTGGGGAAGTCCATTAACTTCTATCTGACTCAGTTTCCCCTCTGTAAATGTGAGTAATAGTAACACATTCCTCCTAGACTTATTATGAAAATCAAAGGAAATAATATTTGTAAAGTACTTTGCAAACCTTAAAGAACCATATGAATTCTAGTTATCATCATCATCATTGCTATTGTTTCTTTCCCTAGATCCATTCCAAAACTAGTGTACTCCCTGTTGCCCAAGTATACCATGGTGTATTTATCTCTGTATAGCTTTGTTCCCAACATTCCTCCCACCTGCCCTTAATGAAGATCTATCTTTTCTTTGAGGCCCAGTTCAAAGCTTATACTTAGGACTGCAAGAACAGGATGGAGGAGGGCTGTTTTCATAGCTATCATTGCAAAAAGCAATCCCCAGAATTTTAGTTAGCTGCAAGCCCAAAATAACTTAAAATGTGATGTGGCTGCCAAAAAAGCTAATGTAATTCGAAGTCATGCTTGTTGATATATTGTTCCAAGAACAAGACTATAACTTCCATTAGTGTAATCTGAACTGAATTTTGTCAAATGTTAATTTCTAATATTACATAAATTGCTTACAAAATAGGAAATGGATTCTCATAAACCTCTCACAAAAGGTACATATGGTTCTGATAGCTAAATGAAGAAAAGATAGATCAGAGAAATAAAAGGATAAACCAGTTTCTCTAACAAATAAATATGGAATAAAGTGCTAGGAAATAAACTACAACATATTAAAAAGATTTTGTACTATGAGACTAGATTTATGCCAGGATGCAGAGTTGGTTTATGGGACATGGAATTAGGAAGACCTGTGTTCAAATCCTGCTTTAAACAGGCAATGTGGCCCTGGGCTAATCATTTATTCCCTCTGTCTCAGTTATCTAATATGTAGAATGAAGGGATTGTACTCAATGATCTCTGTGGTGTCTTCCACCCCTAAAACTATGATCTAGAATTAGGTAAATTATAAACATGAGACCATATTAAGAATTTAAAAAATTATAAAGTCACACAATTATATCAATATCAGCAGAGAAGTCTTCTGACAAAATACAACATCTGTTTCTGTTTGAAAAACACTTAAAAGTGGGGCAGCTAGGTAGCACAGTGAATAGAGCACTGGCCTTGGACTCAGGACGATCTGAGTTTAAATCTGGCCTCAGACACTTCACACACACACACACACACACACACACACACACACACACACACACACAACTAGCCATGTGACCTTGGGCAAGTCACTTAACCCCAACTGCCCTAACTTCCCCCATCCAAAAGGCAAAACAAACAAAAAACCCTTAAAAGCATAAGAATAATGAGACCTTTCCTTGATATGATAAAGAAAATCTAAAATCAGGAAATAATATTATTTGTAAAAGAAATGCTACAAGAATTTCTCATACATCATGGGTAAAGCAAGGACATCCATTGTCAGTACTATTATTTGATAGAGTTCCAGAAATGCTAGCTATAACCATAGGACAAGAAAAATAAATTGAGGGGATAGGGAAAGAGAAACATAAATATTTCTTTTTGCAGGTAATATGATAATTTACATAGGGAAGTATAAAGACTCAACTGAAAAATAACTGAAACGATAATCAGTAAACTAGCAGGACATAAACTAAACCCATAGCTTTTCTATATAGTGCCAGTAAAAACCAAGCAGGTAGAGATGGAAAATCGAATTCCTTCCAATGTGACTACAGAGTTTTAAAAATATAGAGGAGTGAAATCTATTAAGTTGCACAGAAACTATATGAATAAAATTTACAAAACCCTTGACAGAAAAAAATAAAGACTTAAAAAATTAAAGACATATTGATTTTTTATGGATGGGCTATGCCAATATAACTTAAGTGGTAACACGGTTTAAATTGATTTACCAAATCAGTGACATAACAATCAAGCTATTAAGGATTTACTTTATAGATTTTTTTTTTAAAGTTCATCTGGAGGAACAAATGGTCAAGAATCTCAAAGGAAATAAAGAAAAAGTAGTCCTATGTCTCAAGACTACAAACCAATAATCATCAAAACAATTTGGCACTCGTTAAAAAATGGAAGGGTCAATCAGTAGTCCAAATTGGGGTCACAACATGCAGAAGTAGATGAATCAATGAACCTAACATTTGAGAAACCCAACCAGTAGTGTAAAGACATAGTATTTGGATAAAAATAAAATTACTTGAAGGAGGCAGAGCCAAGATGGTGGAGTAGAAACAGCACTTCCAAGGTGCTCTCCTCCACACCACTTCCAAACCATGTAAAAGAGGACTCTGAACAACTTCTGGAGCTCCAGCACCCACAGAATGACACAGAGAAGCTAACCTCCCACTGAGGACAGGCCGGCAGCCCTGCAGGGAGCAGCCAGCGCAGTGCTCTGAGAGAGGGCAGCACAGCACACTGCGAACCAAAAGCGAAGCACTCTGGGAGCTGAGCCCAGGCCCCCCTGAATCACGGTGTTAGCCCCAGGCGGCCAGGTCCAGAAGCAGGCTAGAAGGACTCCAGAACACCAGCACCTGTGGCGATTCCAGAATTATCAACACAGATATGCCTAGGACAAAGTGAGAGGTTAGTGCCCTATGGACTTTTGGACCAGTATTTGGGAAATGCATCAGCTTCTTCCCCTGGGTTGAGGGTGAGAAGCAGGTGAGGAGACCCAGCACAATCGCCATTTTGCAGCTTCAGTAGCAGCTTCAGCTCCTGGCCTCTGCACTGCAGGGAGATCTAGAGATCAGTCTTGGGGGATAATCACTCTTGCTTTAACCTCCCTGGATCTGGATTGCGGTTTGGGGGTGAGGTCTGGGGTGGGTATCCACCTTGCCAGAGTGTGTGTAGGTTCCACAGAGGCCACCCAACTAATACCTCTGGAAGTTGTGAATACCCCAACAGTTGGGAAGGAAGCTCCCCTGTCTCGTGGCAGAGTCCTATTGTGGCAACAAGCCCAAAAATCAAGTAATTAAGTGGCAACATACCTAGGCAAAGGAAACAAAATAAACAGAAAAATGCAACATTAGACTCCTATTTTGAGGGCAAAGAGTATCAAAGCATGGAACAGGAGGAGGACTGTGAGGTCAGAAATCCTGCACCAAAAGCCCCAAATGAAAATATGAGTGCTTTACTTGCCATAGAGGAACTTGAGAAGGGTTTTAAAAACCAAATAAGAGAAGTAGAGGGAAAATTGGGAAGAGAAATGACAAGGATGCAGGAAAAGTATGAAATGAGAGTCAACAGCCTGATTGGGGAAAATAATACCTTAAAAAATAGACTGACTCAAATGACAAAGGAGACTCAAAAGGGCAATGAGGAGAAGAATGCCTTAAAAACCCAAATTTGCCAGATGGAAAAAGAATCTCAAAAGCTCACTGTGGGGATTCATTCCTTCAGAATTAGACTGGACCAAATGGAATCTAGTGACTTTATGAGAAATCAAGATGCTGTTAAACATATGCAACCAAATGAAAGAATAGAAGGCAATGTGAAATATCTCATGGGAAAAACCACTGACCTGGAAAATAGATCCAGGAGAGATAATTTAAAAATTATTGGACTACCTGAAAGCCATGATCAAAGAAAGAACGTAGGAATCATCCTTCAAGAAATTCTCAAGGAAAAGTACCCTGATGATTTAGACCCAGAGGGGGAAATAGAAGTTGAAAGAATCCACCAATCACCTCCTGAAAAAGATCCCAAAAAGAAAACTCCTAGGAATATTATAGCCAGGTTCCAGAATTCCCAGATCAAGGAGAAAATACTCCAAGCAGCCAGGAAGAAACAATTTCAATATTGAGGAAACACAAACAGAATAGCACTGGACCTGGCAGCTTCTACACTGAGGGATCAAAGGGCATGGAATATGATATTCCAGAGGACAAAAGAGCTGGGACTGAACCCAAGGGTCACCTACCCAGCAAAACTGAGTATTTCGTTTCAGGTGAAATATGGTCATTCAGTGGAATAGAGGACTTTCAAGCATTCTTGAGGAAAAAGCCAGAGCTGAATAGAAAATTTGACATTCAGACACAAGAAGCAAGAGATGCTTGAGAAGGTAATCAGGGAAAAGAAATCAAAAGGAACTTATCAAAGTTGTACTATTTACATTCCTACATGGAAAAATAATAGCTGTGACTGATTAAACCTTTCTCATTATGATAATAATCGAAGAAGGATTTATGGGCATATGAATACATATGTGAATGTGTGTATATATGTTTACAGGTATACATGGATAGAGGGCACAGGTTGAATTTGGTGGGAAGGGATGATACTTAAGGGGTGAAGTTAAGAGGTGAGAGAATTAAGTGACAAAAGGAGATGGGGAGAGACTGGGTATGGTAAATTATCTCATGTAGAAGAAGCAAGGGGGAGTGGTTGCAGGGGAGGGGAAGAACAGGAAGACAAAAGGCAAAACCATATTCTCATTGAATTTGGCTCAGGGAGAAAATGACATACATCCTAAATGGGATATCTCACCCTGCAGGAGAGTAGGGGTAAGGGAGGTGAGAGGGGGGATGATGGATGGGAGGGCATTCTTGGGGGGAGGGGAGGTTGGAAGTACCCACTATTGAAGAGGGTCAGTATCAAAGTAGGGAATGGACCAAGTCGGGGGTGGGATGGGTGGGAGGGAAATATAAGCAGTCTTTTACTATATATCTACTATGGTAATGTTTTGTATAGCTATACATGTACAACACATATGGAATTGCTTATCTTCCCAGAGGGAATGGGTGACAAGGGAGGAAGGGAATGGATGTGAAATTCGAAGGTTTAAAATCAAATATTTCAAATATATATAAATACTACTGTTAATACTATTTTGCATGTATTTGGGAGATAAGATGTTCAGGCATCGGGACACAGAGATTCACCTTTCCCTAAAGGTAAATTCGAAGGCGGTATGGGAGAAGATATAGGAGAGAGCAGATTGGATGATGAGATGTCTTGTGGGATTGCTATTCTGGGGTGGTGGGTAGGGGAAAAATGGGGAAAAATTGTAACTTAAAATCTGGCAGAAATGAATGATGTAAACCAGAAGTTAATAAAACATTTGTTAAAAAAATAATAAAGAAAAGTGAAGATTATAAATTCCAACAAAATAAATGAATAAATTAAATAAATAAGTAACATTACTTGGAAAGGAATTTGGCAGAAATTAGGTTTAGATCATCATCTCATACTTTATACTAAAACAAGTTTCAAATGGGTATATGATATGGATATAAATGTTCATGAAATAAACAAAATAGAGGAACAGTAATGGAGATACCTTATGAATGGGGTGAAGTTATTTACCAAACAATAATCAAATGAACTTTATGCAGAGGATTTTCAGTTTTATATAATTAGAACTAAAAGGGGAAACTGGTAGCTGGGCAAAATCTTTCTAGCAAATTTTCCTAAGAAAAGTGTGATATCATGAGATGCAGGGGATACAGATAATTAAGAATAAGAGTCATTATTTAAAAGATGAAGTCAAAGGATTTGAGCATGTAGTTTACAAAGGAAGAAATCAATGACCAGATGAAAATATGATCCAAGTCATTAACTAGAGGAATGCAAATTAAGACAACATAGAGTTTCTATTTCATGCCTCTAAGATTAGTAAAGATGATTTAAAAAAAAAAGAAAGTTGACAACTGTTGGAAGGTCTGTGAGAGGACAGGCACATTGATAGTCTCTTGGTAGAGCTCCAAATTGATCAAGTCATTCTGGGAAAGGATGTGGAAATATACCCCCCAAGTCCCTAAGTTGCAGGTACCCTAGGACCCTAGGCTCCCATTACTAGATATGCAACCCAAAGACATGAAAGAGAGTCAATATGACCAAAAATAATTCTAGTAGCACTTTTTATTGTAGCAAAGCAATGGACACTCAAGAGCAGTTACATGGCATAGTGGATAGAGCTCTGGGCTTGGAATCAGGAAGACTCATCTTCATAAGTTCAAATCTAGCCTCTTATTAGATATGTGACTATGGGCAAGTCACTGTTTGCCTCAGTTTCCTCATCTGTAAAATGAGCTGGAGAAGGAGATGGTGACCTACTCTTAACATCTTTGCCAAGGATACCCTAAATGGAGTCATGAAGAATTGGGCAGAACTGAAACAATTCAACAGCAATAAGATTTAGGGGAAAGTCCATCAACATGAAAATGACTAAACAAATTGTGGTACATGAGTTCAGTAGAATGGTATTGACCAAAAGAAAAGAAAAAAGGGATGGATTCAGAGAAACCTGGGTTGAGTGGTTGACATCTTCATTATATAATAAAGTGAAGTACGGCTAGGAGAACAACTTGTACTGTGGCTACAACATTGTAAAGGAAAACCACTTTGAAAGACTCAAGAAATCTGATCAGTCAGTCATCACCTATTCATTAAGTGCTTACTATGTGTTAGGAAATGTACTAAGCAATGAAAGACAAAATCATGGTCTTTGCCCTCGAAGAGCTAACATTCTAAGAGGAGGGAGGAAGACTACATATAAGTACCCACATGCAAAGAAGGTAAATACTGTGTAAATGGAATGAAATGAAAGAGAGAAGGGACTGGCCTTGGGGATCTAGAAAGACCTCCTGCAGAATGCAAGATTTGAGCTAAATCCAGAAGGACACCAGGGAAATTAGGAGTCATAGGTGAAAATGAGAGCATTACAGAAATGGAGGACAGAGCCAATACAAATAAAGATAGAGTGGGGAGGAAATTGTCACATCTTGGAAATAGCAAGTAGCCTTTGTAATTAATTGATTTGAATAAGCTATGGAGGGGAATAAAGTGTTAAAGAGCCTGGAACTGTATGAACGGTCTAGATTGTGAAGAGCTTTAAATGCCAGAGTATATTTGTTTCTGGTGGTAATCAGGAGCCACTTGAGTTCATTGTTTGTATACCTTTATTAATTGTTTGATATATATACATATATATATATAATATGTTTCTATTGCATGTTATATAACATAGAAATCTCCATATATGTAACATGTAAATAATATTCTTTACTTATATTTATCATATGGCTATGAGTTAAATCCTATGAATTTGCCTTAGTCTAAACCCCAGAATCTTTAGTGACACCATAATACTGTACAAATCTTAAGGGACTGTTTAGGTGGAAAACATTGTAGCGGCAAGCACCCCAACATCCCCAGGGTGACTGCCAACACAGGTTCTTAGATCTGCTTTTCAAAAGGAAAGCAACTCAAAATGGGTTAACAAGCTTACTTTAATCAAACAAACATACATTACCTAGTTCAGGGGAAAAAGGTCAGCACCCCAAACTTCAGAGTTACAGAACTTACAGATCAAATTGACAGGCTTCCAAACTGTCCAACCATTACATCAATACCAAATCACACTTACCAGAGAGGGAAGCATCAACATCTGGGTTTTCAAAGCCGGGGGGCTCTCAACAACGGCTTCCCAGAGTCCCATCTGGTCAAATCACACAACACTTCTCAAAGTGAGCCCCAAAGCTAAGCTTCTCATCAGGGTTTATATAGTCTTCTCCTGGCTCAGAGAATGTAACAACCTTCTGGACCCACTGCCCAATCACAAAGTATCAAGGTGTGGGCTTTCCTGAAAAACAAGCCTCCCACCACAGGCTCCAGGTGCACTTATGCTAGGGGCAGGGAAGATCTTTAAATTTGCATTTTCATTACAAACATCTAGCCCTAAAAATTCTGTGATATATGCTAAGAGCCTAAGAGAAGAAAAAATGATGTCTATTTCAGGACTGGATAATTAATAACTATGATCACAGTTCTTAATTAGCATACTACTTGAAGTCCTCTGGCAAAGAATAATTATTAAGTAAGACTCTGCTTTGTGTCAGAATATGAAAATATCAACTGATTGATTCCAACTTGAAAAATCAACACCAAAATTCTCATATAATCAAACAAAAAGAATTAATTAAGCACCTTCTATGTCCCTGGAACTATTAGGTGCTAGGGATACAAAAATGGGGCAGATACTTACATGAAGGAAACTAAATTCCCTTGGGGATATGTCTTCAAGGATAAGTTAATACAGTATATATACCATATTAGTACCTGAGGAAGGAGGCAGAGAGACTAACACTGGGGGAATCTTGAGGGAGGTGGCATTTTAACTGAGCCTTGAAGGGAGGGCGCTCTTCCAAGTGATGGAGGTAAAGTGTGAGGACATTCCAAGGGTGGGCAAGTCTGTTCAAAAGCATAGAAGCAATATATTGAGACTCATTACAATAAATGCCAAGTGACCCAGTTTGAGTAGAAAATAGGAAAGTATAAGAAAGAATAACATGTAATCAGTGGGGGGAAACAACAATCTTCTGAAGTACTTTAAATACTAAACAGAGGAGTGTGCATTTTATCCTATAACTAATAGCAAACACTCATGCTTCTTGGACCAGTGACTAAAAGATCAAGACTGTTGCTTAGGGCCATGAATTGGCAGCAATGTGGAGAATGAATTGAAAAGAAATTGGATGAAGGGACAACAATTAGGAAGAAATCCATTGCAATGTCATAGGGAAGAGCTGGTGATAGACAAAGTTGGTTTTTATGAAAGTAGTAAAGAGAGGGTTGAGAGAAAGAAATTGAGCACATGGAACTGAAAAGTATGGGCAATTGATTGACTATAAGGAATGAATGGGGGGGGAAAGTTAAAAGTTTGGAATCTAGTAGACTTGGAAAATGACTAGCAAAATTGGGAAGAGGGATAAGGTTGGAGCAGTGGTTCTCAAAGTGTGATCCATTGACTTCTGTGGGTCGCCAATCCTTTTCAGGTCAAAACTAATTTCACCATACTGAAAAATTATTTGCTTATTAAAAAACACCTCCCTTTTCCACCTACATAGCTGTGTGAGGTCGAATTTTATTCATATACTTCAGCCAAAACAAGAAATGGCAACAGTTTGAATACAGAAGCACATGAGAGTCCAGCTACCTTCTGTTAAACTAGACATAAAAAGACTTGCATATATATATATATATATAAAATCATGGCTTTTCTCATTTTTTGTTTTGGAAAATATTTTTCACTAAATTGTTATTATGTTAAATGTATTAGTAAATATTTTAAAATGTTATTTATATGTTTTAATTTCTAATACAGTAGATTTCAATGATATAATGGGGAGAAAGAAGGGAATAGGTATATAGTGTATACTATGACTATCCTAATTGCTTTACAAATATCTCATTTCATCTTCACCATAACTTTTCAAGGTAGGTGCTGTTATTATCCCCATTTTGTAGTTCAAGAAACTGATGCAAATAGAGGTTAAGTAACTAGACCAGTCTCACAAAGTTATGGAGTGTCTGAGGTCAGATTTGAATTTAGGGCTTCCTGTCTCCCGGCTCAGATCTATCTACTGTGCCATCTGATTATCCCACAAAATTATTTAATGTCTTCTAAGAACTAGATGCTTTGCTAAATATTTTCTCATTTGGTCCTCCCAACAACCCTGGGGGGTAGGTACTATCATCATCCTCATTTTATGGTTGAGGAAACTGAAACAAAGAGAGCTTAAGTGACTTGTCCAAGGTCATAGAGCTGGTAATTGTCTGAGGCTGAATTTGAACACAGGTTTTCTGATTCTAGGCTCAATGCTCCATCTACCTAGCTACACATAAACAAAAGTCATTTGAGCTCCTTATTAATTTATCAGGGCCAAACAGTCCTAAGAACAAAAAGTTCAAAACCCACTGGTTTAAAGGGAAAAGGTCATACATTTTCTTTGGGATGTGTTGAGTTTCAGATACCTTTTGGATGTTGAGATGAAGGTATCCAGCAGGCACGTGGTGCTCTAGGACTTATTCTTGGGAGAGAGATGAGAGCTAGTTATCTAGATGGGAGCTTATCTAAATAGAGATGATAGTTGAATTAATGAAAGCTGATGAGATCACCAGCAGAGTATAAAGAGGAGAAAAGCAGAGGGCTTGAAGTGTCAGTTAGGTTCCCATAGGGCTAGCTCCTGCACAAGAGGCCTTGGCGGGGGTGGGGGTGGGGGCCTCAGAAAACACCTTCGAAGTTATGGCCATTGTGAAGCTTTGCCCAGCAGTGGCTGATGCAAACATCCTTGTAACCAAGACAACATCTACCCAGTTACCTCTCATGTGGCCCGCACCGCCCCCCCCCCACCCCCGCCCTCTCCCCCCCTTGGTTTGCATCTCTATGTAGCAACAGTTGCTTTGCTGATCCTTTGTTTTAGGAATTGTAACTACCCACTGAAGTAAGTCTGTATAAAAGTTCACTTGACAAGGATACTTGGGGCTGCCTTCCCTTGGTCTTTACCTGGGAGACAGTTGCTGGCTAATAAATACTCCTCAAATTCTAATTGTCTATGGCGTCCTGTATTTTTCTTCATCATCCATTACAGGCTTAGCACAGATCCTGGGGAAAAGAAAGAGACAGGGGAGGGAGGGAGGAAAAATGTATCCACCAGAACTACTAGATGAGCTTCTTATGAAAGAAGCAACTTGATCTGAACATAGAGATTTGATGGGACTTGAAGAAAGCCAGACCTACAAACTATGTCCCCTGATTCCTGGTCCTGGGCTCTTTCATGGCTTCATTCTTTCAGATCTGACATCTGTTTAACTTCAAGGCCATAGTGGTAACCAGACAAGCACTAATGACTCTAATGATAACATAAAAGCCCTTAACTCTAACACAAATCATTTGAGCTGTTCCGTAAAGTGAAAGCAAAATTCTTTTTTTTTTTTTTTTTTAAAGCAATTGGGGTTAAGTAACTTGCTCAAGGTTACACGGCTAGTCATGATTTATGCGTGGGTGCTCATTTTCTGAGGCCGGATCTGATCTCGGGTCATCCAAACTCCGAGGCCGGCGCTCTTACTCACTGCGCCACCTAGCCGCCCCTTTAGGGCAATTGGGGTTAAGTAACTTGCCCAAGGTGACACGGCTAGGTTTTTGTTTGTGCGGATTAGGTGTCGGAGGCCGGCTCCGAACTCAAGTCCTTCTGATTCCAGGGCCGGCGCTCTATTCACTGCGCCACCTAGCTGCCCCGTGAAAGCAACATTCTAATCCAAGAATGTGCTTCTTTCTCCTCCCTGTGGGCTGTACCACTCTTTTGGGTCAAGTAACTATTTAATATACTCCCCTATAGTTTGGGGATAAAAAAACAGAAATTATGGCAATGAAGATCTTTCCTTCTATTCACTCAGGCAGGTAGCCCTGCATCCTGCAGAGCTAAGGGAGAATTAGATAGAGCATGCAAATCCGAATAAACTTGTTGCCCTACATTTTTCCTTTCTCTGTAATCAGGTTGGCACTTTTGTCATTATATGATTGCTTCAGTGTTTACATTCTGTTTTCACTTACAAAAGCTTTTTGTTAAAGAAAGGAAAGCTTAATAATGAGTAAGAAAAAATGAAAGAATTTTAAATTATATAGTAATGTGATATTTTTATATCAGTCTGACCTTTAGAAGACACATCTCAAAGGGGAATGGGCTTCCTGGGAAGATGATGGATTCTCCCTCATTGGAGTCTGGTTGACCACTTTTTTAGGTAAGGAAGTCTCATAATGGGGCAGCTAGATGGTGCAGTGGATAGAGCACTGGACTTGCAATCAGAAAGACTCATCTTCCTGACTTCAATTCTGGCCTCAAACTAAACTAACTGTGTGACTCTGGGCAAGTCACTTGATCCTGTTTCCCTCAGTTTTGGCATCTGCAAAGTGAGCTGGAGAAGGAAATGGCAAACTACTCCACTATCTTTGCCAAGAGAACCCCAAACATGGACATGACTGAACTGACTCAACAACTTAGAGCTAGAAAAGACTGGAGAGTCCTGGGAATTCAACCCAGTCATTCTAGATATATAGATATTAAGCCACATAGAGATTGAGTGACTTCTCCACAGTCACATAAAATAGTAAGTGACTTGACCTCAGTCACATAGCTGGTAAATGGTTTAGTCAGGTTTTGAAGCTGGGTCTTCCTCACTCCCAAGACTAGTTTCCTGGCCCTTTATAGTGGATTTTTTTTGTGTGAATTGAGCTGGAATGCCACAGAGAAAGTGGGGCTAGAAGGGCTTGAAAGCCTTTGCAACTCAAAAATTCTGTTATTTAGTATTCCTCTTTGAAGGGAAGGTTAATAAAAATATATAAGAATCACTATCAGAAATGTGATAAGCCATAGCAGGAAAGTAAATTTTGCAGGAATATTTTAAAAAATAAACACCAGATGCATAAATTCTCAAACAAGAGGGTGAGATTTTCCAAATTACAAAACTTAGAAAAAAATAAAAGAAAAAAAAGTAAATGCTTCTGTTAGGAGACTTGACCAATGTGTGTAAACTGTTAAGTACAAAAGAAATCTTTTGACTATCTTCTATATTCTTTTAATATTGATTCTGCTTGACATCTTAAATATCATGGTGATAATATAGCAAAGATCTATTTCAGATCCAGCCCTCATTCTATCTGTAATAAAGATAAGCATTTAGCTCCTAGAATGTCTGAGTCCATGTTGCTATAGAAAGATTCTCATCAATGTGGGTAGACACAGATTAAAGTGACTGGCATTGTGTGATTTCTGCTTATCTTAAAATAGTTCTTGAACCTGGTGTGACTCTAGTTGGTCTATGAGACATGGGCTGTGCAGGATGTCATTAGTGACAAGTAGAATAAATTGGAAAAAAAGTTTTTGCTTGAGAGCTGTAATCTATGAAACGCTCTACCTCTGCAGATATGCTTCTAAGTCAGAAAAGAATGATTGTGGTACTTTTTGGAACCTTTGAAGATCCAGAATCTGAGCCTTAGAAGGAATAAGATTCCCCCCCTCCCATCCCACACATGTTATTCTATCAAGTATGTAGGTATCTAAAGGCACAGATGAGAGAACATTACTTTTCTCTCCTGGGTCTAAGAAACCCTTTCTTTCACCCTATAGCAAATGCAGAAGATACAAAACATTCCAAAATTTTATAGATAGATGAAGAAAAAAATGTGTAAAGCACTCAGGGCTACCCTTTGACATTTTTGTGAAACATTTTTCCCATAGTGTCCTATACATTCCCTCCCCAACACTGAACCAAGACTTAAAATATTTTCCTTTTGCTTAGCTTCCCATCCTAACCCTTTGGATGGTGAATATATTTTGATGACTCCTGAGCAGCATCCTTTTACCATTGAACCTACTTTTAGTCATTTTTTCATTCATGTCCAACACTTTGTAACCCTATTTGGTATTTTCCTGGCAAAGGTATCCCAGTGGTTTGTCATTTCCTTCTCCATCTCATTTTACAGATAACGAAATTGAGCCAAATAGGGTTAAGTGACTTGCCCAGGGTCACACACCTTGTAAGTGTCTGAGGCCAGAATTGAACTCAGAAAGATGAATCTTCCTGACTCCAGGCCCATCACTCTATCTACTGGGCCACCTAGCTGCCTTAAAGGCATATACTATGTCAATAATTCAACTGACTTTGTTTTCCAAGTAGGACGTTGCTCAGGAACTCTTAAGGGCAGTCCTTTTTCTTCTTCTAAGGAACATTGCATATTTGGCAATTTTATTTCTTTAGAAGATCTGATTTCTGGATTCTTTAACTTGAGGTTAAACCCTAAGGCTGGAACTTCCTTCTTGGGTGAAATAATTGTAGCGCATTTCTGTTTTTGCCATGTCCTTCTGAAATAATTTTCTCTGTGCTCCAGCTGCTACCATCTCTTGGACTGGGGAAATCCAGTCTTAGGATTGTTCCTCTCCAGTTTCCTGAAAGCACAAGCATGTACTCATGTACTCCAGCTCTGCGATAGATGAGAAGCCCCTGAGGCACAGCCACCATGCAGCTGCACGTGATATTTGTAACTTATTCGACTTTTCTCAGTATTAGGATAGTTGGGGGTAATATATATATATATATGTATACACATAAATATATGTGTATATGTATGTATAGATGTGTATATATATTTATAGTATGTGTATATATTTATTGTGTATATGTGTGTACGTGTGTGTCTATATATATACACAGAGGGCACAGGGTGAATTGAATATGAAGGCATGATATCTAAAAAATATAATTAAGAAGTGAGAGAGGAATATAGTAGGAGAAGAAGAAAGGGACATATAGACTAGGGTAAAATATCTCACATAAAAGAGGCAAAGAGAAAGCTGTTACAATGGAGGGGAAGAGCAGGGAGGTGAAAGGGAATGAGTCAACCTTACTCTCATTGGCTTTGGCTTAAGGAGGGAATGACGCACACTCAATTGTGTATCTTACTCTACAGAGAAGTAGGGTGGAAGGGAATATGGGGGGGGTGATAGAAGGGAGGGCAGATTGGGGGAGGAGGTAGTTAGAAGCAAACACTTTTTGAAAAGGGCCAGGGTCAAAGGAGAAAAAAGAATAAATGGGGACAGGATAGGATGGAGGGAAATACAGTCTTTCACAATATGACTACTATGGAAATGTTTTGCACAAATACACGTGTATAACCTATATTGAATTGCTTGTATTTTCTGTGAGGGTGGGGTGAGGCCGGAAGAAGGGAGAGAATATAGAGGACTCAAAGTTTTAAAAACAAATGTTAAAAAATTATTTTTACATGCATCCAGGAAATAAGATGCACAGGCAATGGGGTATAGAAATCTATCTTGCCCTACAAGATGTAGGGGTAAGGTAAGCTCCTCTGTGAGGAATAAGATTATACAAACCAAGGCCCCAAGTGAATATGACCTTTCTATTACCCTGAGTTGTTTGGGAACAGGGATCCTGAGAACCTGAGGGCTGCTCCTCTCCTGGGACCTTGGCTAGGTCCTTGAGAAGAGATATGATAACTGCCCAACTCCTGGAACTAGCCACTCCAAGGAAACATTGCTCTTGGGGGGACCTGGGAGAGACTGGCCTCCTGCCCTGGCCTCACACAAGATACCGATGCTTTCTAAAAAAGAACACCTGGCAGTATGCCTTCTTTGTTCTCAGCACTACTTAAACTGTAAGATTCAGACCCCATATTGGAATCTGACCCATGGAGAGGACGCTCTGCTTGGGACCTTCCCGTGTGGCACCCTGATGGCTGTACACGGGATTCCCCAGCTTGTGTGGTCAGGTGTTGGTGCTTCCCTGCAATGGTGATGCTTGTAATTATAGTTGCTTATATTCTGCTATCTTTAAGCCTCTTATTCTGTTATCTGTGGATTCTTTCTCACTTGCCCATATACACATATATTCTGAATAACTATTCTAAAGCCTTGGGTCTTTCTTGGAATGCTGAGCATTCTGTTTCTGCGAATCCTGAACCTCTTTAATTGGTCATTATGGCGTCATGAACAGGATTTGCAGGAGCCTTCCTTGAAGAAATCAGCTGTGGAAAGGCTGAAACTGAGTGGTTATTGTTATTGAATTTGAGAGGGCACTGATTATGGTAGAAAATATAGACTATTGTAATTTGTTATCATTTTAAGAACCAAAGAAAGCAGTTAGAATTTTAGCCCAGTATGTTTTAAAATGACATGATTATAATAAGGGAAAAGCAAACTTCTTGTAAACTTTTTGGAAGATATGAATGTGAATGGGTAATTGGAATAGTAAGGGAAGAAATAATTTTGTGCATATATTTCCTTTCTGGGGACCAATTGTATTAGAACTTAGAAATATATAGTTACATGATCAAAAGGTACATATTACTTGGCATTAAGAAAGTGATTTGGGGCGGCTAGGTGGCACAGTGAGTAGACTGTCGGCCCTGGAGTCAGAAGCACCTGAGTTCGGATCTGGCCTCAGACACTTAACGCACACACAAACAGAAATCTAGCCGTGTGACCTAGGGCAAGTTACTTAATCCCAATTGCCCTCCAAAAAGCAAAAAAAAGAAAAAAAGAAAAAGAAAGTGATTCACTGTATGTCCCCCTTAATCCCACCCCCCCAAAAAAGCTTTATCTCTTTTACTGTTCAGTAAGGAGATGCTGGTGAAATCCACATCCTAGGGATTTTTATGGGACTGATATAATTATAAAGGTGCTTGGTACAATGGCTGGTACAAAACAACAATGCTATTTGAGTGTTAACTGTATAAGCTAAAAATTAATTGTTTCATGTTTATTAATCTTAAATGGAATTTTCCTAAAGTATAAATTTTATGCCTATTGTAATAGGATGAATGATTTTCTGTGCAAAGCAATTTGGAAACAACTAAATTTAGGTCACCAGATTGATAATTACTTAATTTGGTTTCACAGTCTAAATTTAGGTACATGATAATTATTTATGATATTGTTACTGGTAAACAGTTTTATTAAAAGAAAGTTTCAGTTAAGATTGTTTAAACTTGTAAGATTGTTAACCAAGCTATTTGGTGTTATTGCATAAATCAGGTATTTACAAAAGTATACTTGTGAAAGGTAATTATTGGTAATTATGTGAAGAAAAGACCTGTGAAATCTCCTTGTGTAAATTTTGTAAATTATTTGGGAAATATTTTATGACCAGAGAATTTAGAAATTGTATAGTAGTTAATGATGTCCAGATAAACTGTTTTTGAAAAGGGGAAATATTCTTATGAAGAAATGTTTTATAAGATCTTTGGTATGAGATGGTGGGGAAGCAATTTTATTAGTCCTGGGAAAGGAAGCAGGGAGAGAGGGACAGCAGGTAGAGAAATCTGCCCATTAGTGCATTAGATATTTTCTGTAGTTAATTGTTTATAATCAGAATGATTTGATGAATCTGTGGTAATTTGTTTTAATGCTAAAACCTAAAATTGTTAATTGATTACTGTGTGTGGAAAGGAAGAGACTGGATGAAAACTTTATTTTGACTAGTTCTGCTCATTCAGAACAGTCCTCCTGCTACTGTATGATGTAAAACTGCCAAAGGCCCTAAAAATTGTCTCTATTAGACAAGGTCATTTGGCCTGGGAAGGGAGCTTGTTTTAGTTATGAAGCTCCTAAACAATGAACTTGATTTGCTAAGAAGCAGGAAAGTCTATGCACAAAAGATTAAAAAAGGATCTCTAACAATTGGCTTTACCAAGATGAGTTAAAACAATTGTGAAAGGAAAGCTGAATAATATGGATAATGGATTTGAGAGATTTGGAAGGACACATTTTTTTTGTTTGTTTGTTTGCATTTTGGAGGGCAATTGGGGTTAAGTAACTTGCCCAAGGTCACAGGGCTAGGTTTTTGTTTGTGTGTGCGTTAAGTGTCTGAGGTCGGATCCGGACTCAGGTCCTTCTGACTCCAGGGCCGACAGTCTACTCACTGCGCCACCTAGCCGCCTCCCCCCCATGACACATTTTTTAAAAGAAATAATTTTGGCTCAGTTCCTTTGATATTTGAAAAATAGCATCATCTTTACGCATCTACCGGTTTTTCTTCTACTTTTGTCTGTATTAGGGTTCTTTTTTGCAAAAGCTATTTAAATGTCATGTAATTAAAATTATCCATTTCAGTTCCCATAATACTATATCTCATTTCATCATTGAGTCTTCCTTTTTCCTTAGATTTCACAGGTACATTTTTCTTTGCTCCCCTGATTTACTAATGATACCGACGTTTATGTCAAAATCATGTACACATTTTGACCTTATCTTGGTATACAATATGACATGTCAACTTGTGCCTTGTTCTGCAAAACTGCTTTTTCCAGTTTTCCCAGCAATTTTTGTCAAAAGGTGAGTTCTTACTGACAAAGTTTGGATCTTTCAGTTTAGCAAACCACAGATTACTGTGGTCTTTTCCTACTGTGTATTGTGTACCTGATCTATACCTCTGATCCACCCTTCCATATCTTAGCCAGTACCAGATTTTTTTTTAATGATCACTGCTTTGTATTATACTTTCAAATCTAGTACAACTTCACTGCATTCCTTCACATTTTTTCGTCCATTCCCTTCAAATGCTTTGCCTTATATTGTTCCCAGATGAATCTGATTATTATGTTTTCTAGTTCTATAAAATAAGTCTTTGGTGATTTGATTGTTGATGCACTGAATAAGTAAATAAACTTAGGTAGAATTCTCATTTTTATTGGCTCAACCTAACGATGAGTGATTTATATTTCTTCAAATGTACAGGTATACCTTTATTTGTGTGAAGAGTTTGTTTTTGTTTTTTTGGTTTTTTTTTTTTGTTTGTTTTCATGTAGTCAATGGGTATGTTTTGGCAGGGAGACTCCCAAGGATTTTATATTACTTGCAGTTACTTTAAATAGAACTTCTCTTTCTATCTCTTCCTGCAGGTAGTTGTTGTAGCTTGTAGCTTGTTGGTGGTACTATAGAAATGCTGATGATTTATGTGGGTTTAATTTGTATCTTGAAACTTTGCTAGAGTTGTTCATTATTTCCACTAGTTTTTTTTTTCTTTGACTCAGCTATTTTTATTCTTCCAATTTCTTTTTCTTGCCTACTTTGTATAGCTAGGATTTCTAGTATGACACTGAATAATTTTGGTGATAATGGACCTGGTTTCACTTGTAATCTTATTCTCAGAGCTTCAAGCTTATTCTCATGGCAGGTAGTGCTTGCTCTTGGTTTTAAAAAGAAAGTACTTATAATTTTAAGAAAGGTGCTGTTGATTCCTAGCTTTCTAATGTTTTTAATAGGAAAGGGTTGTATTTTATCAAAAACTTTTTTCTGTATCTTTTGATATAAATACCTGGTTTTTTTTGGTTTTGTTGTTGGTATGGTCAGTTGTGCTGATAGCTCTCCTAATGTTGAAGTAGCCCTTCACTCCTAGTATAAATTCCACTGGTCATAGTGTATGACCTTTGTGATGTATTGCTGTAACCTCCTTCCTAGGATTTCATTTCCAATGGTTCCTTGCTTTTCTTTTTTTTCTTTTTGGAGGAGGGAAGGTAGGGCAATTGGGGTTAAGTGACTTGCCCAAAGTCACGCAGCTAGTTTTTATTAAGTGTCTGAGGCTGGATTTGAACTCAAATTCTCCTGACTCCAGGACCAGTGCTCTATTCACTGCACCACCTAACCACCCTTTTCTTGCTGTTCTTTAAAGAAATTAGTCTACAGTTTTCCTTCTCTTTTGTTCTCCCTTGTTTACATATTAAAATCATATTTTGGCTACAAAAAGTCTTTGGTAGGACTGCTTCTTTACCTATTTTTTTTCAAATAATTTATATAGTATTGGGATGAATTGTTCCTTAAATGTCTGGTACAATTCTCTTATAAATCCTTCTGGTCCTTGGGATTTTGTCTTAGGGAACATACATCTGCCTTGATCCATTTCTGTTTTTTAGATGGTGCCATTTAGATATTCTATTTCTTCTTCTGTTAATATGCACAGTTTATATTTTTGTAAATAGTCATCCATTTCACTTAGATTTTCACTTTACCTGGCCTATGATGGGCAAAGCCTTGGAGGGGGGGGCTCCCCACTGTTCTGGGTCTGATGTCAGAGACTCCCTCCCCTCCCCCCTCCCTTCTTTCTCAGCTCTGGGAGGAGACTAGACCCTCCCTGCAGTGACATCACTGTGCCCGCCCACCCACCCTCTATTAAGTGTGAGTCTTCTTTGTCTGGAGGGTGATGCCAGAGGAGTGAGCTGGTAGAGGTATGTGTTCCCCTCACCCACTTCCCTTCCAATTTCCCTTCACATCCTGCCCCCTTCTATTTGTTACCTCCTCTCTTCCCCCCATCTTCCACCCTGACTGATCCTGAGGTTCCTGCTACCGTCTAAGTAACTGTGATTGAGGTAAGTGACCCCTCCCTGCTCCTGCCTCTGCCCCTCTTTTTCTTCTCCTTCTCTTTTATTGCCCCAGCCTTTTCATGAAGCCGAGCTCCCCCATCCCCAATTGACATCAGTAAGTGCCGAGGAGGATGTGTGTAAGGGAGTGTGGATGGTCCTAGGAGGGTCAAGATCTTTGTTTATGTGTGTGTTGTGTATTTAGGTAGAATCATCTCTGTGTGTGTGAGTGTGTGTGTCTATGTTGATGTGTGTATGTGTGTATGTATGGGAGTGTGTTCAGGGGTGAACCTGTGTGAGCCTGCTCCTCCAAGGTTGCTCCTACCTAGGTCTGTCCAGGCCTTTGTCTGGAAGTCTGGCCTTGGAGGGGTCCTGGGGTTGGGTGGGGTACTGTGAAGGCCAGCAGGGAAAAGCCTTTAAGGATACCCCCTCATTCCCCTCCTCAGGTAGACATTTGCATCCTTTATTTCTCCCTTCCTCTCATTCTTGGTTTGACCTTGACCTTGTGGTTGGGGAGAGAGGAGACAGTATATAAACCCTTCACCTTTTCCACAGCATCTCTTTTTTTTGGTGTCCTTTAATTTTTTTTTCTTTTCAACAAATGCTTTATTAACTTCTGGTTTACATCATTTCTGCCAGATTTTGAGTTACAATTTTCCCCCATTTTTCTCCTACCCACCATCCCAGAATAGCAGTCCCACAAGATATCCCCTCATCCAATCTGCTCTCTCCCATATCTTCTCCCATACCCCCTTTGTCTTTTCCATTAGAGCAAGGTGAATCTCTGTGCCCCAATGCCTGCATATCTTATCTCCCAATTACATGCAAAATAGTATGAATAATAGTATTTATATATATTTGAAACATTTAATTTTGAGACGTCGAATTTCAGATCCATTTCCTTTCCTCCCTTGTCACCCTTTCCCTATGGGAAGTTAAGAAATTCAGTATGTGTTGTACATGTCTAGCTATGCAAAACATTACCATAGTAGATATATTGTAAAAGGCTGCTTATAATTCCCTCCCACCCAACCTAGCCCCCACCTGGTCCATCCCCCCACTTTGATCCTGTCCCTCTTCAATAGTGGGTGCTTCCAACATCCCCTTCCCCCAGAATGCCTTCTCCTCCATCATCCCCCCCATGCCCCTTCCCCCTACTCTGTTGTAGGTTGAGATATCCTATTTAGGATATATGTCATTCTCTCCCTGAGCCAAATTTAATGAGAATATGGTTTTGCCTTTTTGCCTTCCTGTTCTTCCCCTACCCTGTAGCCACTTCCCCTTGCCTCTTCAACATGAGACAGTTTACCCTACCCTGCCTCTCCCCATCTCCTCTTGCCACTTTCCTCTCTCACCTCTTAACTACACCCCTTAAGTATCATCCCTTCACACTATATTCGACTCTATCGAATCTGTGCCCTCTATCCATGTATACCTGTAAACATATATACACACATTGACATATGTATTCATATGCCCTTATAACCTTCTTCAATTATTTTCATACTGAGAATGGTTTCATCACTCACAGTTATTGTTTTTCCATGTAGGAATGTAAATACTTCAACTTTGATAAGTTTCTTTTGATTTCTTTTCCCTATTTACCTTCTCAAGTATCTCTTGCTTCTTGTGTCTGAATGTCAAATTTTCTATTCAACTCTGTTTTTTCCCTCAAGAATATGTGAAAGTCCTCTATTCCACTGAATAACCATATTTTCCCCTGAAACACGATACTCAGTTTTGTTGGGTATGGAATTCTTGGTTTTAATCCCAGGTCCTTTGCCCTCTGGTATATCATATTCCATGCCCTGCGATCCCTCAGTGTAGAAGCTGCCAGGTCCTGTGCTATTCTGATTGTGTTTCCACAATATTGAAATTGTTTCTTCTTGGCTGCTTACAGTATTTTCTCCTTGATCTGGAAATTCTGGAACCTGGCTATAATATTCCTAGGAGTTTTCTTTTGGGTATCTTTTTCAGTAGGTGATCTGTGGATTCTTTCAACCTCTATTTCACCCTCTGGGTCAAAAACATCAGGGCAATTTTCTTTTTTTTTGTTGTTTTTTAATTAATTAATTTATTAGTTTAGTTTCAGTTAACAAGATTCAATTTCATAGTTCCTTGATTTTCAAATTTCATTTACTTCCCTCCCCCTACTCCTCACGACAGCATGTAGTCCAGTATAGGATCTGCAAATACATTCATATTAGACATTAGTCCAATTACAAAGGTGTATTGTACTAGGTGGGATGAAAATGGTAAAGAAGAAATAAAACCAAACAATGAAAAGAAAAAGATCAATTAGTTTGCTTCCATCAGGATTCAAGCTCAGTTCTTTCTAGTTATATCTCTGGATGTCTCATTTCTCTCTTTCGTGAGTCTTTCGGGATTGACTTATATCACTGCATTGCTGAGAAGAGTTCAGTCTGTCATAGTTGGTCATCACACATATGATGTGTCTGTGACTTTATACAAATTTCTCCTGGTTCTACTCTTCTCTCTCAGCATCAGTTTGTATAAGCCTCTCCAGGTAAATATGAAATCCGTCTCCTCCTCGTTTTTTATAGCACAATAACATTCCATTACATTCATATACCACAACTTGTTTAGCCATTCCCCAATTGATGGGCAGCCCTTCAGTTTCCAATTCTTTGCAACCACGAAAAGAGCAGCTATAAATATTTTGGTCCATTTGGGTCTTCCTCCCATTTCTATGATCTCTTTGGGATATAACCCTAGAAGTGGTATTATTGGGTTAAAGGGTATGACATTATTTATAGTCCTTTGGGCATAATTCCAGATTGTTCTCCAGAATGGTTGGATAAGTTCACAACTCCACCAGCAATGCATTAGTGTTCCAATTTGCCCACATCCTGTCCAGGATTTGTTACTTTTTTGTTTTGTCATCTTAGCCAATCTGACTGGAGAGATGTGGTCCCTCAGAGTTGTTTTGATTTGCATTTCTCTAATCAATAGTGATTTAGAGCATTTCTTCATATACTTATAGATATCTTTATTTTCTTTCTCTGAAAACTGCCTGTTCATATCCTTTGACCACTTATGAAATGGGGAATGACTTGTATTCATATAGATTTGACTCAATTCTCTGTAAATTTTAGAAATGAGTCCTTTATCAGAGACATAAGTTGTAAAAATTCTTTCCCAATTTCCCACCTCCCTCTTGATCGTGGTTTACATTGGCTTTGTTTGTACAGAAGCTTTTCAAATTAATGTAATCAAACTTATCCATTATACATTTTATAATGCTCTCTAATTCTTGTTTGTTCCTAAAGTCTTCGCCTCTTCACAAATCTGTCAGATAAACTATTCCTTGCTTTCCCAGATTGCTTACAGCATCATCCTTTACACCTAGATCATGCACCCATTTAGACTTGATTTTGTATATGGTGTTAGATAGTGGTCTATGCCCAGTTTCTGCCATACTTTATTCCAGTTTTCCCAGCGGTTTTTGTCAAATAGTGCATTCTTATCCCAAAAACTGGGGTCTTCGGGTTTATCGAACAATAGATTACTGTATTCATTAACTGCTGGGTCTCCTGCACCTAATTTATTCCATTGATCCACTACTCTACTCCTCTGCCAGTTCTACACAATTTTGATGACTGCTGCTGTATAATACTGATTAAAATCTGGCATAGCTAGTCCACCTTCCCTAGCATTTCTTTTCATTAATTCCCTTGATATTCTAGACTGTTTGCTTTTCCAAATAAATTTTGTTATTATTTTGTCTAACCCAAAACGTAGTTTTTTGGTAAATTGATTGGTATGGCACTGAATATATAGTTTAGTTTGGGTAAAATTTTCATTTTTATTATATTAGCGCGAACCAGCCACAAGCAATTGATATTTTTCCAGTTAGTTAGATCTGATTTTATTTGTGTGAGAAATGTTTTGTAGTTGTGATCAAACAGATTCTGGGTTTGTTTTGGCAGGTAAATACCTAAATATTTTATAATGTCTACAGTGACTTTAAATGGGATTTCTCTTTCTATCTCTTGGTGTTGAGTTTCATTAGAGATGTACAGGAATGCTGAGGATTTATGTTGTTTTATTTTATATCCTCCAACTTTGCCAAATTTATTTATTGTCTCAAGTATTTTTTACTTGGTTCTCTAGGATTCTCTAAGTGTATCATCATATCATCTGCAAAGAGTGATAGCTTGGTCTCTTTTTGCCTAATTTGATTCCTTTGATTTCTTTTTCTTCTCTAATTACTACTGCTAATGTTTCTAGTGCCAGATTGAATGAGAGGGGTGATAGTGAACATCCTTGTTTCACTCCTGATCTTATTGGAAAAACTTCTAGTTTATCCCCATTGCATATAATACTTGCTGATGGTTTTTAATAGATGCTATCAACTATTTTAAAGAAGGCTCCATTTATTCCTCTACTTTTTAGTGTTTTTAAAAGGAATGGATGTTGTACTTTGTCAAAAGCTTTTTCTGCATCTATTGTGATAATTATGTGGTTTCTGCTAGTTTTATTGTGGATATCCTCAATTATACTGATGGTTTTCCTAATTTTAATTAAACTATCTTTGCATTCCTGGAATAAATCCTACCTGATCAAAGTGTATGATTTTTGTGATAAGTTATTGGAGTCTTTTGGCTAATATTTTATTTAAAATTTTTGCATCTAAATTCACGAGGGAAATTGGTCTATAAATTTCTTTCTCTGTTTTATCTCTTCCTGATTTAGGAATCAGTACCATATTTGTGTCATAGAAAGAATTTGGTAGGACTCCTTCTTCACTAATTTTCCTAAATAGTTTGTAGAGTACTGGAATTAATTGTTCTTTAAATGTTTGATAGAATTCACTAGTAAACTCATCTGGCTCTGGAGATTTTTTCCTAGGGAGTTCATTGATGGCTTGTATGATTTCTTTTTCTGAGATAGGGTTATTTAGGTAATTAACTTCCTCTTCAGTTAATCTCGGCAACTTGTAATTTTGTATATACTCATCCTTTTCACTAAGATTGTCATATTTATGTGCATACAATTGTGAAAAATAATTCCTAATTATTTTTTTGATTTCCTCTTCATTGGAGGTAGATTCACCCTTTTCATTTTTGATATTCATGATTTGGTTTTCTTCTTTCTTTTTTTATCATATTGACTAAGGGTCTATCAATTTTATTTGTTTTTTCATAAAACCAGCTCATAGTTTTATTTATTAATTCAATAGTTTTCTTAATTTCTTTCCTCCTTCTACCCGATCATTTCCCTTGAGATATTTGACATTTTAAAAATTATTTTTTGTTTTCTGTTTCTCACATCATCAGTGTATCCCCTATATCCCCTACTCTCCTCATCCTTCAGAGCCATGTCATGTAAAAACTTGTATTTCTGTTTTAGGGAGGAAAAGAAATAAACAGCACAACTAATCAGTACATTCAGGAAAAGGTGTGCAACGTGTGATACCTGTGGACCTCTCACCTCCTGGACTGGGTAGGGTAATGTCTTCTCATGGACCATTTCAGGCCCACTTGATCTTTGACATATTGTTCTCCGAACTTTCAATTTTCTATGTCATTCTTTCTATTGAAATTGTTGTAGTTACAGTGTATATACTGTTTTCTTGGCTCTGCTTAATTCACTTTGCATCAGTTCACAAAGGTCTTTCCCTACTTCTTTGTGCTCATCACACACGTTACTGCTTATGGCGTGGTAGCAGTATTCCATGATGTTCATGTTCTATGCCTTGTTTAACCATTCTCCAGTTGATGAGCCTCTACTTTGTTTCCAATTCCTAGTTGTCACAAGAAGTGCTGTTATAAACATTTTGGAGCATATGGGGCGTTTTTTCTTACTGATGGCTTCCTTGGGATATAATGGAGTTCTCGTTTTAAAGGCTTTGGACATTTTTGTTACTTTCTTTGCCTAATTCCTAATTACTTTCCAAAATGAATGTGTCATTTCACAGCTCTACCAAAAATGTATCAGTGTGTGTATATTCCCACAGTTGTCTAGGTATGAAATCCACAATTGTGCCATAAGAGGAATTTGAAAGCACTCCTTTACCTGGTGAGGTGCCTGGGGGCAGGGACTGTCTTTTACCTTTCTATTTCCACTGCTTAGTATAGTCCCTGGCATATAGTAAGCAATTAATAAATGTTTGTTGAGTGATTAAGAGGAGATCCTGGAGAGAATAATGTCGACAAAACTTAGAGTGACAAAAGTATCTAGAGAAGGGTGAACAACAGGGTAAAGGACTGCCAAGTGATAAAGAGAGGGGAGGATTAAGAACAGGACACTGGATTTAGCATCTGAGAAATGGTTAGCAACATTAGTGAGAGCAGTTTCAGTTGAATGATGAGGGCAGAAGGTCAACTCTAGAGAGTTAAGAAGAGAGAGGAAAGCAAATAGAGGTGACTATTGTAAATGGCCTTTTCAAGGAGGTTAGCCACAAAAGGGAGGCACTATATGGGATGATAATTGGAGGGGATGGATGGATCCAGGGAGGGAATGTTTTAAAGATGGGGGAGACATACATATGTTTGTGGGCAAGGGGAAGCAGTCAGTATACAGGGAGATATTGAAGATAAGTGAGGGAATGGGGATGACAAAGGGAGCAGTCTTATGGAGGAAATAGGATGGAAGGGAACCACTTGTGCAGGTAGAGAGGTTTAGCTCTCTGTGTTTGAGAGAAGGGTAGAGGTGGAGAAAGCGGCAGAAGGCATCTGAGGGAGGTGAGAGGAAGAGGAGGGGCGAAGAAGGAGCTCTCTGGGAATGACCTCAATATTTTCAGTTAGATAGGAGGCAAAGTTCTAAGCTGAGAGGCTGGATGGGTGTGAAAAGGAGCCATGGGGGGCTTTAAGGAAGGATGAAAGTTTTCTGAAGAGCCATTATAGTGAGGGAGATAGTGAATTAATTAGACAAGTCTATAAAGATGGTGTGGGGGTTCCAGGTGTAGCTTTGGCACCTGTGGGGGAAATTTTATTGCTCTTTTAGTAGGGAAGGAGGAGGCATGGATCTAACTCCTGTTGTAGCGAGATACTGCCAGACTTTAGTCCTGTCACACAGGACTCAGAATTGACATTTAAAATACCTTAGTGAATTTGACACCAGATCTTTATCAATTCATTGCCAATGGTTTTCAGATTGGGAAAAAGTGAAATGGCATCTTGGGCCATGCCTTTCCTTGTTCTCTTAAGATCGGAAAGCAGCTGAAGGAAGAATGAGGTTTTATGGGAGGTGATTTCCTCAGACCCAGGTTTTGAAGAGCATTTGCCTTTTGGTGAGGGAATGGGGATGATCCTTTGATGATGATGCAGGATACATTGTTGTTTGTGGTGATGACAAATGACTAATATGGGTCTAGGTACATCTATCTGGTTTTGGGTGATTTTTTAGCTGTGACTGACTCTTTGTGAGATGGGGTTTTCTTGACAAAGATACTGCAGTGGTTTGCCGTGTCCTCCAGCTAATTGTGCAGATGAGTAACTGAGATAAAGAGGGTTAAGTGATCACAGGATCACACAGCTAACAAGGATCTGAGGTCAGACCTCAAGAAGATGAGTCTCTCTGACTCCAGGCCCAGCACTCTATTCGTTGTGCTCCCTGACTGCCCTGGTTGTGCTACCATGTCCTCATGTATATGTGAGTAGGACTAGATGAGGTGGTTTACTGAGAGAATATCTGGCAGAGCTGTCCAGTGTCTTTGGTGCTGAAATGGTGCTTATTTTATATCTATTGATAGCTCATCTAGCTTAAGCTGTTGTGTAAATTCTTGAAAATTCCTTTTGGTAAAAGGTCAAACTGGGATAAGGACTTCTCACATTAGAGAGCGTGGAGGATATAGACAGGAATTCCACCAAGGAACTGAATTCAAGCCAAAAAGTGGCTGTTGAATGTTCAGGAGGTGAAACTGGATAGGTGTTAGAACTGACTTTTCTTTTAATATTTAAAAAGAAACTTACCCCTCACCTTTCTAGCCTTACAACATCTATAGGGATGAGGGTACACTAGTGAGAGGAGAGGATAAGAGGCAGCATAATCTAATGGATATACTGCTCCATTCTGAGTCATGAAAATCTGGGTCCACATCTTAGCTGACTAGCTGGGGCCACTTACTAGCTGTGTGACCTCAGAGAACTCCTATCTCCACTCTGGGGTTCAGTTTTTTTCAGTGGAAAATGAGAAGGCTCGACTAGTTGACCTTTGAGGCCTCTTCCAACTCTGTATCTCTGAGCCCAAGTGTGATTTGAAGCAAGTCCCTTGATCTCCCTGGGCTTCATTTTCCTCTGTAGCAGAAGGGGATTGGCCTAGGTGGATTCTGAGGGGGCTTTGAGCTGGAGATATAAGCCTATGATCCTGTGGACCCATTTGGTGATTTGAGGTAAGGACTGGGTGAAGACAGCATTGAGGCAGCAGATTGAGAACACACATAAGAGACATGAAGGAGAGGCTTTGTTCAGAATGGAGGCCATGGTCGAATGTCAAGAATAATGGAATATGGAGTTAGAAGAGTCAGATGGGAGTCTCGGCTCTACTACTGGTACAATGACTACATCTAGCCATCCTTACTGTCTGATTTTTCTGTACACCAAAGTTAATTTTTGTTTTACATGATTCTTGGGTTTCTCTGATTTGACACTGGTAAAGTCTTGGTCAAAATTGGCTAGTTAATTAACAGATATCCTTCATGGCTAAGATCAGACATTATCTTGTACATATTTCATCCAAGTTTTGTCCTTGTCATGATCCTCTGACATGGCTGCCTTTCTCTCATCCACGTAGAAAATCGTGCATTGATCTCCCCAGATTCTGGGGGCAGGGAAGACCTGGGAGACAGTCATTGGTCTGACCTTTGACCCTCTACCCCTCTACCACCTACCATCTGTTTTTATTAAGGGAGCTGAGTCACCTAAGGTGTCCATGCTCTAGGCAAGTTTCTGAGAGTAGAAATTACAACGGAGACCTTTTGTTTCAATCTTCCTTTTTAATTAGGAAGAGGAGTTGCCCAGCAGCAATTGCCTCTACTTTTCTCCTGTCCAGACACAGTCAGCCCAGACATACATCCATGGCTGGGTGTCCCCATTTCCCTCCTTGGCCCTGGCCTGATTTTGTCTCCTGCCTGGAAAAAAGGAGATTGAGACCAGGCTCTGCCCCCAACCAGCCCTTTCCTCCTCTACTCTGGATTGAGTTTTCAAGAATCCAAGTCCAAGTTCCCTTATGTGGAGCCCAGCACACTCCATCTGTCCCTGATCTCCCCCTTCCAGGTAAAGGGGCTGCCCCCTGACAACCCAAACTGATGTCAGCTGCCCCAACCCCTGACCCCAGCAGCCTGCCCTCAGCAACCTGGTTGGGTGATGGGAATTGAGAGAAATGTCTGGGGTGGTGGCTCCCCACTGCTCTGGGCCTGACATCACAGAACCACCAATCCTCTCTTTGTCCTCCTCCCTCTGCTCTTGGTGGAGACTAGCCCTGCCCCTACTGTGATGTCAGTGTACCCACCCCTACCAACCTTGATCAAGGTCAGTCCTCTTTGTCACCAGAGGAGGAGGGATTTAGTTCCCTTTTCCCCTGAGTCTGGGGGGAGGGGGGGGCTTGAGCAACTGAAGGTCTGCCCCCCACAGCACTTCGCCCTTCCCCTCCCCCACCACACCTCCTTCCTCCTCCTCCCACCACACTGCTGCCTGAGAGATCACAGAAATTCCTGCACTTCCCTGTGGGCAGGTGTATGAGGTAAGCCCACCACCCTGCTTCCTCTCCTGGCCCTCAGCATCCCCCGCCCATTATATTCTCCTGCTCACCTTTAATCTTCTCAAGACCCTCCCCATACGAAATGGGCTGGTTTTACTGCCAAGGGGCATGTGTGTGGGCATGGGTAGGGTCCTGGGAGTATTAATGTCTTTGTGTGTTGTCTGTGTGGGTAGGATTGTGTGTGTGTGTGTGTGTGTGTGTGTGTTCGAGCGCGTGCAAGTACGTACACTCATGTGTGCCTGCTCCTCCAGGGCTACCTGGGACCATACCCTTACCCAGGTCTTTGTTTGGAGTTCTGGAGCTTGGGGGTTGTGGGGTGGGGTGGCATGCGATGGAGGCCAGCAGGGAGAACCCTTTGCTGACACTTGCTCTCCTTCTCTGGTGGACGTTTCCATCCTCCCTTCCTCCCATCCTGAGCTTGGCCTTGGAGCTGGGGAGAGGGGAGAAGGTCTAGGAATTCTTCCCCTCCCCTTCCCCTGATCATCTCTTTAATTTAATCGTATATTTTCTTTTTGTTTTGGTGTCAACCAGCACCTGGTGAGAGGGCCTTGTTTACATTGTTGAGCAGAAATGGGGACCTGTCCCTGAACCTGTGGATTTCTATGATTTTCAGACTAAAAAGAGAGTTGTTTTAATGTGCACCTCTCTCATTATGAGGGATATGGAGCATTTTGCCATAGGACTCGTGAACACTTAATTTTTTTCCTTTGAATACTTCCCCTTCATATCCTTTGCCTTATTGGAAAATGGCTCCATCTTAGAAAGTGGAGTCAGTTCCTTCTCTATCTGGCATATGCAACAGTCCTTAGAGAATGTGCTGCAAAGATGCTTTCCCTCATTTAACTGTTGCCCTTCTCATTTTAATGGCAAGTGGTCTCTTTGGGCAAAAACATGTTAACTTTATAGAAGCAGAATCATCCATTTTATTTTCTATGATTCTCTCTGTTGCTTGTTTTGTTATAACTTCTTCCCCATCCATCGATGTGAAAAGTAATTTCCTCCTTGCTCCTCTAATTTGGTATTGATCCCCCTTTTACACCTAACTCATATATCCATTTGTAGTTTAATTTAATAGTTGGTGTGTGGTGTTCATATCCCATCAAATTTCTAGCAAATTGCTTTTCCCTTATCCCATCTTTTTTTTTTTAAATCAAGTATTTTTTCCTCCCCTGCCCCAAATTCCACCCTTTTGCAACTGCTTCATCTATTAAACACTGATTAATTTATTTTTTTTTTGCTTCTATATATTGTAAACTTAATCTTTTCTATCTATCAGCTTCTCAATTTTTAACATGTTGCAACTCTTTTCTGGACACTGTAGTATTCTGTGGACCCTAGAGTCAGTAAAACTCATCTCCTTGAATTCAAACCTGGTCTCAGACACTTATTAAACTGTGTGACCCTGGGCAAGTCACTTAACCCTGTTTCCCTCAGTTACTCAGCTGTTAAATGAGCTCCAGAAGGAAATTGCAAACCACTTCAATATTTTTGCCAAGAAAGCCCAAATGAGGTCAAAGAAAAGTCAGACAGGAGTATACAACAACAAAAATTGTTCTCATAGTCATTAATTTATAGTATAGTTTGAGGTCTGCTACTGATAATAACCCACCCCAAACTCTTTCCTCCTTCCCCCCTCCATGATTTCCCTGAACACATTTGCTTCATCTCTTACCTAGCCTTAGTCACAGAATGGGTGTCATCTTAGTCAAACTGAGGCCTGGGAAGGACCTTAGCTTAAAAAAGCCAAGGTCTCTCACAGCATCCGAGGCCATCTTCAGGCATCCTGATTTAGATCTTGCCACTGGATCCAGATGGCTCTGGAGGACAAAGTGAGGCTGGTGACTTTGTACATCACTCCCTCACTTAAATCCAATTCTCTTGCAAGTCCTGGCATCACCTTCCTGATAATATGGTCCTCTTCAAGAAAGAAGGAAAAACAACAATATTACCCTTGAGATACTTCACCTCTTTTTCAAAACTCTGATTGAAGCCTTCTGTTTTGTATATCACCAGGGTAGCTTATGTATCTCTTACTCTCCACATCCTCCAGAGCCATGCCACATGACAAATAGAAATTTTTTTTGTTTTAGGGAGAAAAGAAAGGGAGCAGAACTCTTCAGTACCTTCAGAAAAAGGTGTGCAATGTGCAACACTTGTGGAACTCTCACCTCCTGGACAGGGTAGGTTGCTGGAATTTTCTCATCTTTTCTTTTCAGTCTCACTTGTGGAACAAAATGTTCCACATAGTTTTAATATTTTTGTGTGTCATTCCTTCCATTTAAATTGTTGTAGTTACTGTATATATATGTATATATATATATATGTATATACTGTTTTATTTCTTCTGCCTACTTAACTTTGTATCATTTCACAGAATTTTCCATACTTTCCTGTACACAGTGCTCCCCTCATTTCTGAGAGGATCATAGCACTGTTTCAATATTCATGTTTCATACTTTACTTACCAATAATTCCCCAGGTGATGGGCATCTACTTTGTTTCCAATTCATAGGTGTCACAGAAAGTACTGTAGTAAATATTTTGGAGTATATGGGCACTTTTTTCTTCCTTGAGGTATAAGTCCAATAATAATCTTTGTTTTCATGGCTATGGACATTTTTGTTATTTTCTTTGAATAATTCCAAATAATTTTCCAAAACAGTTTGCCAATTCACAGCTCCACCAACAATGTATCTGTGGTCCTATGTTCCCACACTATGTACAACTTTAACTTTGCATTTTTTGTCCTTTGTGTCATGTTGAAAAAGAAAACACACATAAAAAGACAAGAAAAATAAAGGTTTTTTTTTTTAAAGTATGCTTCAGCTTACACTCAGAGTTCATCCATTTTCTCCCTAGAGATGTATATATTTTTTTCTTTTTACCAGGATCCTTCAGAATTATCTTCGCTCATCACCTTGATCAGAGTAGCTAATTCTTTCACAGTGGGTCATCATGACAATTATTATTGCTGTGTACATTTTTCTCCTGGGGCTGCTCAATTCACTTTGCATCAGTTCTTATATGTTTTCTCAGGATTTTCTGGGACTATGCTGTTCCTCATTCCACCACAATTATATGCCCAAACTTGTTCCATCTTTCTACTTTTGATGGTCACCCCCCTCGATTTCCAATTCTCTATCTCTTGTTTCAGTATAAAGTCTTCCCTTATCCATAGATCTGACATGTACATTTTTCCTTGCTCCCCTGATTTAATACTGATATTTCCATTTCTGTCTTGACTTCCCTGGCATCCTTTACATTCCAGATAAAATCCATATTCTTCAGGAAGCCTTCCTTGGTTCCCCCCTCCCCAATTCTTGTTTCTTCCCATTGTTTATTACTTCCATTTCATCCTGTCCATAGCATGGTTCTCCATAGTTGTTTGCATGTTATCTTCCCCATTTTATTGAACTCTTTCAGCACAGAGAATGCCTTTTCCCCTTCTTTGTAGTCCCAGCATTTACTTAGCTCATTTCCTCACATATAGTGGGTGCTTAAGAGATTTACAATGACTATTCTAGATCTGATTCTCACTAATGGAAAAGAACTGGTTCTTGGAATAGAAAGGATGGGAGTGCTGGGAGAAAGTGACCACTTACTTCTAGAGAATGTGACCTAGGAGATGAATTCTGGGCATAGTCTGACAAGCCAATGAATCTAGTAATTTAGTGTTCCTTAAATCCAAAGACCATAACTGCTGGGGTAAGGACTTACTTTATGTCAATAGCTTCTGAGAACCTTGTAAAGCAATATCATAGAAATTAGGCATAGATCAGCATCTCACAACATAAACAAAGGAAAGTTGCAAATGAATACATGGATTAGATGAAAAAGGGACTTTATAAACAGATTCCAGAATTGGCAAATTAACTTTCTCTTCTATAGATAGAGGAAGAATTCAGGAGCAAAGAAGAGAGAAAGAAGATCCCAGGAGGTATAACTGATCATTTTTCTTACATCAAATTTAAATGCTTTTTGTAAAAAGAAAACTGCTGAAGCTAAAATTAGTAATCAAAAGTAGGGAAATGGGAAAAATTGCTAAACATTTCTCTTATATGTGAGGTATATAGAGAATCTATTTTTATTGATAATCATTAGAGAAATTTTCTAACTGATAAATGCTTAGAGGATAGGCAGTTTTCTGAGGAAGAAATCTAAGCAATGCACAAACATTTGGAACGATGATCAGAATTACTAATAATCAGGAAAATGAAAGTTAAAGCCACTCTGAGGTTCTACTTTACAGCCATGATCAATAGGGCATTGCTACTGAAGAGAAGAAGATAGTTAAGAAAACAACTACTTGGACTTTATGAATTGATTGGAAAAGAAAATAATAGAAAGGGAAACTGACTGTTGTTGAAGAAACAGTGGGAAAACAGGCCCAATAATATAGGGTTGGTATAGGTATGAGTAGGTCCAGCAGTTCTGAAAATCACTTTTTTTTTGCTGGGGGGAAGGCAGGGCAATTGGGGTTAAATGACTTGCCCAAGGTCACAGGGATATTAAGTGTTAAAAGTTTGAGCCCAGATTTGAACTCAAGTCTACCTGACTCCAGGACAGGTACTCTATTAACTGTACCACCTAGCTGTCCCTGAAAATCACTTTTTTTTTTCTTGAACTGCTTTTTTTTAGTTTTCTTTTTATTTTCTTTTTTTTTAAACAAATGCTTTATTAACTTCTGTTTTACATCATTCATTTCCGCCAGATTTTGAGTTATAATCATTTTCCCCCGTTATTCCCCTACCCAACCTCCCAGATTAGCAGTCCCACAAGATATCGCTACCTCCAATCTGCTCTCTCCCATACCTTCTCCCATACCCCCTTTGACTTTTCCATTAGAGGAAGGTGAATCTTTGTGTCCCAATGCCTGCACATCTTATCTCCCAATTATAAGCAAAAGGGTATTAATAATAGTATTTATATATATTTGAAACATTTAATCTTAAGACCTCGAATTTCAGATCCATTTCCTTCCTCCCTTGTCACCCATTCCCTCTGGGGTGATAAGTAATTCAGTATATGTTGTACATGTCTAGCTATGCAAAACATTATCATAGTAGATATATTGTACAAGGCTGCTTATAATTCCCTCCCACTCATCCCACCCCCCCAACCTGGTCCATTCCCTACATGATCCTGTCCCTCTTCTATAGTGGGTACTTCTAACCTCCCCTCCCCCCAAGGATGCCCCCCCCATCAATCATCCCTCCTCTCATCCCCCTTCCCCCTATTCTGCTGCAGGTTGAGATATCCCATTTAGTATGTATGTCATTCTCTCCCTGACCCAAATTCAATGAGAATGTGGATTTGCCTTTTTTTTTGCCTTCCTATTCTCCCCCTCCCTTGCAACCACTTCCCCTTGCTTCTTCTACATGAGATAGTTTACCCTACCCTGTCTTTCCCCATGTCCTCTTGCCACTTTCCTCTCTCACCTCATAATTTCATCCCTTGAGTATTCTCCCTTCCCAACAAATTCAACCTATGCCCTCTATCCATATATAACTGTAACCATATACACACACATTCACATATGTATTCATATGACCACACACCCTTCTTCCATTATTTTCATAGTGAGAAAGATATCATCAGTCACAGTTATTGCTTTTCCATATAGGAATGTAAATAGTTCAACTTTGATAAGTTCCTTTTGATTTCTTTTCCCTGATTACCTTCTCAGGCATCTCTTGCTTCTTGTGTCTGGATGTCAGATTTTCTATTCAATTCTGGTTTTTTCCTCAAGAATGCTTGAAAGTCCTCTATTCCACTGAATGACCATATTTTCCCCTGAAACAAAATACTCAGTTTTGTTGGGTAGGTGACCCTTGGGTTCATTCCCAGTTCTTTTGCCCTCTGGAATATCATATTCCATGCCCTTCGATCCCTCAGTGTAGAAGCTGCCAGGTCCTGGGCTATTCTGATTGTGTTTCCACAATATTGAAATTGTTTCTTCCTGGCTGCTTGTAGTATTTTCTCCTTGCTCTGGGGATTCTGGAACCTGGCTATAATATTCCTGAGAGTTTTCTTTTTGGGATCTTTTTCTGGAGTTGATCGGTAGATTCTTTCATCCTCTAATTTGCCCTCTGGATCTAAAACACCAGGGCAGTTTTCCTTGAGAATTTCTTGAAGGGTGATTTCTAGGTTCTTTCTTTGATCATGGCTTTCAGGTAGTCCAATAATTTTTAAATTGTCTCTCCTGGATCTATTTTCCAGGTCAGTGGTTTTTCCCATGAGATATTTCACATTGCCTTCTAATCTTTCATTTGTTTGGATCTGCTTAACAGCATCTTGATTTCTCATAAAGTCATTAGCTTCCATTTGCTCCAGTCTAACTCTGAAGGAATGAATCTCCTCAGTGAACTTTTGAGATTCTTTTTCCATCTGGCAAATTCGACTTTTTAAGGCATTCTTCTCCTCATTGCCCTTTTGGGCCTCCTTTGCCATTTGAGCTAGTCTATTTTTTAAGGTGTTGTTTTCCTCAGTCAGGCTGTTGACCCTCATTTCATACTTTTCCTGCATCCTTCTCATTTCTCTTTCCAATTTTTCCTCCACTTCTCTTATTTGATTTTTAAAGTCCTTCTTAAGGTCCTCTATGGCCTGCAACCCATTCATGTTTTCCCCTGGGGCTTTTGGAGCAGGACTTCTGACCTCACAGTCCTTTTCCTGCTCTATGCCCCCAAAATAGGAGTCTAGGGTTGCATTTTTCTGTTTCCTTTGCCTTGGCATGTTGCCACTGAATTACTTGACTTTTGGGCTTGTTGCCACACTATGGCTTTAAGGCCAGATAGAGGAATTTTCGTCCCGAACGTGTGGGGGCAACTTCCGTTTCTGGCAAGCTGTAAACCCACCCACGACTTCCACCCTAGATCACAATCCAGATCCAGGGAGGTTAAAGCAAGAGCGATTACCCCCCCCAAGACTGATTGCTGGATCTCCCTACAATTAATTGCAGGCTGGGAGCTGGAGCTGCCTCTGAAAACTAGAAAATGGCATGTCTCCTCAGTGGCTTCTAGCCCCAGGGGAGGGAGCTGACGCATTCCCCCAAATACAGGTCACAAAATCCATAGGACACTAACCACTTACTTTGTCCTAGGCATGTCTATGTTGATAATTCTGGAGTCGTCACAGCTGCTGGTGTTCTGGCGTTCCTCCAGCTGGTTGCTGGCCCTGCTGCCCTGGGGCTAAAACCTCAGCTCACGAGGACCTGTGCTCCGCTTGGCTCCGCTTCCTGTGCTCTGTGTGTTGCGTGCTGCCGGCTACCAGACTGCTGCGCTGGTCCTTCCTGCAGGGCTGCTGGGCTGTCCTCAGCGGGAGGTTAGCTTCTCTGTGTTGTTCTGTGGGTGCTGGGGCTCCAGAAGTTGTTCAGAGTCCCCTTTTACATAGTTTAGGGGGAATCTGGGGGCAGAGTAGCTTGGATGAGCTGTTTCTACTCCGCCATCTTGGCTGCGCCTCCTGAAAATCACTTTTAAAGTATGTTCCAAAAGCACTAAACTGAGCAAACTTTTTGACCCAGGTATACCGGGCATATAGCCCAATAAAATGAAAAAAGAGGGAAATACTCATGCATACAAACATATTATGACAGCTTTTTTGTAGTAGTGGTAGTAGTAGTAGTAGTAGTAGTAGTAGTAGTAGTAGTAGTAGTAGTAGTAGTAGTAGTAGTAGTAGTAGAGATTTATGGGGAGCCCTTAAGTTGGCAGAATGCCTAAACAAATTACATTATGTAAATATAATAGAATGGACTATTATTGCAACATAATAAATGCCTAAATGAAGACAGTGAAACCTGGAAAAACAAGTACCAAACATAAAAGTCTTTCATGTGAATAAAGGATTAGAAGTCAGAATCATGAGCAATACTTGGAATTTATAAAGAGACCAATTTAGGCATCTTATCAGAAACATCTTCAGAAAAAATGAGAAATCTCCCAAAGTGCAGTAGGCTGCCTGGAAGAAGTTGTGGGTTCCCCAAACTTGGAAGTATTGAAGGAAAGGCTGGACGACCATTTGTCTGGTATGTTACTCTGGGGATGCCCTTCATGTAGAGACTGGACAAGATGGCTGCTGTGGTCCCTCTAACTGTCAAGTTTTGTGCAAATTGTGTGAACCAAAACTGACAAGGAAATCGGAGGACAACATAGGGTTTTGAAAAGCTCTTTACTGGGGCTGGAGTAAACCTTAGAGCTGACATAAGCTCTTCCTGGACACATCTGATGATATTTGTGTAGCACTGGCAGACTTTAGACTAATGCAGCAGTCCCTTAGTCCAGTGAAAGCAGCAAAGAGGAGGCAGACCACCTGCCACCTCTAATCATTCCCTTGGGGTGCTCCACTGCTTTATCTAGGCTGACTTCACTGCCCCAAGGGGAACAGGTGGTGGGCATGGTTGACTAGCCCCTTGTTACAAGAAGTTCTTCCCCCATTCATGCCTGTGGGTTCTGAGACTGAAGCAGGACCAGTGTTTTGGGAGAGGCCTATGTATGGGCTCTTGGGCTCCAGGTGCTGAGCTGTTTCCAACATGGTCTCAGGGTTAGTGTTAGTTGAGATGGTGGTAGTGGGACTTGCCTTTACTCCCTGCCTCCTGGCTCTCCCTCAGAGGGACTTGCTCCTTCAAGAAAGAACACATGAGGGGGTGGGAGAAGGGAAAATATCCCTATTTTCAAAAAGGGGAAGGGGATGGAATCTGCATATTATAGATCAATGAACTTCAAGCTTGATTTCTGGGAATGTATTTGTAGGGAGACAGGTTTTCAGTGGCCAAAATCTAGCACCAAAGCAGTTTTGCTGCTGAGAGGTATGTATAAGGACAGCGTTGGGGGTAAGGTGGAGGGAGAACACTGACCTTGCCTGCTCAGACTATGTGTTATGGCTCAAATTCATTATCAGCTAATCCAGAATATTTCAAGTGTGTCATGCTGTCTAAACTCTAAATTAGACAATTAGGTGTAAAAAAGCTTTACCTGGAATCCAAATAATGGGGTAGATATCAAGATACCTAATGCTACCTGGGACACTCTGCCTACATTTTTCTGGGAAGGGGAGATGTAGTGGCTGTGACTTGAATGTCAGCCTTCCCTTAGCATGGAAAGGTTCTAGCCCACCAAAGCCTAGGCTTAAATGGCTTAGATGGATTGGCAGGTTGAGAAGAAATGGCTATAGACAAGATGGGAACAAAGAGGGACAGTGCCACTCACAGAAGAAACCATGTTGGGAGTCCAGTGGAGCAATGTGCCAACTGTCTGGTCTAGGTTGGCACCAACACCAGGAGCATCAGTGGAAGTCTGAATTGCCCCTTCACCATTGTCTTCCTATGTGGGTTCTTCTAGTGTGATTACTAAGGATTCTCATTCTCCACCCCTACCCCACCAATGGGGACCTATGTGTGGGAGACTATGCTCTGTACATATTATGGGGGAATGATCTATTGCAGACTTTACTCTGCAATTTCATTCAATGCCTTTGCTTTCAGCAATTTTTGCCCTTTGATCGACTAGAGAAAAATCGAGGCTCCTGAGACCTTGTTTGGTGTCTGTGAACACACAGAGCATCTTAAAGGTGAGTATTATGGAGACCCTTAATGGGAGAAAAGGTGCCACAGGTGCTCCATGGTATCAAAGAGATGGCCAGTGAACATCTAGGAAAGGGAATGGGGAAAAGAAAAAAGTCAGTCTGATTTCATCCAAAACAGGCCAAGCTAGACTAACTCATTTCCATTTTTTTTTTTTTATGGGGGAGGCAAATGAAATAGATAAACCATTGGTTAATTTTATTCTTAAAAATAGAGAAGAAAACAAAGTTATCAGTATCAAAAATGAAAAGGGTGAATGTACCATCAATTAAAATGAAATTAAAACAATTATTAAGAGCTATTTTATCCAATTTTATGCCAGTAAAATTTGATGATCTAAGTTAAATGAATGAATATTTACAAAATATATAAAATGGTCAGATTAACAGAAGAGGAAATAGTATTCTTAAATATCCTATTTTAGGAAGAAAAAAGAAAGAAAAATTGAACAAACCATAAATAAGCTTCCTAAGGAAAAATCCCCAGGACCAGATAGATTTACAAGTGAGTTCTCCCAAACATTTAAGAAATAATTAACTTCAATATTATATAAGCTATTTTTAAAAATTAAGTAAAGAATTCCTACCAAATTCCTTTTATGATATAAATATGGTTCTGATGCCCAAACCAAGAAGAGCAAAAACAGAAAGGAAACTATAGGCCAATTTCTTAAATGAATATAGACACAAAAATTTTAAATAAAATACTAGCAAGGAAATTACAGGCATATATTACAAAAATAATACACTATGACCAGGTAGGATTTATACCAAGAATGAATGTCTGATTCAATATAAGAAAAACTATAAACATCATTGATCACATTAATAAGAAAAACAATAAAAATTATATTATGTGTCTTGATAAATGCAGAAATTTTTTGAAAAATTACATTCATTCCTATTAAAAACACTAGAAAGTATAGTTATTAATGGAGTCTCTCTTAAAATAAGTAGAATCCATCTAAAACCAAGGGGAAGCATTATCTGTAATGGGGATAAGTTAGAAGCTTTCCCAGTAAGAAAAGGGGTTAAGCAAGGATTTCACCATGGTATTCAGTATGGTAATTCAATATTAAATTCAATATTGTATTAGAAATGCTATGCATAGCAATTACACAAGAAAAAGAAATTGAAGGAATAAAAACGGTTAAGGAAGAAGCAAAACTATCACGCTTCGCAGATAATATGGTGTTATACTGGAAGAATCCTAAAGAATCAACTAAAAAAAACTATTTGAAACAATTAAGAACTTCAGCAAAGTTATAGGATATAAAATAAACCCATATAAATCATCAGCATTTCTACATATTACCAATAAAACCCAAAAAAAAGAGATAGAGAAATTTCATTTAAAATAACTGCAGACAACATAAAATACACAGGAGTCTACCTGCCAAGACAAACCCAAGGACTATATTAACACATTTACAAAACACTTCCCACACATAAAGACAGATCTTTTTTTTTGTTTGTTTTTTTAAATTAATTTATTAGTTTAGTTTCAGTTAACAAGATTCAATTCCATAGTTCCTTGATTTTCAAATTTCCTTTACTTCCTTCCCCCCTACTCCCCACGACAGCATATAGTCCAGTATAGGATCTGCAAATACATTCATATTAGACATTAGTCCAATTACAAAGGCATATTGTGCTAGGTGGGATGAAAAATGGTAAAGAAGAAATAAAACCAAACAATGAAAAGAAAAAGATCAAGTAGTTTGCTTCCATCAGGATTCAAGCTCAGTTCTTCCTAGTTATATCTCTGGATGTCGCATTTCTCTCTTTCATGAGTCTTTCAGGATTGACTTATATCACTGCATTGCTGACAAGAGTCCAGTCTGTCATAGTTGGTCATCACACATATGAAGTGTCTGTAATTGTATACAAATTTCTTCTGATTCTACTCTTCTCGCTCCGCATCAGTTTGTATAAGGTAAGTATGAAATCCGTCTCCTCCTCATTTCTTATAGCACAATAATATTCTATTACATTCATATACCACAACTTGTTTAGCCATTCCCCAACTGATGGGCACCCCTTCAGTTTCCAATTCTTTGCAACCACAAAAAGGGCTGCTAAAAATATTTTTGTACATATGGGTCTTCCTCCCACTTCTTTTTCTAGCTTTTTCGATTGCATGTCCAATTCATTGACCTCCCTTCTCTCTGCTTTAATTAAGTATGCACTCAGGGATATAAAACTTCCCCTGAGAACTGCCTTTAGTGCATCCCACAAATTTTGGTATGTTGTCTCATTATTATCATTCTCTTGAATGAAATTATTGATTGTTTCTATAATTTCTTCTTTGACCCACCCATTTTTTAGGATTAAATTGTTTAATTTCCAATTAGTTTTTAGTCTATCTTTCCATGGCCCTTTATTGCATATAATTTTTATTGCATCATGATCTGAGAATGATGCACTTAATATTTCTGCCTTTCTGCACTGGACTGTGAGGTTTTTATGCCCTAGTACATGGTCTATTTTTGAGTATGTACCATGCACTGCTGAAAAGAAAGTAAATTCCTTTTTATCCCCATTCAGTTTTCTCCAGAGATCCATCATATCTAGTCTCTCTAAGATTCTATTCACCTCCTTAACTTCTTTCTTGTTTATTTTGAGGTTAGATTTATCGAGTTCAGAGAGAGGGAGATTAAGGTCCCCCACTAGTATAGTTTTGCTATCTATTTCTTCCTCTAATTCCTTTAACTTCTCCTCTAGGAATTTGGATGCTATACCACTTGGTGCATATATATTAAGTAGTGATATTGCTTCATTCTCAATGGTGCCTTTTAGTAGGATATAGTTTCCTTCCTTATCTCTTTTAATTAGATCTATTTTGCTTTTGCTTTATCTGAGATAAGTATTGCTACCCCTGCTTTTTTTACTTTAGCTGAGGCATAATAAATTTTACTCCAACCTTTTACCTTTACCCTGTGGGTATCCCTTTGTTTCAAATGTGTTTCTTGAAGACAGCATATTGTAGGATTATGGTTTTTAATCCATTCTGCTATCTGCCTCTGTTTTATGGGAGAGTTCATCCCATTCACATTCACAGTAATGATGACTATCTGTCTCTTCCCTTCCATCCTATTCCCTCCCCTGTTTATATTTTTGTTTATTCCTTCTCCCTTCCCCTCCTTGAAGTTTTCCCTTTTGACCACCCCTCCCTCAGTGTTCCCACCCAGTGACCCCCCTTCTTAACCTACCCTCTCCCCTTACTACTATTTCCCTCCCTTATAATCCCTCCCTTTAGTCTCCTCCTTTTCACACCCCCCTTACCCTCCCACTATCTATAGGACACAATAAATTTTTTTTTAAATTAATTTATTAGTTTAGTTTCAGTTGACAAGATTCAATTCCATAGTTCCTTGATTTTCAAATTTCCTTTACTTCCCTCCCCCTCCCCTCATGACATCATATAGTACAGTATAGGGTCTGCAAATGCATTCATATTAAACATTATTCCAATTACAAAGGCATATTGTACTAGGTGGGATGAAAGATGGTAAGGAAGAAGTACAACCAAACAATGAGAAGAACAAGATCATTTAGTTTGCTTCCATCAGGATTCAGGCTCAGTTCTTTCTAGTTATATCTCTGGATGGCACATTTCTCACTTTCTTGAGTCATTCGGGATTAACTTATATCACTGCATTGCTGAAAAGAGTCCAGTCTGTCTTAGTTGGTCGTCACAGATATGGTATGTCTGTGATTGTATACAAATTTCTTCTGATTCTACTCTTCTCGCTCAGCATCAGTTTGTATAAGTCTCTCCAGGTAATTATGAAATCCGTCACCTCCTCATTTCTTATAGCACAATAAAATTCCATTACATTCATATACCACAACTTGTTTAGCCATTCCCCAATTGATGGGCACTCCTTTAGTTTCCAATTCTTTGCAACCACAAAAAGGGCTGCTAAAAATATTTTTGTACATATGGTTCTTCCTCCCACTACTATGATCTCTTTGGGATATAACCCTAGGAGTGGTATGGCTGGGTCAAAGGGTATGAAATTATTTATAATCCTTTGGGCATAATTCCAGATTGCTCTCCAGAATGGTTGGATAAGTTCACAACTCCACCAGCAACGTATTAGCGTTCCAATTTGCCCACATCCTCTCCAGCATTTGTCACTTTCTTGTTTTGTCATCTTAGCCAATCTGACTGGAGAGATGTGGTATCTCAAAGTTGTTTTGATTTGCATTTCTCTAATTAATAGTGATTTAGAGCATTTCTTCATATGCTTATAGATATCTTTAATTTCTTTCTCTGAAAACTTCCTATTCATATCCTTTGACCATTTCTCAATTGGGGAATGACTTGTATTCATATAGATTTGGCTCAATTCTCTATAAATTTTAGAAATGAGTCCTTTATCAGAGACACAGGTTGTAAAAATTCTTTCCCAATTTCCCACCTCCCTCTTGATCTTGGTTACATTGGCTTTGTTTGTGTAGAAGCTTTTCAATTTAATGTAATCAAAATTATCCATTTTGCATTTTATAATGCTCTCTAATTCTTGTTTGGTCCTAAAATCTGCCCCTCTCCACAGATCTGTCAGGTAAACTATTCCTTGGTTTCCCAAATTGCTTACAGTATCATCCTTTACACCTAGATCATGCACCCATTTAGACTTGATTTTGGTATATGGTGTTAGATAGTGATCTATGCCCAGTTTCTGCCATACTGTATTCCAGTTTTCCCAGCAGTTTTTGTCAAATAGTGCATTCTTATCCCAAAAACTGGGGTCTTTGGGTTTATCGAACAATAGATTACTATATTCATTAACTGCTGGGTCTCCTGCACCTAATCTATTCCATTGATCCACTACTCTACACCTCTGCCAGTACCAAGCAGTTTTGATGACTGCTGCTGTATAATACAGATGAAGATCTGGCATAGCTAGTCCACCTTCCCTAGCATTTCTTTTCATTAATTCCCTTGATATTCTAGACCTTTTGTTTTTCCAAATAAATTTTGTTATTATTTTGTCTAACTCTACAAAGTAGTTTTTTGGTAAATTGATTGGAATGGCACTAAATATATAATTTAGTTTGGGTAAAATTGTCATTTTTATTATATTAGCTCGACCCAGCCACGAGCAATTGATATTTTTCCAACTATTTAGATCTGATTTTATTTCTGTGAGAAGTGTTTTGTAGTTGTGATCATATAGATTCTGGGTTTGTTTTGGCAAGTAGATTCCCAAATATTTTATAATGTCTACAGTGACTTTAAATGGGATTTCTCTTTCTATCTCTTGCTGTTGAGTTTTATTAGAGATGTACAGGAATGCTGAGGATTTATGTGGGTTTATTTTATATCCTGCAACTTTGCCAAATTTATTTATTGTCTCAAGTAATTTTTACTTGATTCTCTAGGATTCTCTAAGTATATCATCATATCATCTGCAAAGAGTGACAGCTTGGTCACTTCTTTGCCTAATTTGATTCCTTTGATTTCTTTTTCTTCTCTAATTGCTACTGCTAACGTTTCAAGTACCAGATTGAATAAGAGGGGTGATAGTGGACACCCTTGTTTCACTCCTGATCTTATTGGAAAGGCTTCTAGTTTATCCCCATTGCATATAATACTTGTTGATGGTTTTAGATAGATGCTAGCAACTATTTTAAGGAAGGCTCCATTTATTCCTATATTTTCTAGTGTTTTTAATAGGAATGGATGTTGTGCTTTGTCAAAAGCCTTTTCTGCATCTATTGAGATGATCATGTGGTTTTTGCTAGTTTTGTTGTTGATATGCTCAATTATATTGATGGTTTTCCTAATATTAAACCATCCTTGCATTCCTGGAATGAATCCTACCTGATCAGGGTGTATTATTTTTGTGATAAGTTGTTGGAGTCTTTTGGCTAATATTTTATTTAGAATTTTTGCATCTAAATTCATGAGGAGATTGGTCTATAATTTTCTTTCTCTGTTTTATCTCTTCCTGATTTAGGAATCAGTACCATATTTGTGTCATAGAAAGAGTTTGGTAGGACTCCTTCTTCACTAATTTTCCCAAATAGTTTGTAAAGTATTGGAATCAATTGTTCTTTAAATGTTTGATAGAATTCACTAGTGAACCCATCTGGCCCTGGAGATTTTTCCTAGGGAGTTCATTGATGGCTTGTTTGATTTCTTTTTCTGAGATGGGGTTATTTAGGTAATTCACTTCCTCTTCAGTTAATCTGGGCAATTTGTGATTTTGTAAATATTCATCCATTTCACTAAGATTGTCATATTTATGTGCATACAATTGGGAAAAATAATTCCTCATTAATTTTTTGATTTCCTCTTCATTGGAGGTAGATTCACCCTTTTTATTTTTGATACTCATAATTTGGTTTTCTTCTTTCTTTTTTTTTATCATATTGACTAAGGGTCTATCAATTTTGTTGATTTTTTCATAAAACCAGCTCTTGGTTTTATTTATTAATTCAATGGTTTTCTTAATTTCAATTTTATTAATCTCACCTTTGGTTTTCAGTATTTCTAATTTAGTACTAAATTGGGGATTTTCAATTTGTTCTTTTTCTAGCTTTTTCAATTGCATGTCCAATTCACTGACCTCCCTTCTCTCTGCTTTAATTAAATATGCACTCAGGGATATAAAACTTCCCCTGAGAACTGCCTTTAGTGCATCCCACAAATTTTGGTATGTTGTTTCATTATTATCATTCTCTTGAATGAAATTATTGATTGTTTCTATAATTTCTTCTTTAACCCACCAATTTTTTAGGATTAAATTGTTTAGTTTCCAATTAGTTTTTAGTCTATCTTTCCATGGCCCTTTATTGCATATAATTTTATTGCATCATGATCTGAGAATGATGCGCTTACTATTTCTGCCTTTCTGCACTGGATTGTGAGGTTTTTATGCCCTAGTACATGGTCTATTTTTGAGTATGTACCATGCACTGCTTAGAAGAAAGTAAATTCCTTTTTATCCCCATTCAGTTTTCTCCAGAGATCCATCATATCTAGTCTCTCTAAGATTCTATTCACCTCCTTAACTTCTTTCTTGTTTATTTTTAGGTTAGATTTATCGAGTTCAGAGAGGGGAAGATTAAGGTCCCCCATTAGTATAGTTTTGCTATCTATTTCTTCCTCTAATTCCTTTAACTTCTCCTCTAGGAATTTGGATGCTATACCACTTGGTGCATATATATTAAGTAGTGATATTGCTTAATTCTCAATGGTGCCTTTTAGTAGGATATAGTTTCCTTCCTTATCTCTTTTAATTAGATCTATTTTTACTTTTGCTTTATCTGAGATAAGTATTGCTACCCCTGCTTTTTTTACTTTAGCTGAGGCATAATAAATTTTTCTCCAACCTTTTACCTTTACCCTGTGGGTATCCCTTTGTTTCAAATGTGTTTCTTGAAGACAGCATATTGTAGGATTATGGTTTTTAATCCATTCTGCTATCCGCCTCTGTTTTATGGGAGAGTTCATCCCATTCACATTCACAATAATGATGACTATCTGTCTCTTCCCCTCCATCCTATTCCCTCCCCTGTTTATGTTTTTGTTTCTTCCTTCTCCCTTCCCCTCATTGAAGTTTTCCCTTTTGACCACCCCCTCCCTCAGTGTTCCCACCCAGTGACCCCCCTTCTTAACCTACCCTCTCCCCTTACTACTATTTCCCTCCCTTATAATCCCTCCCTTTAGTCTCCTCCTTTTCACCCCCCCATACCCTCCCACTATCTATAGGACACAACAAATTTTTATACTTATCAGAGTAAATTACTCCCCGTTTGATTCCAAACCAATGAGAGTAAATTTCAAACAATGCTCCTCTCCCTCCCTCCAATTCCTCTATTTAATGAATTTATGTGTCTATTCACGTTAGATTCTTAAACTTCACTGATTAATTTGATCCTTCTTTGAACCAGAACCAGTGAGAATAGTGTTTAAATGATGTTCCTCTCCCTCTTACTTTCCCTTCTTCTATAGTGTGTTTTGTTGCCTCTTCAGATGGCATATTTTACCTTTTCCTAGCTCATCCTTTCCTTTTTCCCATTACAGTACCATTGATCCCCTTAATAGTCTTTTTTTTCTTAGACTCCATGTTAGTGCATTCATACCCACACCCTTTAAGTATAACCCTTTTGCAGGTCATGATAATCATAAAGATTTCAAATATTGACAGTTATCAGCTCCACATATAGGGATGTGAACATTTTGCTCTTGTTGCATCCCAGGTAATGAGCTTGTGTTTGTGGGTGTGGGTGTGTGCACTTCTGCATGTGTGAGTCTATGTTACCATTGTTTACCTTTTTATGTCCTTCTGGAGTCTTGTAATTGGAGATCAAATTTTCCATTGAGCTCTGGCTTTTTCATTAGGAAATTCTGGAAGTCCCTTACTTCATTAAACGTCCATCTCCTTGCCTGAAAGATTATGCTCAGTTTTGCCGGGTAGTTAATCCTTGGTTGTAGTCCCAGCTCTCTTGCCCTACGAAATATCAAATTCCAGTCCCTCCGCTCTTTTAATGTAGAAGCTGCTAGGTCCTGTGTGATCCTAACTGTAGTTCCTCGATATTTGAATTGTTTCTTTTTGGCTGCTTGTAGAATTTTTTCTTTAATCTTATAATTCTGGAATTTGGTTACTATATTTCTTGTAGTTTTCAGTTTGGGATCTCTTTCAGGAGGAGTCCGGTGAATTCTATCAATAGCTATTTTATCTTCTGATTCCAGGACCTCAGGACAGTTTTCTTTGACAATCTCTTGGAGGATGTTGTCTAGACTGCCTTTCTCATCATGGCTTTCTGGTAGACCAATAATTCTTAGGTTGTCTCTCCTGGATCTGTTCTCTAGGTCAGTTATTTTCCAGTGAGATATTTTACATTTTCTTGCAATTTTTCGATCATCTTGTTTTTTTCGATTGACTCCTGCTGCATCATAGAGTTCTGAGTTTCAGTTTGATTGTATCTAATTTTTAGTGAATTATGGTCTTCAGTTAGTTTTTGAAGTTCCTTTTTTAGGGAGGTATTTTCTTTTTCCAAGTTGGTCATTGCCTCCCTGATTTGGTCTTTAAAATTTTTCTTAAGCTCCTCCAGGAATGCTATTTGGGCTTGAGAACAGATCATGTTTCCTTCTGTGGTCTCTGGTGTGGGCAGAGAGTCTATATTGTCCTGTGTGTTTTGTTGTTCTTGCCCTGCATAGTATGCTCGAATAGACTTTCTTGCCTTCCCCTTCTCCTTTTCAGCTTCCTTCCTTCCCATTGTGACTTCCTGTTTCTTAGTGTCTCAGGCTATGAGTTTGGGGCCTGATCCTTGACTTTGAATACCTCTGGGTGGCTACTTTATGGCTAAGTCAGGGAAGTCAGTGAGGAATGTAGATGTGTAGGTGGGGATGAGTCTGACCACTTCATATTTCTGCCTCTATACCCCTGGGCTATAAGTAGGCTTTTGTTGGTGAGGTGAGGTGGGGCTAGTTGGGTCCCCTCCCTCTCTTCTCTTCAGATTCCTGGCTGTCTCAGTTACACCCTTTCTTGGAGATTCTCAAGCCTGAGGCTATTTCCATTAACTTGGGATTTCAATCTGGGTGGGAGACTTATCTTTGGGTTTTCTGCTTCATGAAGGAGGGATGGGAGGATCTGAGCAGCTAGAATTTACTTTGCCATTCCAGCCCCGGTATTATACAGGCAGGCAGTTTCTAAGCTTCCAGGCTGGGGGGCTGAATGCAGCCTGAGAAGCCACTCTCTCCACTGGGGGCTCGACTCTCCTACCTGGCTCCAATGATCCGTTCCCTCTGCGAGATGACTGCGATTCGTCCTTGGTAAGTCTGCAGGCTGGGGCTTTTTCTCTCTCTGGTGTAGTCTGCTTGCCTGCTCTTAGGTCTGAGCTGTGCAGACCCCACGCGCTCTGTGCTCGACCTGTGCGGACACTCTGGGCAACCTCCTGGGCTGGATTCTGCCACACTCTGTCTTCCACTGGGCTCCGTCACTCCGGAATCCGCTCAGATTTACCCTTTTGGACTTAGTGACAGAGGAGCTCAGCGAGGTTACTGCTTCCTTTCCGCCATCTTGGCTCCGCCTCCTCCATTTTTGACAGAGCTGCCAAAATGGTCAACCAGGAAACGTGGTAGTGCTACTTTACCTAGTTTTCTACAAAATATTTGATAAATGGTTTCATGCTCTCTAGAAATGGTATGGAGATGTGACCCAGGTGATAGTGAACTTAGACCTGCAATTGGCTAAATGACAGGAGCATAAGGGTTCCATGTCAAGTGGGAAGGGGATCTCTAGTGGAGAGCCTGAAAGGTTTGTCATTGGCCCCTTTATGCTTAATGTTAAGCTCAATGTGAGGCAAAAGTGTGATATCACAACAAAAACCCACAAATGGAATCTTGTAAGCCTGACTTCTAAGAAAAAGGAGGTAATAAGCCATCCATATTCTATACGAGGACTTTGCTGTCCCTTTCCAGTGGCTAGTGCCTTTTCCCTGAAATAACTTTGTTTTTATTTTCTATATAATTCACATATACGAAATTAATATATTTGATACATACACAGACACAAAGAAAGAGAAACAGAACCAGACTCTATCAAAACACTATACACACGGACACATGCATACGAATGTTTGTATGTATGTATATTTTGTCTTCCGTGATAGAATATATGCTCCTCAAAGGAAGAGATTGGTTGGTGTTTCAGCATCCCTAGTGCCTGGCACAGTGTCTGGTAGATCATAGGTGCTTAATAAGTGCCTGTTGCTTAGTTCTTTGATATTAAGGGGCAGCAGAGATTACTGAAGATTCATCAGATAACATCACAGACATGACTTTCTCCCTTTGATTATGTTTGTGCTTGGAAGGGACAATATTATAACTGAATATAGAACTTGGCTATGATATTTGGGGGAATTTGCCATACCTGGGTGGTAGAGAGACACCTAATAAGCTTTGGGTCACAGATCTAATACCCAACAGAGTCTTTTTCTCTACTATCCCTCTCAAGCCACCCTCTCCACTGAATCATGGTCCCAAATATATTGCTCTGATTCCCAAGGTTCCTACTCTGCCACAGTCACCTACCTCTCTTGCTCTACACTCTCTTGCAAACAGGCACCTGGATTGTATCACACTGCAATCCAGGACTCTCCTATGCTCCTGTGTGCACAGCACCAGGCCATCCCCTCAAGGTAGTCATTGTCATCCCAGCCTTGAGGAACTTCCTCAGTCCAGCTACACTGCCCCTCCCTGGAAGCAACTGTTTCCCCTAGCAGTTCCTGCACAGGACTGGAGATGTGGAAGCAATCTTCTTATTCCTTCCAATTGCTCAACAAATGTTCCCCTCCCAGTACATTTGTTCTGGGTCACAAGAGCTCAGCTGCCTGGAGCTGTCCACTGCAAAGTGCTGATCTGGCTTGAGGTTCTCATCTTCCCAATTCCTCTCTTCCAGCTTACTGAAAATATCCCCCTGATGTTCTTTGGGAGGTTCAGGGATCCCTCAAGAACCAAAGGGCAGGTAAGTGTCATATGTAATGAATTTATGGAGTCAACCATTCTTTAAGTCAGGTTGGCAAAGGTTTAGTGTAATGCCAGTATGGTGGCTAGAGCTCCTTAGGGACCTCCAATGATGCTAAAGCTTATATGGGAAAAAGAGTGGGTTTTTTCGGAGCTATGCTAATTAAGTGATAACCTACAATGTTGGTCAAAGGCATCATTCAGTATAGGAGACTGGGGGAGGAGTCTATACCTTGACTTCTGTATTATATAGAGTAACTGTGGGAATAAGCAGATGATAGTTCTGCTGGTACCGGAGAGTCCTTTTCATATAAGGGAAATTCTATAGAGGTCAGCTTGTTCTTGTAATAGGGAGAGATAGTTTGCCTCACTGGGGTCCACTCATGAGTTATTGCTAGGTACAGTGTTCTTGGGTTGGGGAGAAAACTGTCAGGGATAGTGTTTGGAGGCTAGGGAGAAATGTGATCTTGGAAATGGGGTCCAAGCACCTAAGTATCCTATTACACCTCCTCTGTGTCCTTCTAGAAAGGCAGTCAGGGCTTCTCTACAGGTACAGGTAGAACCCCTCAACTGAGCTGGGTGGAAGGGAATGACAAATGGAGTAAGCTCTCTATACATTAAGCTGGGTCCCTTCTACTACACTATCACACTATTGTGCCATCATTCCCACTTTAAGAATCAAGTTCTACCCTTTTCTTATGTTCCCATATTGGCCCATGTCACACTGGGTAGATCAGTATATGATATTCCAGAAGGCAAAAGAGCTGGGAATGAACCCAAGGGTCACCTACCCAGCAAAACTGAGTATCTTGTCTCAGGGGAAAATACAGTCATTCAGTGGAATAGAGGACTTTCAAGCATTCTTGATGAAAAAACCAGAGTTGAATAGAAAATTTGACATTCCGACACAAGAAGCAAGAGATGCTTGAGAAGGTAATCAAGGAAAAGCAATCAAAAGGAACTTATCAACTATCAAAGTTGGATTATTTACAGTCCTACAAGGAAAAACAATAACTGTGTTTGATGAAACCTTTCTCATTATGAAAATAATTGAATAAGGGTACATGGCATTTGTTCACAGGTATACATGGATAGAGGGCACAGATTGAATTTGATGGGAAGGGATGATTATTATTGGTTTTTTTTTTGGAGGGCAATTGGGGTTGGGTGACTTGCCCAGGTTCACGTGGCTGGGTTTTTGTTTGTGTGTTGGGTGTCTGGGGCCAGATCCGAGCTCGGGTCCTTCTGGCTCAGGGGCTGGCTCTCTGCTCCCTGTGCCACCTAGCAGTCCCAAGGAAGGGATGATTTTTAAGGGGTGAAGTCAAGAGGTGAGAGAGGAAAGTGGCAAGAGGAGATGGAGAGAGACAGGGTAGGGCAAACTATCTCATGTAGAAGAGGCAAGGGGAAGTAGTTGCAGGGGAGGGGAAGAACAGGAAGGCAAAAAGGCAAAAGCATATTCTCACTGAAGTTGGCTCAAGGAGAGAATCACATACATACTAAATGGAATATCTTACCCTCACTCTCCTGAGTAGGGGAAAGGGGGATGAGAGGGGGGATGATGGAGGGGAGGGCATTCTGGGGAGAGGGGAGGTTAGAAGTACCCACTATCAAAGAGGGACAGGATCAAAGTAGGGAATGGACCAGGTGGGAGGTGAGACAGGTGGGAGGGAAATATAAGCAGTCTTTTACAATATATCTACTATGGTAATGTTTTGCATAGATATACATGTACAACACATACTGAATTGCTTATCTTCTCAGAGGGAGTGGGTGACAAGGGAGAAAGGGAATGGATCTGAAAATCGAAGTTTTAAAATTAAATGTTTCATAAGATGTCCAGGCAGTGGGGCTCAGAGATTCACCTTGCCCTAATGGCAAAGTCGAAGGGGGTATGGGAGAAGATATGGGAGAGAGCAGATTGGATGAGGGGATATCTAGTGGGACTGCTATTCTGGGGTGGTGGGTAGGGAAAAATGGGGGAAAAATGTAACTCATAATCTGGTGGAAATGAATGCTGTAAACCAGAAGTTAATAAAGCATTTGTATAATTAAAAAGAATGACCAGGGTACCCACACATAAAGAGCAGACACAGACAAGCTGCCTTCTTGGGTGCCCCTCAGCCCCCTTCTCCCCACCCAGGCTGATCTTTGTTTCCACCTACTTGGAGAAAGGAGGCTGAGCCCCGCCCATTCCCCAGACTGCCCCCCATCCCCCTCCTTTCTCTGATTTGGTGGTTGTGAGGAATCCAAGCCCCATTAAAGGGTTGGTGGTATGCATGGTCTGCTGCAGCTACTTTGCCCTTTCTTCCCTTTTGTGGAGTCCAGGACAGCCCTTCCCCTCTTTGTCCTACCCATCCCAGTTTCCATAAAAGGGCCGACCCTCAATAACCCCAAGCTGAGCTCAGCTGCTGGTCCCCCACCCCCAGCCCCAGCAGCCTGCCCTCAAGACCCTGGGACCCTGGTCAGCCCCAGGACCACCTGCAGGTGGAGGATGCACCTGCGGCCCCCTCCCCTAGGCAACTTGGGTGATGGAGGCCAAGAGAAACGCCTGTATGGGGCTTCCCACTGCTCTGGGTGTGATATTAGAGCCCCCCTCCTCTCTGTCCTCCCTGCCCCCTCATCTCTGGGAGGAGACTAGCCCCTTCCTGCAGTGACATCATAGTGCCCGCCCCTTCCCACCCTATATAAAGTGTAATCTCCTTTGTCTGGAGGAAGAAGCCTGTGGGTCCAGCAGAGCTAGGTCTGTTGGCCCCTCACCCACTTCCCTTCCAGTCCACACCCCACCCCTCCATTCCATTACCCTCGTCTTCCAGACTGATTCTGAGGGTCCTGCTAGTGTCTAAATGACTGTGAATGAGGTAAGTGCCCCCTCCCTGCTCCTGCCTCAGCCTCTCCCTTTCTTCTCCTTATCTTCTCTCCCTTCCCCCCATCTTTCCCCAACAACCTTTTCATGAAGCCGATCCCCCATTCCCCAGTTGCTTTCGCTTAGTGCCCGGGAGGATGTGTGTAACGGTAGCTGGAAGAGCAAGGGAATATTGTTATCTTTGTTTATGCGTGTCTTGTGTCTGTAGGTAGGATCCTGTCCCCTCACCCCGCCTTTTGTGTGTGTGGGTGTGGGTGTTCAGGGGTGAACCTGTGTGTTCCTTCTCCTCCAGGGCTGATGCTGCCTAGGGTTTCCTGTCTACCAAGACCTTTGTCTGGAGGTTTAGGGCTTGCGGGGTAGTGGGGTGGTGTGAGATGGAGGCCAGCGGGGAGAAACCTTTGGGGACACTCCCTCCCCTTCTCTGGTGGAAATTTCCATCCTTTCCTCCTCCCTCCCTCCCTCCCATTCTTGGCTTTGCCTTGGGGCTAGGAAAGGAGGAGAATACTTAGCAATACCTAGCGCCCCCCTCCCCTAGCCAGTTTGGGTGATGGGGGATGAGAGAAAGGACTGGGGCGGGGGCTCCCCACTGCTCTGGGCCTGATAGCAGAGGCCCCCACCCCTCCCTTCTTCCTCATCTCTGGGAGGAGACTATCCCCTCCCTGCAGTGACATCACAGTGCCCGCCCCTTCCCACCTTATATAAGTGTAAGGCTTCTTTGTCTGGGGGAAGACGCCATTAGGGCGAGTAGGGAATATTCATGCCCCTCACCCACCTCCCTTCTGGTTCTCTTCCTTTCCCCTTCCCGTCCACACCCCACTCCATTACCCCCATCTTCCAGACTGACTCATTCTGAAGGCCCTCCTGCTAGTGTCTAAGTGACTGTGAATGAGGTAAGTGCCCCCTCCCGGATCCTGCCTCAACCTCTCCCTTCTTTCTCCTTATCTTCTCTCCCCCACCCAAACCTTTTCTAGAAGCTGAGTGTCCTCCTCCACAATTGGCTTCTGTTAGTATTCTAGGGGATATGTGTAAGGGTGGGTGGAAGGGCCTGGGAGTGTGGATACCTTTGTTTATGCGTTGTGTTTATAGGTCTGATCACCTCTGTGTGTGTGTTGGGGGCAGGGTGATGATGATATGTGTGGGTGTACTCCCAAGAGTCTGGTCCCTGGGCTGCTCCTGCCCAGGCCTTTGTCTGAAAGACTAGGGCTTGGGGTGGTGGGATGGGTTGGGGTAGGGTAGAGTCGGGTCGGGTCTCCTCTCCTTTTTGGAGACAGTTGCTCCCTCCTATCCCTGCTTAGCTTTGGGGCTGGGGAGAGAGAAGACAGTCTAGGAACTCTTCCCCCCTCCCTTCTCCAGATGTTCTCTTTTGTTTGGTGTCCTTTAATGGTATATTTATTTTTGTTTAGGTTTCAGCCAGCCTGTGGTGAAAGGGGTGTTTCTGTGTACCTTGTTGTGGAACAGAAAGAGGTAACTCCCTGAACCTGCGGATTTCTATGATTTACAGGCAGATGTGCTCTCTCTCTCTCTCTCATTATAAAGGATTTAGAGCATTTCGTCATAGGGCTATGGATAGCTAGGATTTCTTTCTTTGAAATCTTCTTGTCCATATCCTTTGACCTATTGGAGAATGGCTCTTGATCTTGGAAATTGGAATCAGTTCCTTCTCTATCTTGCATATGCAACAGTCCTTAGAGAACTTTACTGCAAAGATGTTTTTCCTCACTTAACTGTTACCCATCTCATTTCAACTACATTCAATCTGTGTGTTCAAAAACACTTCAACTTTATAGAAGCAGAATCATCCGTTTTTATTTTCTGTTTTTTTTTTTCTGTCATAACCTCTTCCCCGTCCATTCAGGTGAAAAGTAATTTCCTGCTTGTTCCTCTAATTTCCTGTTGATTCCCCTTTTACACCAAATTCATGTATCTGTAGTTTAATTTGACAGGTGGTGGGAGATGTTGATGTCCTATCATTTCAGGCAAACTGCTCTTCCCTTATCCCATTTTTAAAAGATAAAAATAGTGTGTCCACCCTTGTCTCCTACCCAATTGCTGTCTTTGGAATTATTAAACACTGTTTTACACTGCATACCTAATCTTTTCCATTGAGGAACCTCTCAAATTTTAACAAGTTCCAAGTGTTTTCTGGCCCCCTAGGTGTCCTACATATATGCTCTCATACACTGACTAGCTCTGACCCTCAGCAAGGCACTGAAAGCTATTTCCCTCTGTTTCTCATCTATCAGATGAGCTAGAGATGGAAATGGCAAACCACTCCAGGATCTTTATCAAGAAAACCCCAAATGGGGTCAGGAAAGGTCAGTCAACAAGAACAATTGTTTTCATAATCATTGATTTGTGGTATAGTTTGGATCTGCTATTGATAATCACTACCCCAAATCCCTTGCTTTCCTTCTTCCCCTCCCTTGAGATATCTGACCTCTTTTTAAACTTTCTTATGTTTCTTACATCACCAGGGTAGCCCATGTATCTCTCCATCTTTCCGTCCTTGAGAGCCATGGCATGTAACAAATTGCATTTTTTGTTTTAGAGAGGAAAAGAAAAGCCAGCACAACTGATCAAAGCATTCAGGAAAAGGTGTGCAATGTGTGACACCTGCGGACCTCTCACTTCCTGGATGGGGTAGGGTGATGGTGTTGTCTCAGGTTATCTTTTCAGTCCCACTTGATCTTTAACACTTTGTTACAGGTACTTTTAATCTTTGTGTGAGTCATTCTATATAAATTGTTGTAGTTACTGTGTATGCTTATTTGGCTCTGCTTAATTCATTTTGTATCAGTTTAAAAGGGTCTCTCTGTAACTCACTGTACCTCTCAGGCACAGCATTTCTTACAGTGTGGTAGCAGTATTCCATGACATTCCAGTTCCATGACTTGTTTAGCAGTTCCCCAGGTGCGGAGTGTCTACTTGTTTCCCATTCATAACTGTCACAGAAAGTGCTGTTGTAAGTATTTGGGAGATATGGGGACTTTTTCCTTGTTGACAGCTTCCTTGGGGTACAGTGGGGTCTTTGTTTTAAAGCCTTTGGCCATTTTTGTTACTTTCTTTGAGTAATTCCAAATTATTTTCCAGAACAGATATTTCATTTCACAGCTGGTTCAACAAGGTATTAACCTGGTTTATATATGAAAAACACATTGGTGCCATAAAAGGAATTTGATAGGACTACTACTTTACCTGTTGTTTCAAATAGTTTACATAGTATTGAGAATGAAATGTTTTTTTAAATGTTTAGCAGAATTCCCTTTCAAATTGATCTGGTCCTGGGAATTTTTTTCTTATGGAACTCATTTATGCCGTGTTCAGTTTTTTTCTTTTAAGATAGGGCTATTTCAGTATTCTGTTTCTTCTCTTAACATGGGTACTTTATAAGTATGTATAATACATATATATAGTATAATATAAATAACATAAATAATATAAAACATGTTACTTACTTTATAAATATTCATCCATTTGATGTAGATTATTCATTTTACTGTATGTGATTGAGTATATATTTCTCCTAAGCATTGCTTTACTTTCATCTTCTTTGGTTATGCATTCACCTTTTTTTTTTTGAGACAGTTAATTTGGTTTTTTTTTCTTTCTTTCAGTTAAGCACCTTACCCAAAGTTTTGTCCGTTTTATTAGTATTTCATAAAGTTATCAATTATTAATTTGATTTTTAATATTTTTCTTAATTTCATCTTTAACATAGGGATTTCTATTTTGATGTTTAATTGGAGATATTTCATTTGTTCTTTTTCTACTTTTTTTACATTTTATGTCTGGTTCCTTGATCTGTTCTTCCTTTGTTTCACTGATGTGAGCATGTAGAGAGAGAAATTTCCCCTAAGTACTGCTTTGACTGTATCCCACAAATTTTGTTATGTTGCCTCATTGTTGTAATCTTCTTTAATGAAATTATTAATTAATTCTGTGATTTGTTCTTGTACCCATTCGTTCTTTAGGATTAGGTTATTTAGTTTCCATTTAATTTTTAATCCGAGTTTCCACCTCTCAGTAATTTATATTGCATCGTGGTCTAGAAAAGGTTCATTTTTTTGTACAAAGTTCTGAAAATCTGACAGTTCATCAGATGTCCATTTTTTTCCATTCAGGATTATGCTTAACTTTGCTGGGTATGGTATGATATTTTCATACAGAACCCCACTTCTTTTGTTCTTTGATATATAGTGTCACAGAACCTGTGGTGGGTCCTTTAGTGTCTATGCTGCCAGGTCTTGCGTGATTTTAATTGTGTCACTGCCATATTTAAATTATTTTATTCATGTTAATTGTAATATTTTATCCTTGATCTGGGGGTTTTAGAACTTGACTATAATATTCATATGAGTTTTCCTCATGATCTCTTTCACATGTTGCTCGATGGATTTTTTTTCTGTTTCTGCTTTCTCCTCTGGTTCTAATGGTTGAGGACAATTTTCTTTCATTATTTCTTGTATTATTGTACGAAGATTCTTTTTTGGATAGTAGCTTTCAGGTAGTCCATTTCTTCTTATGTTTTTTCTTCTTAATCTATTCTCCAGATCATTTGTTTTTCTTGTAAGATGTTTCACTTTCTTTTGTATTCTTTTTCATTATTTATGTTTTGTTTTCTTATTTCTTGATCTCTTAAAACTTTGCTGGCTTCCCCTTGCTCAGTTCTAGTTTTCAAGGTGTCGTTTTATTCCTTAAAATTCTGGCTCTCCTTTTCTAATGGCCTGGCTCCTAGATGGCCTTGTAGTCGCCTTTATTTGTCTTTCTTCTCTATATACTTTTATGTATTTTTCTGTCTCATTAGAACCTAAGCTTCTAGTGGTTAGGGACTGTTGCAGTGGCATCTTGGAAGTATTCACTCAGGCTGTCTCCAAACGGAGCAAGGTTATTTATTTGGGGTAAATGCTCCCAGCCTTTTTTTTTTCTTTAAGGGAGGCGGGGCAGCCCCAGTCAAGGTGAAAGAGGTTTTTTAATTGGGTAGAAGTGCCTAGGATTGGCTGATGGAAAAGACAGTATGTTAATTAGCTTGAAGGTTACTTCAGGGTAAGCAAGGGTAGGAACTGCATGGTTTTGTGGGCGATTATTTGGGGCTGGAGTATGTTTGGTTAATTCAGGGGCTCTGGATACAAGTTGTTTGACGTCAAAGTCATTATCTGGATACAAGTTGTTGTCAAGGGCATTATTTTTCATCAGGACTTTGTCCTTACTAGTGTTTACATCTCCAAAACCTAGTACTGTGCCTCTTATCTGGGAGGTACTTAATTGATGGCTTGTTGAAGGCTTAATTAGGTCACCTGTCTTTCTGTGCCCAGCACATAGGAGGAGCTTAATCTATAGCAATAGAATGAATAAATTAGTGGTTTTTAGGTCTGGGATAGAGTAATTATGAATGATTATATTTACATCTCTTTATAATTTTTATCAGTTGCCACTTTATTATTTTATCTATCATATCTAATTCATGTATTCCCTTATAGTTTAATTTGATATTTGGTGTAGGTTGTCGATCTCCTATCAAATTTCTTTCAAACTGCTTTCCACTTAGGCCATCTGTTGTTTTTTTGTTTGTTTGTTTGTTTTTCTTATCTACTACAGACAGTCCTCATTTTGCATAACTAGACCATGGGGCAAACCTCTAAGTAGAATGATTTTGAAGTGATTTTGCCCACAGACCTGTCTATAAGGGAGGGAAGGAGGCAGGAATGGGGTCATGTGCCTATGAAAGGAGGGGGCCAGGAAAAAGTTCAAGGATACACAGGGGCTAGGGACAGAAACAAGAATAGCAAGAGGATCAAGCAGATGTTGTGGCTAGCCACATAATATCCTGGCCAGAGCTGAGAGGAAGAACACATAGGGGACAGACACGTGGAGACTGGACGTGGCCATACACAGAAGAGTACAGGTGACACAAGGACCAAGGAAAGACACACGGTACTTGAGCATGGATGGTCAGAAGACAGATACTCAGATGTCAGACATGAGGATAAATGGGCAGAGCAGCGAAAAGTCTCCTCTCTCAGCACTGGAGGTCTCAAGCCAAACCCTGATCCTGAGGCTGCAGAGGTGGAAGGAATCGCTCTGCACGTCCAAAACCCCTTTCTTTCCCCTTCCCAGCTCTCCATGAATCCCCTTTAGATCCTCGACCTCATTTAAAAACTTTTTATTGATGTTTTCTATATCTTACATCATGGTATCCCATGTACCTCCCCTCTCCCCCTCCTCTTCCCTGAAAGCCATGCCATGTGACAAATTGTATCTTTTTTTAGGAAAAAAAAACAGCCAGCGCAATTGTAAAGAAGCACATCTACTCTCTGAACACTCAGAGGAAAAGATACTTGTGGTTGGTGATAGTCTTTCTGAGAACATTCCACTTACTATGGGCTTACTATCTGGAGAATCACATCTAACTTCAGAATATTCAGTGGATGAAATGCTAAAACTCTAAGAACATTCTACTTACTATGGGCTTGCTCTCTGGTGAAGCACATCTACTCTCTGAACACTCAGAGGAAAACACACTTGTGGTTGGTGATAGTCTTTCTGAGCACATTCCACTTACTATGGGCTTCCTTTCTGGAGAATCACATCTAACTTCAGAATATTCAGTGGATGAAATGCTAAAAATCTAAGAACATTCTACTTACTATGGGCTTGCTCTCTGGTGAAGCACATCTACTCTCTGAACACTCAGAGGAAAACACACTTGTGGTTGGTGATAGTCTTTCTGAGCACATTCCACTTACTATGGGCTTCCTTTCTGGGGAATCACATCTAACCTCAGAATATTCAGTGGATGAAATGCTAAAACTCTAAGAACATTCTACTTACTATGGGCTTGCTCTCTGGGGAAGCACATCTACTCTCTGAACACTCAGAGGAAAACACACTTGTGGTTGGTGATAGTCTTTCTGAGAACATTCCACTTACTATGGGCTTACTCTCGGGGGAGATGCATCTAGGGTCACAACATTCGGGAGACAAACTTTCAGGAAACATTCCAGTTACTATAGGCACACTCTCTGTGGAAAAATCTCCACTTAGAGGAAAAGATACTTGGGGCAGAAGATACTACAGGCTTACTCTCTGTTGAAGCAAATCTAACCTCAGAACACTCGGGGGACAAGATACTTGTGGCAGGAGAGAGACACTCTCTCTGAGAACATTCTAGTGTAAGAAGGAAGCTGGGAAGCCTTTCTGGACAGAGAAACCAACCTTTAAGAGAAACTTAGGTGGCGTATATAGTCTGTCCAGTACAGTCTGAAGCCCCACCTTTGTTTCTCTAGAAAAGGTTGATTTCTTTGCCCAGAGATCTTTTCAGTCTCCTTCTTATACTAGTTACTACAGGATTGCTCTCTGGGGAAGCACATCTAACGCTCTGAACACTCAGAGGAAAAGACACTTGTGGCAGGAGACAGTCTTTCTGAGAACATTCCGGGTATTACACGCTTACTCTCTGTGGAAGTACATCTAGCATCAGAATATTCAGTGGATGAAATGCTAATGGGTGGAGACAGTCTTTCTGAGAACATTCCGGTTACTGCAGCCTTGCTCTCTGTGGAACATCAAGAGAAAAAAAATGAATATGAAATAGATGCCTTAGAAGCAATCCTGATGAAAAGACCAGAGCTGAAGAAGAACTACAACTTTCAAATTCAAGACTCAAGCATTAAAAGGTAAATATGAAAGAGAAATCAAAAGTGACTCAAAAGGTTAAACTATACTTTTCTATAAGGGAAGATGATACACCTGTCCTCTGAGAATTTTATCATTATGACAGCAGGCAAAAGGATTCTATATAGAAAGAAGGTTTGGGAATGAACCAGTTAGGTTTGGATGATGTAAAATAAATGGATAGGGGAGAAATATGGAAATCCTGGGAGAAGTCAGAAGAGAGAGAAAGAGTGGGGGAAGTGACCTCACATAAAATAGATGTTCCAGGAAGAGCTTTTACCCTGGAATGGAAAATGAACTTCAGTCACATCTAAATTGTTTGAAAAGGGAAACTATATCTATGTTTCTATCTATCTATATTTACTCAATTGGTCATAAAAATCTCTTACTGTAGAGGTAAGTAAGAGAATGGGAAAAGAGAAAGAAAAAGTAGTGGTAAAAGGTCAGGCTGATAAAAAAAAATACCGTGGTTATATGCAAAACCGAACCTAGAGTAGAGACAGGATAAACAGAGAGAGAAAGAGAAACAGAAGAAAATAGGATGGAGGGAAATGCAGGTAGGAATCTTAACTGTGTGAATAAGATTAACTCACTCATAAAGTAGAAGTGGGTAGCAAAATGGATTGGAAACCAGTATCCAGCTCTAATATCTTTGCTTGTTTGTTTCTTTGTTGGTTTTAATAAGAAATGCACTTGAAACCAAGGGAGAGCCACAGAATAAAATAGGTCCTGGAGCAGAAACTGTTATACCTCAACTGAAGTAAAAATGGAGGGGTAGCAGTCATGATCTCAGACAAAGCAAAAGCACTAATAGTCCTAGTAAAAGGGGGTAAGCAGGGAAGCTACCTCTTGTTCAAAGGAACAACAGACAATGAAGTAATATCAATACTAAACACATATTTGGGAAACGACGTAGGTTTCAAATTCTTAAAGGAAAAGTTAAATGAATTATAGGAAAAAATAGACAGTAAAACTATAGTAGTGGGGGACCTCAGAATTTCCCTCTGAGAGTTAGATAAACTTAACTGTAAAAAGAATAAGCAAGAAGTTAAGAAGAGTAATAGAATTTTGGAAAACTTAGATATGAAAGACCTCCAGAGAAAACTGAATGGGAATGCAAAGAAGTACAGACAGATGTTGCTTTATGTACATTCACAATATGCAAACTGGACTTTATGGAAGGAGTTTTCTAAGAAATCTGCATTCCCAACAAACACCTATGTAAAGTTTACCATACTGTACTGGGATCTCATTCTGCTCCTGCCCCTTAATTTGATGCTCTGTGGCCTCCTGCTACCACCATTCCTCCCCACCCTCCCAAAAAAGCTAAAAAAATCCTCCAAGTGAAAGCAGAAGAGACCTGCAGAGAGAAAGCTGCCACCACTGCTGGATCAGGACTTGGCTTGAGACCTCCAGTGCTGAGAGAGGAGACCACCCACCAAAAGCTTGATCCCTGAGTTTTGGTATTTTGTCCATCCACATCACGGTACTGCATTGTGTCCCCACCATTTTTCCTAGTCTGTTTTTTAGGGGTTTATATTCCTTAGTATTTTTTGTGACTGCTCGACCAACCTGTTGACTACTTTTTCATGGTTTTCTTGTATTACTTTCATTCATTTTCCAAATTTTTCTTCTGCCTTTCTAACTTGATTTTCAAAATGCTTTGTAAGCTCTTTCATAGCCTGAGACCAGTTCATTCCTTAGAAGCTTTGGATGTAGGTGTTTTGCCTTTGTTGTCTTCTTTTGAGTGTGTATTTTGATCTTTCTTGCCACCAGGGTAAATTCGTGTGGTCAGAATTTTTTTCTGTTGTTTGCTTACTTTCCCAGCTACTTCTTGACTTTTATGTCTTTGCTAAAGTTGGTTTCTGTTTCCAGGATAGATGTCCCAAGCTTCAAGAGTTTTGTGTCACTGTTTTCAGAGGTACTTCTAGCGACTTGTAAGTTTTCAGTTCTTCCAAGGTGGTATGATCTAAGGAGAGGTGTGTTTACCATTCTCAAGAGAGGGGTTAACAGGGGTCAGAGGAAGAAAGTCTCTGAACTGGGGAGTCACAGGGGTTCTCTGAGCTACAAAAGAAGGCTCAGCATGTCCTTGATCTGAGATAGTATTCAGCTGAGCTGGGATACACTGTTGGGGGGTCCCTGATCTAAGCAATCTTTTCTCTTTCCATGGTCAAAAAAATGTTAACAAGTAGCAGTTATGAAATACAATCAGAATCCTTATATATTTTTTTCTTCTTCACTCTGGGATTATTTTCAAACTAGCTGTTTTGCTTTATTACACTGCAAGAAGAGGTCTATCAAGCTTCAAGGGGAAAATAAAAATCTAATTTTTATTTACTCCTAAAGCTTTGAGAGAATTTAATTATTATTTTCCCTTAAGACACATTCTGAAGAGTGGTACCCCAAAACTCACTAAAATATTTCAGCATATGTTAAGCTTCTGCTAAGTGAAAATGATTATTCTCCAAAGTTCTTAATGACTAATCTCCATCTCCTTAATCTCCAGACCTCCAAAATCTAGCAAGATGATTTTAGCAGTGTTTTTTTCAACCTAATCTTTCCTGAAAGGCCATAATGGGAATTAGTCCTGCTTACTGGGGCAACTGCTTCAAGTGTGAAATGTCTTAAATCTTCTTGACACTTTAAACTATTTCACTGCAGCTTTTTAGCAGATTTTCTGGCTGACTGCAATTTCTACACATAGATACATAGATAGATTTAATATTTTCTTTTTCCCCCAATCCCATGTATAACCACTTTTAACAATTGTTTTTCAAGGTTTTGAGTTCCAAAATTTCTCCTTCCTTCCTCTCCCCTCTCACTGAGAAGGTAAACAATTTGATATAGGTTATATATATATATGCAAAACGTAGTTTTTATCGTTCATGTTTTGATTGAAAACACAGACACTCCCCAAACATGAAGAAAAAGTAAAAACACTTATTTCAATCTGCATTTGGACTCTATCAGTTCATCCTCTACAGATGGATACCAGTTTTCATCCAAAGTTCTTCAGAATTTCCTTGAATCAAGGTAGCTAGGAGGCTCAGTGAATAGAATACCAGCCCTGGAGTCAAGAGGACCTGAGTTCAAATCAAGCCTCAGATACTTACCCCTTACTAGTCATGTGACCTTGGGCAAATCCCTTAACTCCAACTACCTTGCCTTCCCCCTCCAAAAATTTAAAAACAATTTCCTTGAATCTTTGTATTTGAAGGATTAATGAAATATAAAGATCTTCCCTGTACATTTATAAGCCTTTGTTACTAAGTTGTCCTTTCTCCTTGCAACAGGGGCCCCATTCCCAGGACTCAAAGGTAAGATTATACCTGGCCTATTCCTCTTCTGGAAGGGTTGGCCACCTTTCTAGGAATATGTGGAATCAATCCTGTATTCTTTTGAACACATATTTTGCCAGATTAGAAATAGATGTCTTGCTCCTTTGAACTCTGGCCCAGTCCACAGCCACGACTACTCTACCCCAACATATAGGATGCAGATTTATATGTACCTGTGTTGACACCTATTCGGTGTGCTAGTGGCTTGTCCCTGTAAGAAAGTGACCTGGAAAAACACCTGTAGAACTCTAGATATCATCTGTTTATAGTATGGAATTCCAATGCAAATCCAAAGTGATAATGGGTCACATTTTAAAGGTAATGAAGTAAAGAGATATTGTATATTAAACAATATAGAATGGACATATCATATTTCATATTATCCACAAGCATCTGGTTAATTAAAAGAATGAATGGGTTATTAAAGGAACAGTTAAGGAAGTTATATTATAGTAATTCTTGTCATCATTGAAAAGGTAATTTGTTCACTGCTTTATGTAATTTGAATAATAGACCATTAGGAGAAAGTACACCTCTAGCTAGAATGATGACCCCCAAATCTACAAATTAGACAAGAGCAATCACATAAGATTCCAAATATTGAGTATTGGACAGTAGGACAAGATGTCTCAGGACCATAATCAGGAACATCTGGATCAGCTGCATATGATTTACATTTTTTGGAGGATTTGGGGTTGGATAGGGAAGAAATAAGGAAAATCCTTATTGCGATATATATGAGAATCCCTAAAAATCAGGGATATCCCCTAAATCTGGATTAGCAGCTCAAGAAATATATGTGTTAGCTGGAGTAAGAGACTCTATGAAGGAAAAATTATTGGGGTACTCCAAAATTTAGGTGGAGAACCTAGACAGTTTTACAAAAATGCTAGACTAGCTCAAATAGTTATTATTCCTTGTAAAATTATACCTCTTGTGAAAACTGATCCTCCTTCTGAAATAACTATCAGAGGAACTAAAGTATAGGTAAAACAAAAACCAGACAGTGTCCCAAAAGCCATGGAAATTATAGCACATGGAAAAGATAATACTGTAACTTGTTTATTCAGGAAAGGATAATTATCAAATTGTGCCTTTAACCCACATATTCTATCATTAATTAGGCTCTTTTAGGTACTACCGAACTTGGATACCAGATGATAGTGGATTCATGGACTCCAGGAGCATGGCTGGTGCCAATAAACATGCAAGTCAACAGAATTATGCTACTCAACACCAATAATACTTTACACTTTGGATGGGTGAATAGTATGCCCAGCAGGCAACAAGACAACCACACGTGCCCAGCATTCTTTCTGTGCATCACTACAAATATCCTTATGAGCCCAGATACAAAAATGTGGAAAGGGACATGTCCTCTATATGGGAGTCAGATGGTAAAGGGAATTAATCTCACATAGAATGTTTCATCTGCAGTATCTATTACATGTTGCAATCCAATGTCTTTACAACCCCAGTCTAATCCCCATAAATATACAGAAAGTGTGTATTCAAAATATGCTGATAACAGTGTCCCTGTGTTTAATGGTACAGTTGGCAGCTTCAAGAGCCAAGCCCCTATAATATTTTGCTTAAATGGAATTCAGATATAGAACTGGGGATGGTGGGCCAACTATATACGACTGTATCTACTGACATGCCTTACTCCACTTGGAATCATATTGCAAAGATATCAAAGAGTTGTGTGAATGTGATACAAAATTATCAAAACTGTAGCACATTTCAATATTTCTTTCCCTGTTCTTCAACAATGTAATCATTAAAACAGGGCATGGTATGATATGCTACTTGGTGGAGCCAGAACAGGTTTGGGTATAGTAAATAGTGTAGATCTTGAAACCTTAGCTTGCAGACTGTGCAGTGCTAGGAAAGACGCTGCTCAAGCTATGACAATTAATGCCCAGTGGTTACCCACAATGAACCTACACCACCAACATACATTAGACTATCAGAAGCATTTTTTCCAATTGTTCACTTCCTCTGCTTTAATTTAGAATAGTTCAGTTGGACTGCTTATTCACTATACAACATGTATGCCTTGATACAGAAAGAGAATATGCAAAGACAACTGAGTTCACAAAATGAAAAAATATGGCATAACATGTTTTCCTTACACGTACCAAAGACCAATTGGATTTCATTAGAATTTGAGAACTTCAAATGTCAAGATACTTATAGTGTAGGAACTATAAAGCATTATCAGATCTCATCTTGTATAATGTGTCCATTTCATGTTATTACTTTTGACCTCTATTTTTATCTTGCTATACCTCATATACATGGGAATTACGTTGACCACTATAATAATGCTAATTTTTTATCTGATTGTATTACTAGGAGCAATGGTAAAGTGTGTAGCATGATCACTAGACAGATGGAGCCCTGTCTATTGACTCACTCATCAATCTCTGTGATATAACCTTATAACCTGCTTCTAATTTTTCTATGTTATATGAGGTAGAACCCCAATGTACATGTATTACCTCTAACAATCAATGGATCTGAATTATGTTAATCAAACTGCTCCTTTCTCAGGCTGCTGGAAAGGAATTGATTTTCTCAGCTTTCAGGGTGATGACTTTTCCCTTTCCCCTGAACAGGTGAATGATGTTAGTCTTTCTTGGGTATCTACTTCTTTACCTTTACCTTCTACTTAACTATCTTTATGACCCCTAACAGATATAGTTGTTTCCTCTGAGGAAGTGAAGGACAAGTTAATCAAGAATCAGTAATTTCTAAATCAACATGAATGACAGACTCAAATTGTTGCCAATAAATTGATAGCTATATCTCATGTAGCAATTACTGATAGTAATGATCATTGGTATAATTTTCTGTTCAAATCGCCCTCTGCACAGAAATATTTTTCCACATTGTTTAATCCTACATTGATTTTTTCCATTATTCTAATTGTCCTATTCTTTTGTAATTGCTATATGTTTTATAAAATTTGATACATGAGTTGCCTCTAAAGTGTCTTTGGCCTATGAGATGAACATGTCAGATCTTAGGGGTGGATTGAAGGGCTATGTGATGTGAGGTCCAGAGCAGTGGGAAGCCCCACCCCCCTGTAATGGAAATGCAAATTTAAAGATCTTCCCTGCCCCTAGGCCTTTTGATGGGCTTAAGAGACTCTGAGAACCTTCCTTGATTTGAAAATATACTCTTCCCCTTAATAGGCTGAATGTGGTCACTTGGAACCTGTGATAGGAGGCTTGCTTTTTAGGGATGTCCACACCTTGGTGCTTTGTGATTGGGCAGTGGGTCAAGAGGGTGATTACATTCTCTGACCCAGGAGAAGGCTGTATATACCCTGATGTGAGGCTTTGCTTTGGGGCTCACTTTGAGAAGTGTTGGGTGATTTGACTAGATGAGACTCTGGGCAGCTGTTGAGGGCCCCACCCCACCCCCGCCCCGGCTTTGAAAACCCAGATGTTGATGCTTCCCTCTCTGGTAACTGTGATTTGGTAGCATGTAATTCTTGGACAGTTTGGAAGCCTGTCTGCTTACTCTGAAGTTTGGGGTGCTGAACTTTTTCCCCTAAACTAGGTAAACTATATATGTTTGATTGATTAAAGTAAGCTTGTTAATCCATTTTGAGTTTCTTTCCTTTAGAAAAGCATATCTAAAAACCTGTGTTGGCAGCCACCCTGAGGATGCTGGGGTGTTTACTGCTACACCCGCCAAGTAATTTCTCCCAACTCCCATCACCCAGCCTGGGAAGAGGAGGGGACCCAGGGCTGAGTCAGTTACCAGGTTCCTGAGAGCAGGCTGCTGGGGTTGGGTGGGCATTGGGGCAGCTGAGGTCTGCCTGGGATTGTCTGGGTCAGTCTCTTTACAGAAAACCAGGAGGGGAAGGTCAGGGAGGCAGAGAGATGTCCTAGGGCCCACATAAGGAAAAATCACAGTAGCTGCAGCAGAGCAGCAGCCCCTGAATGGGACTTGGATTCCTAACAACACCTAGAGCAGAGGAGGAAAAGACTGGTATGGGGCAGAGACCAGTCTCAGTCTCCTTTCTCCAGGCAGGAGGAGACAAAATCAGCCCAGGGGCTGAGAGTGACAGGGGGACACCCAGCCATGGATGCATGTGTGTCCCTGACCCCACCTGGGCTGGAAAAAAATCCGAAGGCAGTTGCTGTTGGACAACTCTCCCCTCCAATGATAAGGAGAGTCAGTCAACAAACATTTATTAATTGCCTACTATATGCCAGGGACCATACTAAGCAGTGGAAATAGAAAGGTAAAAGACAGTCCCTGCCCCCAGGTACCTCACCATGGCCGCCACTCCTCAGTATCCATAGCAGGATCTTCATGCAGGTCATGCCTGGTAACCATGAGTATTCCCTGGGCTCTGTCCTGGGCTGCCTTCCCTTCTATCTAGACACTACTTCATTTGGTACTCTCCTCAGTACCCACAGATTCAATCATCATCTCTCTGCAGATGATTCTCCCATCTGCTTGTCCAATCCAAACCTCTGCTGGCCTCCAGTCTTGCATCTCCACCTTGCTTACTGGACGCATCCAACAGGCTGTCCTATAGACGTCTTAAATTCAATGTGTCCACAATTTAACTCTTTCTATGCCCCTCCCCTCAAACCCTTCCCTTTCAAAATTCCTTATTATTTCTAAAGGTAGCACCATGCTCCCAGTCACCTAGGCCCACACCTAAGTGTCATCCTTCACTCTTAAAGTTCTCATATCCCAAAACCAACATGTTGCCAAGACCTGTCAATTTTACATTTGTAACAACTCACATCCCCCCTCTTATCTACTCTGACAGTGTCACCACCTTGGAGCAGTCCCTTATCAATTCATGTAATGGACTATTGAAAAAGCTTCATGGCTGGGGTTTCTACCCCCAGCACATCCCCATTCCACTCTGTCCTACCTCAAAATCATCTTCCTATAACACAAGTATGACCATGTGCCCTCCCCCACCCCTGCCTTTCTCCTCAATCAAATCCACTGGCTCCCTAGTCAACTCAGGATTCAATAGAAAATCCTCTTTGGCAGTCAAAGCTTTAAATAAATTACCTACCCTTACTTTTCCCTTACATAACATACTCCCCTCACCCCTTGCACCTCCCCTAACACCTATGATATACTCCTCATACCAGCAACACTGGCCTATTTGCTATTCCTAGCACTGAAGTGGCATTTAGGTTCCCATAGTGCTAGCTCCTACACAAGGCCTCTCACAAGTCCCCTCAGAGGGCTCCAGGAACCTAGCATCAAGATATGACCATTGTGAAACCTTACCCTTCACCTGCCTTGTAACAAAGATGTAACTAAAACAAAGAACTGCCATGTTAGCTTACAGAGCCGCCCCCCCCCCCCCTTAGTTTACATCCCTATGTAGCAACAGCTGTCTTGCTGACCACTATTTGTTTCAGGAAGTACTTTTTACTGTATAAAAGCTTGCTGGACTGACTCCTCAGGGCTGCCTCCCCTTTTGGGGACAGCCACCGGCTAATAAAAGCACTCCCCAAAATATTAATTGGCTATGCCGTCCTGTATCTGTATTAATTGTGCATTACATTGGAGGTTCCACCGAGACAGCCTTTGGCTCTGTGATTGAAGGCTGGACCAGACACCTTTGGAGGGCTGGGAGTCTATTTATTCCTAGGGCTCGGCCGCTGAGATGATGTTCCTCAGCCCCAGGACTGAGTAGACTTCCCATGGGGACCAGGAGTTCGTTCCCTTTCTATTGCTTATTTGGCTCAATTGGCTTCAAACTAGTGTACCTAGGTTTTTGTGTTGGTGAGTACTCTTAATTTTAAGGGAACACACGTGTATAGGTGTACCGGAAGCAGCTGGCCATGCTGGATGCAGCGCTAAAGCAGTTGCTTTGCCTCCATGCTGGGATGCCACAGGAGTGCCTCCGGTAGTAGAAGTGATAGTTTTCCGAGTCAGTTGTCCGTGTTCTCTTTGTATCCATTGTCTGTGTCTCCTTAATCTCGGGATCGTGTTCCATTTTGTCCTCTGTATCAGTCGACTGGGTTTTCTTTGTCTCTGCTGTCTGTGCCCTCCTCTACATCATTCTTGCCTGTTTTCCTTTCATCTCCTTTTACGACTATGGGCTGTCTTGTCTTTCTGTCTTCCCCTGCCCCCAACGGTCGACAGCAATCAGGGCCCCAAGGAGGAGAAACCCCCCTCCAGTATTTTCCTAAGGAGGGGAGAACCAGGCCAGATCAGAAACGGAGCAGGTGGGAATTCTTTAGTCCGAGCAGGTCAAAGCTCTAGACCCTGTGATCTCTCTCTTTGTCATTCTGAGTGGCTAACGAGCTAGTAAGGAAAAACTTTTTATTTTTTGAGTCTCTGAATTTGAAATTAATTTCCCTGCCAGTCCCTGCTCACTATGCCACAGCCCTAGCTTTCCCTTTTCCTCCCCCTTTCTTTTGTCACCAGCCTGGTCCCGGGCTGGCCTGAGCACTTTCCTTCCCGATGGGCCGTCCCCCACCCTCCCCTCCACCTCTCCAGCTTCCCAAGCCTCCCCCACCCCACCCCACCCCACCCCCACACACAGCACGCCCCTACTCCTTAGAGGGGAATGGACCCGGGGAGGGTGTGGGTGGGAACTGTACTCAAAGCTAGCTACTTGGCTGGGATTTGTGCCTAGGATTTCTGACAATCCTCTGTGATCTTTTGGAATGTTCCTGTAAGTTTCTCTCTCTGTTTTGTGTCTGTGTGAAAAAGTGTGAGTGTGTAATTTGATATCCTGTAAGGTTTAAACCGCAGCTGGACTGCTGTTCCTTTTGAATGCTGTTATCTCTTTCCCTCCCTCTCCTTTCTATTTAGAATGAAATTGTAAGTCTAAGTAGAAGTGCCACACCCAATTTGATGCTAAAGGATAAGTCAGAATTCATCTTATTATTTGGCATTTAGGCAAACTGGAATATTTTTTAGAGAAGTTTTTTTATGGAGTGGACACATAAAGTTATTGGAGTAAAAGTTAAAACAGCTGAAAATATTTGAATAGATTTTGTTAAAGCCTCTCCCTCCAAATCAGATTAAGAAGGAGAGTGCTGAAGAATAGTAGGACCCTCCCCCACTTGCAAACCCCTGGGTCCATAATTAGACTCTGCAACTGAGGGGAGAGAAAAAAAAAGAAAAAGCCTCTGTATTTTGTAAGGCTAATTTTCCACCAGTAATTTTTGTATGTGACGAATTGGAAATGCAATTAATGTCATAATGTCATTGTGTTATTTTGGCATCTCTAAATAGTAAAATCTCCTTATATTGTAAAAGTTGAGTGACCATTGTAAGCCAGAAATGGTGTCAGATAAAGCAGTTTTCAATCTGAATTTTGTTGAAAATAAAGATGGAAAAAAGTTGTGTAAAACCAGCTGTGTTACTTTATCAGTGCTGCTAATCCTGTCTTAAGATATTTATTTCATATGAATTGGATTTTTTTATGTTATAAGATCTGATAATTTAAAGCTGTTATATTTGGGATACAAACAGGTAGTAAAAATATTGCTGGAAGAAAAATATAGGGATATGGTTTTCAAGTTTGCTTCATCTAAGGATTTATGTTAATTTGAAGGTTTATGGATTACCACATTCACCATCTATGTGAGTTTCCAAAGTGTAATTGATTTTTAGTGATAAGTTGATTGGTTGTGTGACATCAAGAAAACTTAGTTCTGTGTAATTTCAAAAACTGGAGTTTTAAGGTCACCAGATTGGTAATTCATTTGTTTTATTTCAAAGTTCAAATTCAAGAACATGATAATTGTTTATGATATTGTTACTGGTAAAAAGTTGTGTTATCTATGTTGTATGAGAATTGGCTAAGCAGAGACATCATTATTAGCCCTTCCCCAGTCTCTCCTGCTTAGAATTCATATAAATCTTCCTTATGTTGTAAAGCTGTCAAATCCCCTAGAAACCATCACTATGAGGCAAGATCATTCAGCCTGAGAAAAGAACTTGTTTTAGTCATGTAATTTTTAAATGAACCTAAATTGCTAAAAAGTTGCAAAAGACTAGAAGGATTTAATCAATTGGCTTTTAGATTTCAGAAGGAAAGATGGTAAATGGAATTCCTTATATTTGTGAGATTTGATAAATTTTTATTGCTCCATGAGGATAAAAATAATTAACTGGCTCTAAGCTGTGATTGGTGAGGCTTGTTGTTTGAGGTAAAAGGACCTGCTTTTTTTCCTTCTATAGCAGGTTTCCATGATCAGAGCAAGTAGTCAGTAAAAGATGGGCTCTAATATTATTTTCATCTAGAATTGGAACATGTCCAGAAAGTTATGCAAATTGTTTAAGATCATTTTAAAAGTTTTTAATTATTTTTTTTCATAAAAGTTTAGTGATCATATATAAATCTTGAAACTGTTTTAAAAGAAGGGAAAATATTTTTAGAAGAAATTTTTAAATCAGAGTGAATATAGACCCAGCTCCCTATGAAACAGAGACAGATTTACCCAAATGATTTTGAGTCCCAACTGAAAAGGGGGGAATGATCAAGTACTTGGAATAATGGGGTATTTGGGTGCCTGATATTTAGTTTAACCAGAGATATTTTAGTCAAGAGAAAAGAAAGATACCATTTTTAACACCAGGTTAATTCAAACTGTCTTTGAAGACTATTTATGAAAAGCTAAATAAAGCAGATAAGAAGGTTTGGGATAAATGGGGTTCATCCACCCCCTCCTGTTTTCAGGTAATTGATATCAGTTTTAGAAATCAGAAAGATTTGTAATTAATAGCTTAATCAAATTTTAGATGGCCCTATCTGAAGGACACTAGTCCATATTTATTTATTTGCTATTTAATAATTTGGGGAACTGCAAATTTTACTATTTCTCTAAAGCCTTGATTACAGGAGTCATCATTGAAGCTGATAATGGGATGAGAGAGGCTGCAGGCTGTGAACTGTTCGAGGTGGATGTCTGTGCTTGGAAAAAGTCTGGGGACAACCTGGGACACCGCCTAGGTGGGATCTCACTTACTTTATTTCCCAGTTGTGCTTTTTCTTTCTGAAAAGGAAACTTCCCACCTATTTATGCCTAAGCCTTGCTTTCAGTACCTGGCGATTATCTGAATGACCAACAGAGATGACTCATGCTTGGAATCAAACAAGGCTAAGGACCTTTTCCTTCTGGCAAAGTTTATGACCTTGCCCCTCCTTTTATTCTATAGCAAATACATTGAGAAGTAATATTCAGGGCCAAATGAATGAATAAATATAGAGATAACATCCTTATTAATAACAAGGCAAAAAAGTAATGAAATAGATGCCTGATTGACCAGGATAGTGAAGTTTGGGGAGAGCAACAGGATCAGACTAGACGATACCTAGGACTAAATACAGATGTATAAAATTGGCTTTAAAAATTTCCTATTATGTAACTTCATGATTTGAACATGTTTGGGAAAAAGATCAGAGGTATGGATTTTTGGATTTTAAATTAGGTCAAAATTATCTGGTCACCTCTAAATCTGAAATGAAGAAGCAAAATTCCCTTTTAAATTCTGTAATTATATGAGACATCTGGAATTTAAAAGTGTTGCTTAAATGAAACAGGTATATTGTTTGTATGTAAGTTCCCTTGGTTATCTTGGTGACATGTACCTGACTTACTGTAATTGTGTCTTTGTATTAACTGAGCCTAGCCCTGTGTGGCTAAGAAAACTGAATTATTTGTTTGAATTTAGTCTTGCATGGCTAGAAGTGGACCTTTACATGTAAAATTGTGTTTCTGAGTAGTTGATTCTGTTTCTCAGTCCTATATTTCTGATGATGCCTTGCTTAAGTCGCTCCAGGATCCCTGGAATGTCCAGGAAGCGGTTCATGCCATCTACCAAGCTGCTTCACAGAATCTCCCGAAAGAGACATTGTGCCCACATCAAGGGGACCATCATTCCAGACCGGTGGACAGCTGAAGCGACCAGAGACTTGAAGTTGAAACTTAAGAGGCAGCCATGATGTTTTTTCTGTTTGTCTTTTTACCCCTTGCTATCCCTTATTATCCCTATAGCCCCCAATTTGATTAATTGCTTATCCACATATGTTAAAAAAATGGATTCAGGTGGTCAAACTCTTTGCCCCTTGGGCTCCCTTGAGTCCAAATTCTAGTTATATCCTTGAAAAGGGGGGAATGAAGTGGCAGTTAGGTTCCCATAATGCTAGCTCCTAAACAAGACCTCTCACAAGGCCCTTCAGAGGGCCCCAGAAACCTAGCATCAAGGTATGACCATTGTGAAACCTCACCCTTCACCTGCCTTGTAACCAAGATGTAACTAAAACAAAGAACTGCCTGATAGCTTACACACCCCACCCCTTAGTTTACATCCCTATGTAGCAATAGTTGCCTTGCTGACAACTGTTTGTTTCAGGAAGTACTTTTTACTGTATAAAAGCTTGCTGGACAGACTCCTCAGGGCTGCCTCCCCTTTTGGGGACAGCTGCCGGCTCTCCCAAAAATATTTGGCACTCCCCAAAATATTAATTGGCTATGCCGTCCTGTATCTGTATTAATTGTCCATTACAGGACAAGATACTCCATCTCCCAAATCTTGGTATTTTCTTCAAGTGGCTGTACCCCATACCAGGAAAATTCTCCCTCATCACTTCTGCCACCTGACTTCTCTGGCTTTCTTCAAGTCTCAGCTAAAATCCCACCATCTATAGGAAACTTTTCCTTTTCCTGCAAATTTCTAGCACCCTCCTTATGTTGATTATTTCCAGAATTTCATATATATGGCTTGTTTGTTCATTGTTGTTTGATTGCTGACGCCCCTATTGGACTCTGAGCTCCTTGAGAGGGCAGGGTCTCTCTTATAGTTCTTCATGTTTCCAGGGTAGTACAGAGCCTGGCACATAGGAAGCAGCTTAAAAATGTCTATTGCCTGAAAAGAGCCTGATTGGTCTCTCTTTTCCCTGATGTAGCTTCCTGGTCCCCTAAGGGCATAAAAAGTCCCACCAATGGGCACTCAGGACCTTTCCAACTTGGTGGATTTCTGAAGGCCACTCAAGTCCTCATACTGTTCCCTGGCAGCCTGCTGATACCTGGATGTGTTTGAGAGGACAAAGAAGCTGTGTCACTATATCATTTCTATGCTGTGTTAGCTCAAAGTAAACCTGCTACTGTTAACAGTCCAATGACTTCCCAGTACCTCATTCCATCCCAACACTGACCCTGAATGAAGAGATTGCTGGAACTCCAGCCTTCTTTAACAGTCTGACACAAGAGAGGTTCTCAGAGACTTCTGAATCCACTGACACTGGCCAGTGGATATGATGGGGTCCTTGGGATGTGTATATGTTTGTAACATCAATCTATGTAACATCAGTTTGTAATATCAATCTGTAACATCAGTTTGTAAATGGGGTGCTTTGGGATCCATGTCTGTAAAATCAATTTGTAAAAGCAGTCTGTAAAGTCACACTCCCCCCCCCCCAGTCTCAAAGCATTAACTCTGCCCCTTCCCCCTGCCAGCACTCTGCCCAGCAACAACTCATGAACTGTTTATCTCTGCTTGAAACAATAAGCTACTTATGAATCCTTCACAAAACTATCTATAAACATTTTTAGCTTAGGCAAATGTTATCTCCCTTAGTTAGAGTGGCCAGCTGCACCATGAATTCTTCAGTACCCTATCTATAGGGTAACTCCTCAGCCAATTATACCCACACTGTGTCTCTGATGGCCTTGGTTCCCAACATCTATCTTGTCAAGCTTGACATTGATGGGTGGCAGACTGGGCACTCCTTAGTAGCCATGGCCGAGGATTGACTTTAGTGATGTGTCAGGCCTAAAACCACACCTCCAGGTAGCCCCCCCCTTGGGCTATTTCCCAGTGAATCATGGGCAATATGCCTGCGGAGTTGATATTAAAAGTGCATGGTCCTTTAAGCACTGACCACTCCTTAACTCCTCCCTGATCCCACCCTTACTCACCTAGTTAGCATAATTGGCACCTGATTTATGGTCTTAACTCCATAAAACTATGCCTGTGACCCCTGGAAGTCTGCAGGTTCCATAAGAATCTAGCCCGCTGTCCTTGCACAGCATAACAATAAACTTTACAATTTCAACTCCAAGTTTGCTTGAGCCTGGTGAATTCCTTCCAGACTGGATGCCAGGCAGAACCTCTTACCCTTCCCTACCTTTATACCCCTTTTCCTCTTCAGATACCTCTTGCTGACTGCAGGGCCAAATCTTTTCTGTATGTTAGAGTCAGTGAGAAGAAAAATCATACCAACAATTATATACGTCAAAGAGTTGGGAGAACTGGGAACACCATTCTAGGCTGAAAAAAATTAAGGAAGAGCAGAGTTGACAAAACAAAATCTGAGTTGGGCAATTCCTTCTTAAGTAGATTTTGAGTCAAATTGCATTAGAACATGAGAACCTACTGAATGTTTAGCATAATGTTAGGCTTTGCAGAGGAATGGGCAGGATCAGGAGGAAGGTTGGCGATTAGAGGGAACAGTCCCCCTGGGGCAAGTTCTAGAAATAGACGGGCTGGCTCTGTTCTTTTCCTTCCTGATTTCCTGCATTCTCTTTGAATCACCAAGGACAGTTCCACCAAATTAGACACTGTTTTGGGATAATAACACTGAATACGTGAACATGTATTTGTGGGATTTAGAAAGTGTTCGTGGAGATTGGCAGTGGAGGTATGTACTACAGCCCTAAGTACAATTCTTTGCATGTAGTTAAGTTCATAACAAATGCTCATTCAATTCATTCATTCATTCATTCATTCATTCATTCATTCATTCATAGCAGGCAGTACAGAGCTCTCCTTGAATAGATGATGGGTTTGGGGCTGTTACATGATCAAAAGCTCTATCAGTTTTCCTCTGGAAAAAAATCTAAAGGCAATATCAAACATATCATGAAAATGCAATGATGTAGGATCCTTTCTCGGGGCCTTCCAGACACCACGTGGTGGGGAGCGAAGAGCTGAACAAAGCAGACTTAAACAGCAACTCAGGGGGCAATTCCGACTTTATTTCCTGCTCTTCTACATATATAGCCTATCCTACGCAAGCACTTTCCATTTTGGCTCTTGGCCAATTACAACATCTTTTGCCTTTTAAGGTCAAGCACGCCTTAACCCCTGGGACTCTTATCTCTCGATTTCTACACGGAGCAAAGATATTCCTTGTGGACCCGGATGTGAGTCGCTCCTTAGAACAAGGTGGGGTCAGCTGGGGGCCTAGCAGTCCCTCAAGTGCCTAGAGGGTTAATGGGGGCGAGAGGCCTTGCCATCATCGCCTAAGCCCGGAGGCAGTGCCATCACAGGTCCAGGGACCTCTCAAGGGCACTGAGGTAAATCCACGTTGGCTCTCCCACAATGCAAGTAGGTTTTGAACTTGAGGTGGAGTTGCCATAGCAACCCACTCCATGACTATTTTGTAGATTATAGTGAGAGAGACTGGTAATTTTCCTCCAGGACATGCTCTCAATGTTTGAGGAGGTCCAGTAACTATTTTGAACAGTGGTGGCAATAGCCTTACAAAGCCAACTGAGGGAGAGATGGGGGAGGGGGGTAGCATGTGCCAGACAAGTGAATACATAACTACCATCTTGTCCAGCATCACAGATCCAGGTGGAGACAGACCCATGCCCTGAACCCCAGAGCCTTGGAAAGACCAGCCCCCCAACTACCAGAACTGCCTCTATCCTAGTCCCCACAGACATGATGGAGGGAAGAAATCATTGGAAAGACAGAGCCCACCTTCCTCATCACTACCAGCAGCAACTGCTGGCCAAATGTCTCCAACAAACACAAAAACACGAGTCCTTGTAGTGGCAGCATTCTCCAGAACAGCTAGTCTGCTTCCAGCACATCTCTCACAACCATCAGCTGGAGAAGCCAGTCCTGCAGAGAAGGGGCCAGCCATCTCCACTAAACTGCCAACTAGTTGCCATTCACAGGGCAGGCAAGCCAGAGTAGCTGAAGAAGCAAAGCAAGCTAAGGGAGGGACAGGAGGCAGCCCAGGCTTTAGTGTACTTTGGGAGTCTTCTAATCAGTCTGGGGTGGGAGTTTCTGACATCAAGTCTAAATCTCTTTTTGCAAGGTGCACCCATTACTCTGATCCCTGACCTCTGTCTAATCCATTTGATAAAGGTCATACCTGGATCCTTCCATCACCCACAAATGACACTTCCATGTTCAAAAACTATGAAATGCCCTCATCTGATCAGAAACTATCATCATTCTCCCTCTGTGTGTGTGCCTTTACATCCTGAAACCCATCACAATCCCCAATCCCTCAGCCTCTCAGCTATTTCCCAGGCCATCACCCCTGCAGTATTTACACTCTCTTGCCTTCTCCACCTTGACTCCTTGCCGAACTAGTTGATCTCTAAACCATCCTCCTTTCTTGAGTTTCTTGCACCCTTTCTGATCTTGCCCAGACAAGCCTCTGCCTTGGATCATTCTCACCATCTGCTACATTCTTCCATCACATACTGCTGAATGGAGCTGGAGAAAATCAAGAAATAATGATAACCAAGTAGTCTAAAATTTTGTTACATAACCTCAACTGGGCTCTCCCTGAAGCAAGGCAATCTTTTTGACACCTCCCTAATTAACTCATGATCCCACTCACCACATAAGCTAATACAGGCTTTCATCTCTCCTCAAACCTCCACCAGTTCCTTGTCCTCTACACTGTCAGCTGAGAACCTTACCTCAGAGATTACTAAAACACTGAGGCCATTTGCTGAGAGCTACCTCCTTTGCCCTCCTTCTCATCTCACATCACCCACATGTGATTCTACTATCTCCTTCACTCCAGGCTCACATAATGAGGCAGCTCTTCTTCTCACCAAAGCAAAGCCCTCTGCTGGCACAAAGGATCCCACCTCATCCTGCCACCCAGCAGACTGCCCTCACTTATAATCCATACATTCTGAATCTCCAATCTCTCCTTGTCTACTGGCTGCTTCCCCATGGACTACGAGCATGCTCATGGGTCTCCCATCCTCAAAGAACCTCATTTGATCCATCCATCCCTCAGCTCTCCTGTCTTTTGCAGCTAAACTCCTGGAGAATGTCATGTGTGACAGGCACTTCCACTTCGTTTCCTTTCACTCTCTTAATTCTTTGCATTCTGGCTCTCTATTTCATCACTCAACTGAACCTGCTCCCTCTAAAGTCACTAACCATCTCTTACTGGACAAATTGACTGACCTTATCTTAGACCACATACTTGGCCACTGATGCTGTTGATCTCCCTCTTCTCCTTGTTACTGCCTTCTCTCCATGTATATAGGATGCTCTGGTTTGGCACAGAAAGCCTTTCAGAAACTCATCCCCTTCTTCCTTTTCAGTCTTCTTATACCTTATACCCCATTCCCCATATGTTTTGCAATCCAGTCAAACTGGCCTCCTTGCTGTTGCTTGAACAAGCCACTCCATCTCCAGATTCCAGGCACTTTCATCAGGTCACCCCATGCCTACAATGTTCTCTTTCCTCATCTCCATATCCCTGGCTTCCTTGAAGACCTAGCTAACATCTTACCCCGTATAGGAAATATTTCTCAATCTACCTTAGTTCTCTTGTATTCTCCCTATTAGTGCCTATTTATGCTGTATGAGGCTTGTTTGTACATAGTTACTTGCATGTTGTATGCCCCATTATACTCTGAGCTCATTGAGAGCAGGGGTATCTTTTATCTGCCTTTGTATCCTCAGGAATTAGCACAAGGCACAAAGTAGGTGCTTCATAAATGTCTGTGGACTGATTGATTCGAATTTATAACAGTAAGAGTCAATCCCTAATGAGTGAATTGTTAAAGGATGTGAACAAGCAATTTTCTTTTCATTTATTTTTTCATCTTTAATGTTTATTCAAAATTTGTTTCCAATTCCACATTCTCTGACTCCCTCTAGCCTGTCCACCACCCGTTTAGAAGGCAACCAATATGAGACCAACTATCCATGTGAACTCCTGCAAAACATAGTCACACATTAGCCAATGTTGCAACAAAAAAACGCTAAGCAACAAGGAACAAAAGGGAAGGGAAAAAGGATGCTTCAGTTTACGCTCAGTGTTCATCAATTTTCTCTCTGGAGGTGGACAGAATTTTTTATCATGGCTCCTTTGAAATTGTCTTGGATCAATTGATCTTACTGTTTACAGTGTTCTCCTGCCTCCGTTCACTTCATCAGGGCCTATAAATATTTCCAGGTTTTTCAGAAACCATTCTGTTTATAGCACTATAACATTCCATCACAATCACACAGCACATGTTCAGTCATTCTCTAATTCACGGGCATCTCCTCAATTTTCATTTCTTTAAATAGGCAATTTTCAAAGGAAGAAACATAACCTATCAAAGACCCTAGGATAAAACATTCATCCAAATTACTAAAACTTAAAGAAATGCCAATGAAAAGAATTCTCAGGTTCCACTACATGCCCACTAGGATTTCAAAAACAAAAAAGGTCTGAGGAATTATGGGGAAATAGATATACAAATACATCATGAAGGGAGATGTGAATTGTCCCTGCAACTCTGGAAAGCAAATTAGAACTATGCCCCCAAAACATTAAAATATGAATGTTTTGGACCAACAATACCAATACTAGGCCTATTGCAAAAGGAGCCCTCACATAAGCAAATTATTTAGAGCACATCTTTTCAAAGTTGCACCAACCTAGAAATTAATGAGGAGGTCACCTAATGAGGAACAGGTAAACAAATTACAACTATCTTCCATATACGGAGAGCCCAAAACTGTGTGCCACAGAAATCCTTACTCAAATAATACTCAGAGGTTTCTCAAGGTAGGAAGCAGAAAAACAAGGTTTATTATGATCTCAAGAAAGGGACACCCTCCTGACAAATGGACAGGCAGGAGAATCAATTTACAAAAGGAAATGGCAAAGTTATAAAGCCCTAACTCAGAATTCTCCCCAACCCCCTGCTGACCCTTTCCTTCCATTGACTGGACATCAGGTGCACAATCTGAGCACAGCAATCTACCTCAAGTATTGGAACAAGGAAACAGCCAAGCACCCAATGTACATTTGAGAAAGCATTTCTGTCCTCATTTGGCATATGTTATGCTAAGGTCTCGTGGAGGAGAGGGGTGACTCCCTACTGCTCTGAGCTCTGAGTCCTTGTAAATCATGTGATTTCCTGTGAAGGGGAACTTGGGCCTGTTTCCCATGAAAAGCCCTACTAGATTTTAGAGTGTAGTTTGAGAAGTTTTCACTTCTTTCACTCACTGATGTGGGGAACCCAATGAACAGAGGGATTTACACATGAATACTGTCACACACCTACATAGCAGCTGTCTCCAGTTGTATGGAACCTCTTTGCATACACAGGGAAAGGAGGGGAGCTGCCAAACACTTTCTGTGAGTCACATCTGACCCTAACTGCTGTAGCCAGAGACAGGAAATTCAGAGAAAGTAAATCACCAGACAGGGTGTCAGAGCTGGTGGGACCATAGGACAGACTATTCCAAGAGGAAGGTCACTAGCCCTCTCCTGTCCCCCCTGGTGTAATAGAAACGCAGATTTGAAGATCTTCCCTGCCCCTAGGCCTTTGATTGGCTTAAGTGACTCTGAGAACCTTTAATTTGAAAATATACTCTTCCCCCTAATAGGCTGAATGTGGTCACATGGAGCCTGTGGTAGGAGGCTTGGTTTTCAGGAATGATCACACCTTGATGCTGTGTGATTGGGCAGTGGGTCAAGAGGGTGGTTACATTCTCTGACTCAGGAGAAGGCTATATAATTCCTGATGTGAGGCTTTGCTTTGGGGCTCACTTTGGGAAGTATTGTGTGATTTGACCAGATGAGACTCTGGGCAGCTGTTGAGAGCCCCCTGGCTTTGAAAACCAAGATGTTGATGCTTCCCTCTCTGGTAACTGTGATTTTGGTATTGATAATGATTGGACAGTTTGGAAGCCTGTCTGTTTACTCTGAAGTTCAGGGTGCTGACCTTTTCCCCTGAACTAGGTAATATATGTCTGATTGATTAAAGTGAGCTTGTTAACCAATTTTGAGTTGCTTTCCTTTAGAAAAGCAGATCTAAGAACCTGTGTTGGCAGCCACCCTGGGGATGTTGGGGTACTTGATGCTACACCTGGCTTCCAGGGCTCTGTCCACTGGACCGGGCTGCCTCCCATGTATAAGGCAGGACAAGGAAGCAAAGGGCAGGGAAGGGGCATCATGATGAGGAAAAGAACAGCTCAGATCTATGTAGCACTGGAGGCTTTACAATGTAAGAAAAACCTTTGTGAGGCAGAAGGCACAAGTATTACTGTCCCATTTTATAAAGCACTAGATGGTGTCAGCAGAGACTGAGGTCTCAATTCCAGCTCAGATACTAGCTATGCACCTTGTATGGGGAGAGAAATGAGGAGCTCACATGTATGTAGTCCTTCAAAGTTGGCAAAGGGCTCTACAGACCTTGTCTCACTGGGGCCTCACAGAAACCCACCAAGGGAGCTGATTCTGTATCATTAGCTCCATCTTACAGGTAAGGAAGCTGCAGCCCAGAGAGGTCAAGGGCCTGGCCTGTGGTTACACAGCTAGGAAGTGTCTGAGGTGGGATTCAGACACACCTTTCTTCTGACCTCAAGCCCAGTGCACTTCCTGATTTCCACACTGGTTCATGAATACCAAAGCTTGTCAACATACTGTCACAACACTGGCAGGCCCCCTAAAGTTCAGAAGGAGCTGAGGTTGGTAAGAAAATTAAGGATTTGGGAAAAAGTCTTCTCACCTCTCTTGTGGGGAAAGGAAGAACAAGAAAGGCCAAGAGCTCAGCCCAGGACAAATAGGAGGGTGATAATTAATGGAAGGTGCAAAGGTTATTCCTTGACTTTTCTTCCATTTTCTCTGCCCAAGAATGTGGCCTCTGGTCAGGGAAGCACAGACCAAAAATGGTCCATAAGGGGCAGCAAAGGAAGCCAAGGGAGGGGATGGTAAGGGAGTGCCCAGCTGCCCTTGAGGAAGTCAAGTCACTTGACCCAGGTGAACTCCTCCCCCAAATTAGGGAGAGCACTGGCAGGTGTGAGATGCTCTCAGAGGGGAGGGGGGAGTGAGAGAGATGCCAGGGAAGGAAGAGGAGGCAGCAGGGACCCCCAGGGGCCAGTCATTCTCCAGGACAAGCTTTGCTCTTGTGTGCTGAAAGAACTGGCAGCTGTGATGGCTGAACAGCTCAGGGTCAGTGACATTGGAAAGCTCATGGGGACCGGGAGAGGTACCCAAGGCCTAGAGAAGTCCAAAGGTCCTCCTGATTTTCCAGAAAGGGAAGAGAATAGCATCTGTATACTAAGGCATTGAGTGTGGAGAAAATTCTAGAAGGGATAATCAAACGGATGGCTATGTGAGGTGTTGGTGTGGGCCAGCTTTCTGCCTGAATGCTCAGAAAGGCCCATGTATGACACTGACAGCTGGTCTGTAGCAGGCAGGCCTGCTGAAAGTGGCCTCAGCATCCAAGTAGGCCAACCCCCTCATTTTATATTTCTGGTAACTGAGGCATGGGGATGGCAGGTGGCCTGTCCAGTGTTACACTGGTCCCAGAGCTCAGATTCAATCTCAGGTCCAGTTGCTGCCAGTTCAGCACTCTCTCACCCTCAGTTTCAGCAACCTGCAGTGGCTTCCCAGTATATCTGGGATCAAATATAGATACCTCTGTTTCTCATTTAAAGCCCTTTCAACCCTTCCTTCATTCAACCTTTGTAGCCTTTGTATTACTTTGTACTACTCAATGATAGTGCAGTTAATCAATAAATATTCACTAATTAAGTATAGTGTGCTGGGCACTGTGGTATATGCTGGAGATAGAAGAAGAAGTGAAAAACCATTGTTGCCCTAATGGAGCTCCATCTATTCAGAAAATTTAACTTTCAAATCCAAGACTCAAAAGAAGCATGAAGAGATAAACAGGAAAAAGGAAATCATAAGCAACTTACTAATGTTAAACTGCTTATATTCCTACACAGAAAGATGATATTTGTAACTCATGTGACTTTTCTCAGTATTAAGAGAGCTGAGGGGAATATATATGTATACACACAAACACACACACACACATATATACACACGTATATGTGTTTATGCATGTATAGATGTGTACATATACATATATTTATAGTATGTGCATATAGGTATTGTGTATATGTGTGTACATATATATATATATATATATATATATATATACACACAGAGGGCACAGGGTGAATTGAATATGAAGGGATGATATCTAAAAAACATAATTAAGAAGTGAGAGAGGAATATAGTGGGAGAAGAGTAAAAGGGAGAGATAGACTAGGGTAAACTATCTCACATAAAAGAGGCAAAGAGAAAGATGTTACCATGGAGGGAGGTGAAAGGGAATGAGTCAACCTTACTCTCATTGGATTTGGCTTAAGGAGGGAATGACACACACTCAGTTGGGTATCTTACTCTACAGAGAAGTAGGGTGGAAGGGAACAAGAGAGACGATGATAGAAGGGAGGGCAGATTGGTGGAGAAGGTAGTCAGAAGCAAACACTTTCTGAAGAGGGACAGGGTCAAAGCAGACAAAAGAATAAATGGGTACAGGATAGGATGGAGGGAAATAGAGTCTTTTACAAAATGACTACTATGCAAATGTTTTGCACAAATACACACGTATCACCTATATTGAATTGCTTGTCTTTTCAGTGGGGATGGGGTGAGGCAGGAAGAAGGGAGAGGATATAGAGAACTCAAAGTTTTAAAAACAAATGTTAAGAAATTGTTTTTACATGCAACCAGGAAATAAGATGCACAGGCAATGGGGTATAGAAATCTATCTTGCCCTACAAGACAATAAGGGGAAGGGTGGCTAGGAGGGATAGAAGAGAGGACAGACCGGAGGAAGAGGTAATCAGTATTCTTACCATCTTGGGGTGGGGGTAGGGGAGAGATGGGGAGAAAATTTGGAACTCAAAATCTTGTGGAAATGAATGTTGAAAGCTAAAAATAAATAAATAAATGCAAAGAAAGAAAGAAAACAGTTCAAATATAGTGGAGCCACAGTCAGGATAACACAAGATTTAGCACCTTCTGCAATAAAGGTTCAGAGTACATGCAATATGATACTCCAGGCAGCAGAGGGGCTAGTATTACAACCAAGAATCACCTGCCCAGCAAAATTGAGTATAATCCTTTAGGGGAAAAATTGACATTCAATGAAATAGAGAACTTTCAAGCATTCCTAATGAAAAGACCAGAGCTGAATTGAAAATTTGACTTTCAAATACAAGACTCAAGAGAAGCATTAAAAGGTAAACAGGAAAGGAAAATCATAAGGGACATAATAAAGTTAAACTGTTTCCATTCCTACATGGGAAGATGATACTTGTAATTTACAAGACCCTTCTCATTATCAGGGCAGATAGAAAGAGTATATATAGACAGAGGGCATAGGTGTGAATTGAATATAAAGGGACAACATCTGAAAAAATAAAATTAAGGAGTGAGAAAGGACTGTACTTGGAGAAAGGGAAAGGGAGAAGTAGAATGGAGTAAAGTATCTCACATAAAACAGGCAAGAAAAAAAATTTTTACAATAGAGAAGGGAGGGAAGTGAGTAAACTTTACTCTCATCAGAATTGTAATACCATACACACTCAATCGGGTATAGAAATCTATCTTACCCTACAGGAAAGTAGGAGGGGAAGAGGATAAGAAAAGGGAAACAGTGATAGAAGGGATGGCAAATTGGGGTAGGGAGTCATCAGAAGCAAAGCATTTTTGAGGAGGGACATGGTGAAAGGAGAGAGAGAATGGAATAAATTGGAGAGAAAAGGATAGAGGAAAATACAGTTACCAATAGTAACCATGAAAAACTTTTTGAAGCAAGTTTTGTGATAAAGGCCTCATTTCTCAAACATGTAGAAAACTCAGTCAAATTAATAAAAATAAGAGCCATTCCCCAATTGATAAAGAATCAAAAGATATGAACAGTTTTCAGATGAAGTAATCAAAATTGTCTATAGCCATATGAAAAAATGCTCAAACTCACTACTGATTGAAGAAATGCAAATTAAAACAATTCTGAGGTACTACCTCATTCTTATTAGATTGGCTAATAGGACAGAAATGGAAAAAAGACAAATGGTGGAGGAGGTATGGGGAAAATGGGGCATTAATGCACTGTTGGTAGAGTTGTGAACTGAGTCAACCACTCTGTAGAGTAATTTGGAACATTGCCCTGTCAGGGTTCAGAGTTGGGAGGGCTGGTTCAGATTTTTTTTGAAAGAATTCAATTAGACTTTCTGTTTAGCCAAAGGGAGCTTTATTAACACAAAAGCATGCTGGCCTGAGAGTTAGCAAGGAGCTATTGTTTAGCCTTTGTTAGGCAATGATACAGGACAAGGAGCAGACTTCTAAACACAGAAAGTGACACAGCCTGTAGGATGATGACATAATTTTAGGGTTTTTAATAGGGGTTAGGCAGAGATTTAGTTTATATTTTGTTGCTTAAATCTAATAGAGACTTAGGCACAGTATGAGGAAGATGGATGACAGAAAATGAAGGAGACAGGGGAAATTTTATGACCCAGGATGGGGTGACAAGGAAGTTTATGGTCCAGGACAAAGGGAAAGTATACTTTAGAGCTGAAGAGAAAATATGACTTTCAAATACAAAACTCAAAAAAGCATTAAAGGTGAATATGAAAGAGATATCATAAGCAACTCAATAAGGTTAAACTGTACTTTTCTATAAGGGAAGATGAAACACTTGTCTTATAAGAATTTCATCATTATTAGAGCAGGTAGAAGGATTCTATATTGAAAGAGGGTTAGGAAATGAACCAGTTAGATTGGGATGATGTAAAATAAATGGATAGGTGAGAAATAGGGATGCCCTGGGAGAAGGCAGAAGGGAGAGAAAGAATGGGGGGAGTGATCTCAAATAAAAGAGGTGTGGGAGGAAAAGCTCTTACCCTGGAGTGGAAAATGGAAGGGGGGAGTGGACAGTGCTTGAACTTAAGTCACATCTAAATTGGTTCAAAAAGGGAAAATAACTCTATTGTTATTTCTATCTGTATCTATACATACTTATGCAATTGTTCATAAAAATCTATCTTACCTGAGAGGTAAGTAACAATGGGAAAAGAGTAAGAAAAAGTATTTGTAACAGGGTGGACCTGTAAAATAATACAGTGGTTATATGCAAAACCGAACTTAGAGTAGTGACAGGATAAAGAGAGAGAGAGAGAGAGAAGGAGAAACAGAAGAAAATTGGATGGAGAAAAATGCATAGATAGTTATCCTAACTGTGTTAATGGGATGAACTCAGAAAATGGAAGTGGGCATCAAAATGGCTTAGTATCCAGAAACCAGAATCCAGCAATATGTTTATTTTGTTTGTTTGTTTATGAGAAACACGTTTGAAACCAAGAGAGAACCACATTTCAAACAGGGGGCTGGAGCAGAACCTGTTCTATCTCAGCTGAAGTGAAAAATGGATGGGTAGCAGTCATGATCCCAGACAAATCAAAAGCAGATGTAGCCCTGTTAAAAGGGGAATGCAGGGAAACTACCTCTTGTTCAAAGTTATAACAGACAGTGACATAATATCAAGAATAAACATATATTTGGGAAAATGGCATAGCATTCATATTCTTTTTTTATTATTAAAGTCTTTGTTTATTTTTAGTTTACAGGATTCAATTCCACAGTTCCTTGAGTTTCAAATTTCCCTTCCCTCCCTCCCTCCAACCCCCACGATGGCATATAGTCCAGTATAGGATCTGCAAATACTTTCACATTAGACATTAGTCAGGTTACAAAGAAGTATTGTCCTAGATGGAATGAAAAATGGTAAAAAGGAAATAAAACCAATCAATGAAAAGAAAAAGGTCAAGTAGTTTGCTTCCATCAGGATTCAGACTCAGTTCTTTCTAGTTATTTCTCTGGATGTAGGCATCTCTCTCCTTCATGAGTCTTTTGGGATTGACTTACATCACTGCGTTACTGAGATTGAAGGTTTTGGAATATGATATTCCAGAGGGCAAAGGAGCTGGAATTAAAACCAAGAATCACCTATCCAGAAAAACTGATTACCATGTTTCAGGGGAAATTTTGGTCATTCTGTGAAATAGAGGACTTTCAAGCATTCTTGATGAAAAAAACAGAGTTAAATAGAAAAGTTGACATTCAGATAGAAGAAGCAAGAGATGCTTGAGAAGGTAAACAGGGAAAAGAAATCATAATGAACTTATCAAATTTGAACTATATACATTCCTACATGGAAAAACAATAACTTTAACAGATGAAACTTTTCTTAGTATAAAAATAGTTGAAGAAGGGTATATGGGCACATGAATACATATGTGAATGTGTGTATATATGTTTACAGGTATACATAGATAGAGGACACAGTTCGAATTTAATAGGAAGGGATGATACTTAAAAGGTGAAATTAAGAGGTGAGAGAGGAATATAACAAGAGGAAAGGGGAGAGAAAAAAAGAAGCAATCTTTCTCATAGAGAAGAGGCAAGGGAAAATGGTTACAAGGGAAGGGAATAACAGGAAGGCAAAAATCCAAAACCTTATTCTCATTGAATTTGGATCAGGAAGAGAATGACACACATACTAAATAGGATATTTCACCTTATAGGAGAGTAGGGGGGAAGGGGATGAGAGGGGGAATAATGGAAGGTCGGGTGGGAGAGAAGGGGGGTAGGGAAGTTGGAAACACCAACTTATGAAAAGGGACAGGATCAAAGTAGGGAATAGACCATGTGGGAGGTGGGATATGAGGGAGGGAAATATAGTTAGTCCTTTAGAATATATCTACTATGGTAATGTTTTGCATAGCTACACATGCACAACATATACTGAATTGCTTATCTTCCCAGTAAGGGTGGGTGAGAAGGGAGGAAAGGAATGAATCTGGAATTCAAAGTTTTAAAATCAAAAGTGTAAAAATATATAAATACTATTATTAATACTATTTTACATATAATTAGGAAATAGGATATACAGGCATTGGGGCACAGAGATTCACCTTGCCCTAATGAAAAAGTTGAAGGGGGTATGGGAGAAGATATGGGAGAGAGCAGATTTGATGTGGGGATATCCTGTGGGGCTGCTATTCTGGGGTAGGGGTAGGGAAAAATGGGGAAAAAATTGCAACCCAAAATCTGGCAGAAATGAATGATGTAAAACATAATTTAATAAAGCACTTGCGGAAAAAAGAAAAATTAAAGAAATTCCTATAATCAGAACAAGTGGTCAGAAAAGATATAAGCACAATATAAGTATGGGAAATGATGCTGTTTTCAATCTCAATGCGTAGTAACTCAATATTCCAAACAGGTAAATAAATTAGTACTCTTAATTAGAACATTGAAGTGTGTGTGTGTGTGTGTGTGTGTGTGTGTGTGTGTATGTCTATGTGTGTGTCTATGAAAATATGTATATTTTCCAATCAGAAATGTGAGCCCTAGCTCTCAGAAAAACAGGAGTGAGGAACAGTCTAACAGGTAACATCTCCCTCAGCCAATGGGAGCCAGGTAAGATAGCTCTTACGTCATAAATGTGAGCCCTGCTTCTCAGACTAACAGGAGCAAGGGACAGCCTAGCGTGTAAGGATCTATCTCAGCCAATCTGAGCCAGGTAAGATAGTTCCCATGTCAGAAATGTGAGCTTTGCTTCTCAGACTAACAGGAGCAAGGGACACCTTAGCCTGTAGGGATCTACCTCAGCCAATGGGAGCCTGGTAAGATAGCTCCTAGGTCATAAATGTGAGCCTGACATCTCAGAGAAACAGCATGGAGAGACAGCCTAGCCTGTAACCATCTCCATCTATGTGAAACAGAGTTCCTTGGTTGTAAATGCAAATTGACAAAGACCAGAGCAGGGTCTATTTACATTTTATACTCTCAGGATGTCTGTTTTGCTCTTATGGGGAGTAAGTCCCAAGATAAGGGGATTCTCACCTCTGGTCTTTGAAGTTGCTAACAGAGGGAAAGGCATTTTTAAACCAACTAAAGCAGTTTCATTCATTAAGACTTTGGCCAAAATATGATTTTTAAAGATTATCATATCCCATGGCCTTCTGGTGGCATTTTTGCCCAATGTATTTAGCAGAACTGTCAACCAAGCATGTTTTTGTCCTTTTGGGGTTAAGGTATCAAATCGCTGGTTCTATTGAACTGGTGGACTTGCTAATGGGGTCTGATGAATTATTACATCATTGCTGGTATCTCTCTAAGCTATTTTCTGATGTAAACTAGGAATTCCATTCTTCCTTGGTCTGGCCCTGTCTTGTGTATACCATTTCCATTTTATGATGCTGGTCTCCTTAGCCTGTCCAATTTTGTGGGAGTTGGGGGTTCCCGTTATGCAATTCCTTATAGAAATAGCAGGTAAGTAAAATTTCATGATTCAGTGTTATGTATTCTGTTTCAACCAATGCACAGAATGCAGCCCATAACTGTTATTCAAATGGGGTCTAATTCTCCCCAGCAGGTGGGAGTTTTCTGGACCAAAATCCTAGAGGAACATTCCTTGTTCCTTGTTTTTGCCATAGACTCCAATTACCGTAACTTTCCTGTACTGATACTTGTAATTCTATGGGCCACTTTTGTATGGGCCAAAGGTCCAAGGCAGTTTGTATAGCCATTTTTGCTTCCTCAGTGGCTCTCTTTTCTCCCCTCACCATTCAAAAACATATTTCTTCTGGGTCACTTTCCATAAGTGGCTTAATATTTGGCCCAAATGGGGAATATGCACCCTCCAATATCCAAAGAGGCCTACAAACTGTTGAGCCTCCCTTTTGGTGGTGGACGTGACAAAGTACAGGATCTATTGGGGGGCTTTAGGCAATATCTCCCTATGACCTTGATTCCCTTGTATACCCCCAAATTTAACAGTTTGAAATGGTTCTTTGAATTAGAAATAAAATGTAAAGATCCATTTGTATTGCTAAGCTAAGAGATACTTAGCACCTAGTTTTAAATTAAGCCTCTGTTAAAGAAACAGAAGGTATGAACCCCTGTTGCTGATGTAACAGGAAGGGGCTGAACAAGGAGGAGCTATACCTTCTTTAAGGAAGAACAGGAGCTGGAGAGTCAGAACTTCTTGGGATAAGCTTCCTGAAGGTAGAGCAGCTTTGTCCTGGGGAGAGAGAGAGAGAGAGAGAGAGAGAGAGAGAGAGAGAGAGAGAGAGAGAGAGAGAGAGAGAGAATGTCTCTCACTGAAAGTCTGGAGGCTGGGCTGCTGCTGCTGCTGGACTGGAACTTGCATGGAGAAAGTGATTTTGATTTTGAGAATGGGACAAAGTGATTTTGATTTTGAGAATAGAGCTGCTGAAGACTTCTGAGTATCAGTTCAAGCAGCTGAGGACTTTTGAGGGCCAGCTGGGCTGCCAGAGGAGGCATGACTGCGGTGTTGGTACTTTGCCTGTCTGTGGCTCTGTTAAGTTCCTCTTCCCAGCAACAGAAACTGAAGGATTTGAGGTGGAGTGGATATTGTGAGCTTCAATACAGAGAAGGAACTGCATGGAGAGCTGGACAAAGAACTGGGAGCTGTATGTCTTTCAATTCAGGTGGCAGTCAGGATGATAGTTTTGTTCCATGACAATGGTCCAGTACAATTTATTTTTGAATTCCCAAGAATATCTTGAGGTCTCCATTTGTAACATGAACATCTGTCACCTGAAAGATATTGAGATTCTGATGGATAATTCCAGCTCCCAGGTCATGTCTTGCTAAGTATTCATTAGGTATCAGTGTTTTACAACTTGCAGTGAAGAGTTGCTCAGTTTCTACCACTTCCTTCCATGGTCTGTGCTGATTGCCAAATGTGGGCTCCTGATGCATAATCTATCATTTCTTCTGACAATAACTTGATGTGGGATTCCCGTGAGAAACCCCCTCCAGTGTTATAACCAAACCCTTATGAAAAGCATGTGGTCTGTGGTTCTCTGTACACACATTGTTGGTTGAATTCCTGAGGAATGTCACCTTTGGAGTGCACCTGAGCTCTATTCTTGGATCTTTGCTCTTTTATAGGATTCCCCCAGAGAGTGACCGCTTTCAGATACACTGGACATATGCAATTGTGAATAGCTATTACTTTTTTTAAACTTTCTTTCAGTATTCCTGAGTTAAATCTTACATCTCTTTCTTCTAAAAGTATCTGTCAGTTTTAAACTTTTTAATATGGGCTTTGAGACCATCCCTCAATCCTCTCCCTCTTTTTAATGAGAAGCTTTCTTATCTATTTTTCTTTATTATGCACATTTTTGCTAGGAGGTTTGTAATGTATCTGTCCAAGTTTGCAGAAAAATAGGAGAAGGCCTTTCTACACTCAGCTCTATGTAAGACAGTGGTTACTTTAAGAAGGCCACTTTCTGAGAGGGGGGCTGGGAATCAGGAAAGGCCCCCCTAAACTCACAGGCAGAGGGTTCTAAAGGATGGATGGATGACTCTGAATGCTACAGGAACAGCTGTAGCTGAGGTGGTATTGGGGCTCCTGTGGTTATGGTCACATAGAACCAGTACTGTGTGGAGCTCCAGCCAAGGTAGGTTTCTCCACAGAAAAGCCCTCTAGGCATGCTCAGGAGACATCTGAAACTTTTGTTTCACCCAGACAGCCTTCCTGTAAGGGCAGAGAGAAGGGATTCTCACCAAAACACAAGGACTTGCTCATGGTCTTTAGCCAGGAGCTGCCTCCTGATTTTGCTGTACCCTAAGTGTTCTCCTGGGGATGTCCCCTCCATCAAGAAGGGTTCATTTGGTTTCCTTAAAGGGCATCAAGAAAATATTTTTCACTTAGAGGTTAAGTTACTACTATCACTATGGATACTCCAAGGTCAAAGTAAACAGATACATATTAAAGTGGTTGGAAGTAAGATATTCTGGAAGGTAAAGGAACTTGGATTACAACCAAGAATCAACTACACAGTAAAACTGAATATAATCTTTCAGGGGGTGAAAAGGACATTCAATTAAATAGGATACATTCAAACATTCCCATTAAAAAGAACAGATCTAAAGAGAAAATTTGATTTTCAAATATATGACTCAAGGGGGGCATAGAAAGGTAAAAAGGAAAGCAAAAATGTAATTTATTCAACCTGGTTAAAGTGCTTCCACCACTACAATGGAAGATGATACTTGTAATCCCTGTATCACTAGTAGGGCAGTTAGGAGGAGTATACATTGACAGAAGCTGTGGGTATAAATTGACAACAATGGGATGAAATAAAAAATTAAGAGGTGAGAAGGAGGGCTGTACTAGGAGAAGATGGAAGGGAGAGGAAGAATGGAGTAAATTACATCACATTTAAAGGTACAGAAGACCTATTATAATGGCAGGAAAGAAGGGAAGGGGGCTGAACATTGCTTGAACCTCACCCTCAATGGATTTGTCCCAAAGTGAGAATAACATACACAATGAGTTGGGATTTAAAATCTATCTTTTATAGGGTAGATGCATAACCAATGAAGATGAAATTAAAGCAGTGCTCAGGAGTTATTTTGCTCAATCATATGCCAGAAAAACTGACATTCTCTGTGAAATGGAAGAATACCTAGAAAAATTTAAACTGCCCATATTAACAGAAGAGGAAAGGGAACACTTAAATAACCCTTTCTTAAAAGAAGACAATGAACCAAGCATATATGAGCTCCCTGGTAGAAAAACCCCTAGAACCAGATAAGGTTGAAAGGGAAATCTACTAAATATTTGAAAACATTTCATCCCAATACTATATAAACTATGTGAAACAGCAGGTAAAGTAGGAGTCCTATCAAATTCTTCATAGCACAAATGTGTTTTTGGTCCCTAAACAACGCTGTTGAGATATATACAAACTAATACCTTATTAGTGGAGCTGTGAAATGACACTTACATTTTGGAAAGTGATTTGGAAATATGCAACGAAGGGAAGAAAAATGTCCAAAGCCTTTAAAATAAAGACTCCATTACGTTCCATTGAAGCCATTAAGAAGAAAAAAGTCCTCATATTTTTCAAAATTCTTGTAACAGCACTTTTTACGACACTTATATATTGGAAACAAAATACATACTCATTACCTGGGGAAATGCTTAACAAGGTATGTAACTTGAACATCACGGAATTCTACTACCATGCTGCTGTAAGAAATGATATGTGTGATGGAGTACAGAGAAGTATGGAAAGATCTTTGTGAATTGATACAAAATTAATTAAGCAGAGCTAAGAGAACAATAGATATACACGGCAACCAGAAGAACTGAAGTGGAAAGAATGACACAAAAAATTAAACGTACCTGCTAGAAAATGTTAAAGATCAAGTGGGACTGAAACTGAAACATGAGAAGACAGCATCATCCTACCCTGTCCAGGAGGTGAGAGGTCCACAGGTGTCACACACTGCACATCTTTTCCCCAATGCATTGATGACTCAGCTGTGCTGGCTCTTCGTTTTCTTCCTAAAGCAAGAGATACTATTTGTCACATAGCATGGCTCTCAAGAATGGGGAGAGGGAGGGATACATGGGGACTCTGGAGACATATAAAACAGAAAACATCAATAAAAATGTTTAAAAAGAGCTCAAGTATCTCAAGCATAATTATGGGGGGGGAGGAAAGAAAGGCGTTTGGGGTTAGTGATTTTCAATAGCAGAACTCAAGCTATGTTACAGATCAGTGATTATAAAAACAATTGTGCTTGTTCTTTAGTCCTGTCTGACTTTTCCTGATCCCATTTGGGGTTTTCTTGGCAAAGATACTGCAGTGGTTCACCATTGCCTTCTGCAGCTGGTTTGACAGATGAAGAACTGAGGGGAAACAGGGTTAAGTGCCTTGCTGAGGGTCACATAGGTCTAAGGCCAGACTTGAACTCACATCTATCTGGCTCCAATCCTGGTGATCTATCCACAGCATTATGTAACTGCCCTGTCCAGGGCTAATAACCCGCCCCCCCCAATCAACCAATAACCCTGGGAATATAGACAGACAGCAAAAGTACAGCTGTAATCATTGCCCTTACTAGGGCTTGGATTGACATCTGGATTTCCTACTTCCAAATCTTGACTTCTTAGTGAGACGTGTCTTTTTCTATTATATTAATAGCCAAATATTAAATTAGGATTAAGGCTTTTCTCCCTATTTCCTTATTCATGGACCAGCTCCAGTAAGACAGCACATCTGAAGCACATTGCTCAGAAAGGAAAATTTCAAATCCTCAGGGAACATGCTCCTTAATCTTGGGCAGGCCCCCAACCAACTAGAAAACTTTACTTGTGTTTAGAATGTAAACAGAATGTAATCTAGGTGCCTAGAGACAATGTAATCTATCCCTAAGCATCAAGTCTATGCCCTTGTAGCCCCTTTTCCCCCATTGTGGTTGAGGGTAAACCAGCTAATGGAGAAAGCCAACCAGAGTGGACTTGTTAGAGATGGATTCCTTTATCCAGATTGCTGGAGGTGGCTCAGTATCATGATCAATCCATGTTCTCAGCAGAAAGAGCTGAAGACTTTGAGGCCACCTCCTAATTAATTATTCACCAATCAGGGCTGATTTTTTCCTGTCAGGGTCACCTGCTTTTTAAAGGTATAAGCATTCAATGATCTCCATGGTTTTGTGTTTGCTTATGGAGAGAAACCACTGACCATCAATTTTCTGATTATCAGCTAGCCTAATGAATAAATTATTAATTACCCAGAAACTGTCTCTCAGGCTTTTAATTTGTCTCTTTGCCCCTGAACCATGTTCCCCATCCCCCTGCAACTGATAGACCCACTTCTGAATAAAGCCATCTTTCTCTTTTTAGGCACTACCAACATTCTCAGATGTCTGGTGCATATCTGTACTATGTTCCTCAGTGGCAGATAACTGGTCAAAAGGCATTTATCAAGTGCCTACTTTGTACCAGCCATGGAGGACAGTCTTTGCAAAGATATGGAGATGGGAAAGGAAGTGTCCCATGTGAGGAACAGGAAGCAGGCAGAACTTCTGAATGGAGCTCCTAGAGGGGAACAGCCCCCTCCTACTTCTCCAGTCTTCTTGAACCTTATTCTTTGAGCCAAGGACATTGGCCTCCTGCCTATTCCACAGGCAGGACACTCCATCCCTCAGCTCCCAGCGTTTTCACTGGCTGTCCCCCATGCTTGGAATGGTTTTTCTCATCTCTACCTACTAGCTTTCAATAAGATCAACAAGAATCCCATCTTCTGTAAGAAGCCTTTGCTAATCCCACTTAACTCTAGGGTCTTCCCTTGGTTAATTCTTTTCTATTTGTTCTGTACAGAGCTTCTTTCTATGTATTGGTTTGTTGTCTCCCTCTTAGAGCTGGAGCTTTTTAAGGGCAGCAATGATCTTTCACTCCATTTTCTATCCATACAGAGAAGTCAGTCTCTGCTGACTCCATCTAGTCCTCTATAAAATGGGGATGGTAATCCCTGTGCCTTCTGCCTCTCAAAGGTTTTTGTTACATTGTAGACACTCCAGTGCTACAGAGATGTGAGCTTTTCTTCTCCTCATCCTGATGCCCCTTCCCTGCCCTTTGTTTCCTTGTCCTGCCTTATACATGGGAGGCAGCCTGGTCCAGGGTACAGAGCCCTGGCAGCCAGGGGTACAGGGGGGAGCTAGGGCCCCTCCTCTTGGGACAGTCTGTTCGATGGTCCCACCAGCTCTGTCACCCTGTCTGGTGGTTTACTTTCTCTGAATTTCCTGTCTCTGGCTTCAGCATTTAGGGTCAGATGTGACTCACAGAAGGTGTTTGGCACCACCTCTCCTTTCCCTGTGCATGCAAACAGTTTCCATACCACTGGAGACAGCTGCTATGTAGGTGTGTGACTGCCTTCATTGTAGAGAACTTTGGGGGGTTTTGCAGCGCCACTAACGGAATGTTTCCCTCCCCTAAAAAATTATCTGAAAGGTTACAGGGCAGATAAGCAGGAGGGCCTGTAATCTTGTTTTTTTATGCCTCCAGATATGGTCCTATGATATTGCCCTAATAAATAATTAACCTTAAACAAGGGTAAATAGTAAAAAATATCAAGGGAGGGTCCTTGTACATTGTCTGCATTCTTTTGGATCCTTCTGCTAGGGGGCTAGTAAACTCTGTGAGCCCCTTGTATCTCTGGCTCTGTATGAAATGGTCCTGTAATGAACAGACTAGTGATTACACTCCCCTCTCATTATTCTCACCTCTTGCCAGCCCACCAACTGCCCTTGCAGCAGTAGTTCATGTGTCAATGCCTCTGTTCCATGGGTTCCCTGTATCTGGAAGATCAGTGACCCCCTGTTCCATTTCTTTTCCTGGGACGGGGCTATTTTCATGCTCTACTCTGTGTCCTCTCAATTCAGTTTGACTCAAAATCTACTTAAGAAGGAATTGCCCAGCTCAGATTTTGTTTTGTCAACTCTGCTCTTCCTTAAATTTTTTGTGCCTAGAATGGTGTTCCTGATGGGGTACTTGGGATGTATATATGTTTGTAACATCAATCTATGTAACATCAGTCTGTAAACGGGGTGCTTTGGGATCTATGTCTGTAAAATCAATTAGTAAAACCAGTCTGTACAATCACATTTCCACCCCACCCCCAGCGTCAGAGCATTGACTCTGCCCCTTCCTCCTTCCAGCCCTCTGCCCAGCAACAACTCATGACCTGTTTGTCTCTGCTTGAAACAGTAAGTTATCTATGATCTCCCTTAGTTAGAGTGGCCAGCTGCACCATAAATTCTTCAGTACCCTATCTATAGGGTAACTCCTAAGTCAATTGTGCTTTAAGCACTGACCACTCCTTAACTCCTCCCTGACCCCACCCTTACTCACCTAGTTAGCATATCTTGACTCCTTAAAACTATGCCTGTGATCTCTGTAAGTTTGCAGGTTTTCTAAGAATCCTTGCCCACTGTGCTGTGAAGAGTAACAATAAACTTTACAATCTTCGCTCCAAAGTCTGCTTGAGCCTGGTGAATTGCAGGGTTTCTGGTCACTGATAGTGATCAGGGTCCCTGGCAAAACCTATTACCCTTCCCTATCCTTATCACCCTTTTCCTCTTCATTCCCAGTTCTCCCAACTCTTTGACATATATAATTGTTGGTATGATTTTTCTTCTCTCTGACTCTAACATACAGAAAAGGTTTGGCCCTGCAGTGAGCAGGAGGAATCCACTGGCCAGTGTCAGTGGATCCAGAAGTCTCTGAGGATCTCTCTTGTGTCAGACTGTTAAAGAAGGCTGGAGTTCCAGCAATCTCTTCATTCAGGGTCAGTGTTGGGATGGAATGAGGTACTGGGAAGTCATTGGACTGTTAACAGTAGCAGGTTTACTTTGAGCTAACACAGCAGAGAAATGATATAGTGACACAGCTTCTTTGTCCTCTCAAACACATCCAGGTATCAGCAGGCTGCCAGGGAACAGTATGAGGACTTGAGTGGCCTTCAGAAATCCACCAAGTTGGAAAGGTCCTGAGTGCCCATTGGTGGGACTTTTTATGCCCTTAGGGGACCAGGAAGCTACATCAGGGAAAAGAGAGACCAATCAGGCTCTTTTCAGGCAATAGACATTTTTAAGCTGCTTCCTATGTGCCAGGCTCTGTACTACCCTGGAAACATGAAGAACTGTAAGAGAGACCATGCCCTCTCAAGGAGCTCAGAGTCCAATGGGGGCATCAGCAATCAAACTACAATGAACAAACAAGTCATATATATGAAATTCTGGAAATAATCAACATAAGGAGGGTGCTAGAAATTTGCAGGAAAAGGAAAAGTTTCCTATAGATGGTGGGATTTTAGCTGAGACTTGAAGAAAGCCAGAGAAGTCAGGTGGCAGAAGTGATGAGGGAGAATGTTCCTAGTATGGGGTACAGCCACTTGAAGAAAATACCAAGATTTGGGAGATGGAGTATCTTGTGCTAGGAATTCCAAATAGGCCAGTGTTGCTGGTATGAGGAATATAGCAACATTAGTGACAGCAGTTTCAGTTGAATGATGAGGGCAGAAGGTCAACTGTAGAGAGTTAAGAATAGAGAGGAAAGCAAATAGAGGTGCCTATTGTAAATGGCCTTTTCAAGGAGGTTAGCCACAAAAGGGAGGCAATATATGGGATGGTATTTAGAGGGGATGGAAGGATGCAAGGAGGGAATGTTTTAAGGATGGGGGAGACATACATATGTTTGTGGGCAAGGGGAAGCAGTCAGTATACAGGGAGATATTGAAGATAAGTGAGGGAATGGGGATGATAAAGGGAGCAGTCTTATGGAGGAAATAGGATGGAAGGGCACCACTTATGCAGGTAGAGAGGTTTAGCTCAATAAGGAGTAAGTACATCTCTATGTGTGAGAGAGGGTTGGAGGGGGAGACAGTGGCAGAAGGCATGTGAGTGAGGTGAGAGGAAGAGGAGAGAAGAAGAAAGAGCTCTTGGGGAATGACCTTAGTATTTTCAGTTAGATATGAGCCAGGTTCTCAGGTGAGAAGGTGGGTGGGTGTGGGAAAGAGCCATGGGAGGTTTAAGGAGAGATGAAAATTTTCTAAAGAGCCATTGTGGGGACTGGGGTAGTAATTTAATTAGAGAGGTCTAAAAAGGTTGCCTTGAGGCTACAGGAGTAGTTTTTTACCTTTTGGGGAAAACTAATCACTGTACTAGTAGGGAAGAAAGAGTCATGGATGAAACCCTTGTTGAGGAGAAATACTGGCAAACATTAGTCCTATCACATAGGACTTGGAATTGAAATTTGAAAATACCTTGGTGAATTTGGCACCAGTCCTTTACCAATTCACTGTCAATGGTTTTCAGATTGGGAAAAAGTGAAATGGCATCTTGGGCCATGCCTTTCATTATTTTGTTAATACAGATTAGAATGAGGTTTTCTGGGAAGTGATTTCCCTGGGCCCAGGTTTTGTAAAGCATCTGCCCTTTTTCTTTGATGGTGATACAGGATCCATTGTTGTCTGTGGTGATGACACATGACCAGTGTGGGTCTGGGTGTGTCTGACCGTGGTGTACATCATGTTTTTGCAGAACTTCAGGGTGGTTGTCCTTGTTAGGTCATTTTTCAGTTGTGTTCGACTCTTTGTGGCCTCATTTGGGTTTTTTTTTTTTGGTAAATATATTGTGGTGGTCTGCCATGTCCTTCAGCTCATTTGACAGATGAGGAACTGAGGCAATGAGGGTGAACTGACTTGTCTAGGGTCACACAGGTAAAAAGTGTCTGAGACCAGATTTGAACTCAGGACAATGAGTCTTCTTGACTCCAGGCCCAACGGCTATCCACTGTGTCACCTAGCTGCCCTGCTTGTGCTACCAGGTCCCCATGGGGTTCCTCTGATATATATGTGAGTATGCCTAGATTAGATTGTTTACTGAGAGGATATCTGGGAGATCTGTCCAGTGCCGTTGGTGCTGAAGTGATGTTTTTTTTTTTTTTATATCTGTTGATGTCTCATCTAACCTGAGCTGTTGTGTAAATCCTTGAAAACTCATTTCAGTAAAAGGTGAAACTGGGGGGGGGGGAGGAGAGAGAGAGAGAGAGAGAGAGAGAGAGAGAGAGAGAGAGAGAGAGAGAGAGAGAGATTGGTAGGAGAGGTTTGTTCAGGATGGAGCCCACGGCCCAATGGCAAGAATAGGGGGATAAGGAGTTAGAAGAAACCAGATTGGAGTTCCAGCCCTACTATTGCTAAATCTCTATTCTCCCTTTATCTGTCCTTTTAATTTCCTGGTTGGTGATCCTCTGAGATGGCTTCCACTCTCATATCCAAGTGGAAGAGCATGGTCATTGGTCTCCCCAACTTCTCGGGGCAGGGGTAACCTGGGAGACAGTATGTGGGCTCACCCTCGAACTTCTACCATTTACTATCTGTATTTATTGAGGGGGCTGAGTCACCTAAGCTCTATACTCTAGGCAAGTTTCTGAGAGTAGAGATTGCAGGCAGAGGTGTCAGTGGAGAGATTTCCCTTCTCTAGGAGTCCCCTACAGCTCTCAAGTGTCCATTCCCTATGCCTGCAGCTTTTCATCAAGACACCTTCTTGTTAGCTTCCACAGGCTCCTAGCTTGATGCCTAGACCTCCTCAGAAGCTCTGGGTCCCCTGGGTGATGTTCCTCATGCATAGGACAGCATCCTGGAGCCTGGGAGGATCCCCAACCTTCTGCTTCAACTCTCCATCATTGGAGGGGGGAGTTGTCCAACAGCAACTGCCTTCGGATTTTTTCCCAGTCCAGGTTGGGTCAGGGACACACATGCATCCATGGCTGGGTGTCCCCCTGTCACTCTCAGCCCCTGGGCTGATTTTGTCTCCTCCTGCCTGGAGAAAGGAGACTGAGACTGGTCTCTGCCCCATACCAGTCTTTTCCTCCTCTGCTCTAGGTGTTGTTAGGAATCCAAGTCCCATTCAGGGGCTGCTGTTCTGCTGCAGGTACTGTGATGTTCCTTTATGTGGGGCCTAGGACATCTCTCTGCCTCCCTGATCTTCCCCTCCTAGTTTTCTGTAAAGAGACTGACCCAGACAATCCCAGGCAGACCTCAGCTGCCCCAATGCCCACCCAACCCCAGCAGCCTGCTCTCAGGAACCTGGTAACTGACTCAGCCCTGGGTCCCCTCCTCTTCCCAGGCTGGGTGATGGGAGTTGGGAGAAATTACTTGGCGGGTGTAGCAGTAAACACCCCAGCATCCTCAGGGTGGCTGCCAACACAGGTTTTTAGATATGCTTTTCTAAAGGAAAGAAACTCAAAATGGATTAACAAGCTTACTTTAATCAATCAAACATATATAGTTTACCTAGTTTAGGGGAAAAAGTTCAGCACCCCAAACTTCAGAGTAAGCAGACAGGCTTCCAAACTGTCCAAGAATTACATGCTACCAAATCACAGTTACCAGAGAGGGAAGCATCAACATCTGGGTTTTCAAAGCCGGGGCGGGGGTGGGGTGGGCTCTCAACAGTTGCCCAGAGTCTCATCTAGTCAAATCACCCAACACTTCTCAAAGTGAGCCCCAAAGCAAAGCCTCACATCAGGGTATATACAGCCTTCTCCTGGGTCAGAGAATGTAATTACCCTCTTGACCCACTGCCCAGTCACAAAGCACCAAGGTGTGGACATCCCTAAAAAGCAAGCCTCCTATCACAGGTTCCATGTGACCACATTCAGCCTATTAAGGGGCAGAGTATATTTTCAAATCAAGGAAGGTTCTCAGAGTCTCTTAAGCCCATCAAAAGGCCTAGGGGCAGGGAAGATCTTTAAATTTGCATTTCCATTACAGGGGGGTGGGGCTTCCCATTGCTCTGGACCTCACATCACATAGCCCTTCAATCCACCCCTAAGATCTGACATGTTCATCTCATAGGCCAAAGACACTTTAGAGGCAACTCATGTATCAAATTTTATAAAACATATAGCAGTTACAAAAGAATAGGACAATTAGAATAATGGAAAAAATCAATGTAGGATTAAACAATGTGGAAAAATATTTCTGTGCAGAGGGCGATTTGAACAGAAAATTATACCAATGATCATTAGTATCAGTAATTGCTACACGAGATATAGCTATTAATTTATTGGCAACAATTTGAGTCTATCATTCATGTTGATTTAGAAATTACTGATTCTTGATTAACTTGTCCTTCACTTCCTCAGAGGAAACAACTATATCTGTTAGGGGTCATAAAGATAGTTAAGTAGAAGGTAAAGGTAAAGAAGTAGATACCCAAGAAAGACTAACATCATTCACCTGTTCAGGGGAAAGGGAAAAGTCATCACCCTGAAAGCTGAGAAAATCAATTCCTTTCCAGCAGCCTGAGAAAGGAGCAGTTTGATTAACATAATTCAGATCCATTGATTGTTAGAGGTAATACATGTACATTGGGGTTCTACCTCATGTAACACAGAGAAATTAGAAGCAGGTTATAAGGTTATATCAGAGAGATTGATGAGTGATTCAACAGACATGGCTCCATCTGTCTAGTGATCATGTTACAAACTTTACCATTGCTCCTAGTAATACAATCAGATAAAAAATTAGCATTATTATAGTGGTCAACATAATTCCCATGTATATGAGGTACAGCAAGATAAGAGTAGAGAACAAAAGGAATAACATGAAATGGACACATTATACAAGATGAGATCTGATAATGCTTTATAGTTCCTACACTATAAGTATCTTGACATTTGAAGTTCTCAAATTCTAATGAAATCCAATTGGTCTTTGGTACGTGTAAGGAAAACATGTTATGCCATATTTTTTCTTTTTGTGAACTCAGTTGTCTTTGCACATTCTCTTTCTGTATCAAGGCATACATGTTGTATAGTGAATAAGCAGTCCAACTGAACTATTCTCAAATTAAAGCAGAGCAAGTAAACAATTGGAAAAAATGCTTCTGATAGTCTAATGTATGTTGGTGGTGTAGGTTCATTGTGGGTAACCACTGGGCATTAATTGTCATAGCTTGAGCAGCGTCTTTCCTAGCACTGCACAGTCTGCAAGCTAAGGTTTCAAGATCTACACTATTTACTATACCCAAACCTGTTCTGGCTCCACCAAGTGGCTATCATACCATGCCCTGTTTTAATGATTACATTGTTGAAGAACAGGGAAAGAAATATTGAAATGTGCTACAGTTTTGATAATTTTGTATCACATTCACACAACTCTTTAACATCTTTGCAATATGATTCCAAGTGGAGTAAGGCATGTCAGTAGATACAGTCGTATATAGTTGGCCCACCAACCCCAGTTCTATATCTGAATTCCATTTAAGCAAAATATTATAGGGGCTTGGCTCTTAAAGCTGCCAACTGTACCATTAAACACAGGGACACTGTTATCAGCATATGTTGCATACACACTTTCTGTATATTTATGGGGATTAGACTGGGGTTGTAAAGACATTGGATTGCAACATGTAATAGATACTGCAGATGAAACATTCTACGTGAGATTAATTCCCTTTACCATCTGACTCCCATATAGAGGACATGTCCCTTTCCACATTTTTGTATCTGGGCTCATAAGGATATTTGTAGTGATGCACAGAAAGAATGCTGGGCACGTGTGGTTGTCTTGTTGCCTGCTGGGCATACTATTCACCCATCCAAAGTGTAAAGTATTATTGGTGTTGAGTAGCATAATTCTGTTGACTTGCATGTTTATTGGCACCAGCCATGCTCCTGGAGTCCATGAATCCACTATCATCTGGTATCCAAGTTCGGTAGTACATAAAAGAGCCTAATTAATGATAGAATATGTTGGTTAAAGGCACAATTTGATAATTATCCTTTCCTGAATAAACAAGTTACAGTATTATCTTTTCCATGTGCTATAATTTCCATGGCTTTTGGGACACTGTCTGGTTTTTGTTTTACCTATACTTTAGTTCCTCTGATAGTTATTTCAGAAGGAGGATCAGTTTTCACAAGAGGTATAATTTTACAAGGAATAATAACTATTTGAGCTAGTCTAGCATTTTTGTAAAACTGTATAGGTTCTCCACCTAAATTTTGGGGTACCCCAATAATTTTTCCTTCATAGAGTCTCTTACTCCAGCTAACACATATATTTCTTGAGCTGCTAATCCAGATTTAGGGGATATCCCTGATTTTTAGGGATTCTCATACATATCTCAGCAAGGATTTTCCTTATTTCTTCCCTATCCAACCCCAAATGCTCCACACAATGTAAATTATATGCAGCCGATCCAGGTGTTCCTGATTATGGGCCTGAGACATCTTGTCCTACTGTCCAAAACTCAATATTTGGAATCTTATGTGATTGCTCTTGTCTAATTTGTTGATTTGGGGGTCATCATTCTAGCTAGAGGTATACTTTCTCCTAATGGTCTATTATTCAAATTACATAAAGCAGCGAACAAATTATCTTTCCAATGATGACAAGAATTACTATAATGTAACTTCCTTAACTGTTCCTTTAATAACCCATTCATTCTTTTAATTAACCAGATGCTTGTGGATAATATGAAATGTGATATGTCCATTCTATATTGTTTAATATACAATATCTCTTTACTTCATTACCTTTAAAATGTGACCCATTATCACTTTGGATTTGCATTGGAATTCCATACTATAAACAGATGATATCTAGAGCTCTACAGGTGTTTTTCCGGGTCACTTTCTTACAGGGACAAGCCACTAGCACACCGAATAGGTGTCAACACAGGTACATATAAATCTGCATCCTATATGTTGGGGTAGAGTAGTCGTGGCTGTGGGCTGGGCCAGAGTTCAAAGGAGCAAGACATCTATTTCTAATCTGGCAAAATATGTGTTCAAAAGAATACAGGATTGATTCCACATATTCCTAGAAAGGTGGCCAACCCTTCCAGAAGAGGAATAGGCCAGGTATAATCTTACCTTTGAGTCCTGGGAATGGGGCCCCTGTTGCAAGGAGAAAGGACAACTCATGTAGTAACACAGGCTTATAAATATACAGGGAAGATCTTTATGTTTCATTAATCCTTCAAATAAAAAGATTCAAGGAAATTGTTTTTAAATTGTTGGAGGGGGAAGGCAAGGTAGTTGGAGTTAAGGGATTTGCCCAAGGTCACATGACTAGTAAGTGGTAACTGTCTGAGGCTTGATTTGAACTCAGGTCCTCTTGACTCCAGGGCTGGTGTTCTATTCACTGTGCCTCCTAGCTGCCTTGATTCAAGGAAATTCTGAAGAACTTTGGATGAAAACTGGTATCCATCTGTAGAGGATGAACTGATGGAGTCCAAATGCAGATTGAAATAAGTCTTTTTACTTTTTCTTCATGTTTGGGGGGTGTCTGGGTTTTCAATCTAAACATGAACGATAAAAACTACGTTTTGCATATATATATATAACCTATATCAAATTGTTTACCTTCTCAGTGAGAGGGGAGAGGAAGGAAGGAGAAATTTTGGAACTCAAAACCTTGAAAAACAATTGTTAAAACTGGTTATACATGGGATTGGGGGAAAAAGAAAATATTAAATCTATCTATGTATCTCTCTTTAGAAATTGCAGTCAGCCAGAAAATCTGCTAAAAAGCTGCAGTGAAATAGTTTAAAGTGCCAAGAAGATTTAAGACATTTCACACTTGAAGCAGTTGCCCCAGTAACTGGGACTAATTCCCAATATGGCCTTCAGGAAATATTAGGTTGAAAAAAACACTGCTAAAATCATCTTGCTAGATTTTGGAGGTCTGGAGATTAAGGAGATGGAGATTAGTCATTAAGGACTTTGGAGAATAATCATTTTTACTTAGCAGAAGCTTAACATATGCTGAAATATTTTAGTGAATTTTGGGGTACCACTCTTCAGAATGTGTCAAGGGAAAATAATAATTAAATTCTCTCAAATCTTTAGGAGTAAATAAAAATTAGATTTTTATTTTCCCCTTGAAGCTTGATAGACCTCTTCTTTCAGTGTAATAAAGCAAAACAGCTAGTCTGAAAATAATCCCAGAGTGAAGAGGAAAAAATGTATAAGGATTCTGATTGTATTTCATAACTGCTACTTGTTAACCCTTTTTTTACCATGGAAAGAGAAAAGATTGCTTAGATCAGGGACCCCCTAACACTCTATCCCAGCTCAGCTGAATACTATCTCAGATCAAGGACATAATGAGCCTTTTTTTGTAGCTCAGAGAACCCCTGTGACTCCCCAGTTCAGAGACTTTCCTCCTCTGACCCCTGTTAACCCCTCTCTTGAGAATGGTAAACACACCTCTCCTTAGATCATACCATCTTGGAAGAACTGAAAACTTACAGGTCCCTAGAAGTACCTCTGAAAACAGTGACACAAAACTCTTGAAGCTTGGGACATCCATCCTGGAAACAGAAACCAACTTTAGCAAAGACATAAAAGTCAAGAAATACCTGGGAAGGTAAGGAAACAACAGAAAAAAATTCTGAACACACGAATTTACCCTGGTGTCAGGGAAGATCAAAATGCACACTCAGAAGAAGAAAACAAAGGCAAAACACCTACATCCAAAGCTTCCAAGGAATGAACTGGTCTCCAGGCTATGAAAGAGCTCACAAAGCATTATGAAAATCAAGTTAGAAAGGCAGAAGAAAAATTTGGAAAATGAATGAAAGTAATACAAGAAAACCATGAAAAAGTAGTCATAAGCTTGGTCAAGCAGTCACAAAAAATACTAAGGAATATAAACCCCTAAAAAACAGACTAGGCAAAATGGGGACACAATGCAGTACCGTGATGTGGATGGGCAAAATACCAAAACTCAGGGATCAAGCTTTTGGTGGGTGGTCTCCTCTCTCAGCACTGGAGGTCTCAAGCCAAGTCCTGATCCAGCAGTGGTGGCAGCTTTCTCTCTGCAGGTCTCTTCTGCTTTCACTTGGAGGATTTTTTTTAGCTTTTTTGGGAGGGTGGGGAGGAATGGTGGTAGCAGGAGGCCACAGAGCATCAAGTTAAGGGGCAGGAGCAGAATGAGATCCCAGTACAGTATGGTAAACTTTACACAGGTGGTTGTTGGGAATGCAGATTTCTTAGAAAACTCCTTCCATAAAGTCCAGTTTGCATACTGTGAATGTACATAAAGTAACATCTGTCTGTACTTCTTTGCATTTCCATTCAGTTTTCTCTGGAGGTCTTTTATATCTAAGTTTTCCAAAATTCTATTACTCTTCTTAACTTCTTGCTTATTCTTTTTACAGTTAAGTTTATCTAACTCTCAGAGGGAAAATCTGAGGTCCCCCACTACTATAGTTTTACTGTCTATTTTTTCCTATAATTCATTTAACTTTTCCTTTAAGAATTTGAAAGCTACGTCGTTTCCCAAATATATGTTTAGTATTGATACTACTTCATTGTCTGTAGTTCCTTTGAACAAGAGTTAGCTTCCCTGCTTACCCCTTTTTACTAGGACTATTAGTGCTTTTGCTTTGTCTGAGATCATAATTGCTACCCCTCCATTTTTACTTCAGTTGAGGTATAACAGTTTCTGCTCCAGGACCTATTTTAACTGTGGCTCTCCCTTGGTTTCAAGTGCATTTCTTGTTAAAACCAACAAAGAAACAAACAAGCAAACATATTAGAGCTGGATACTGGTTTCCAATCCATTTTGCTACCCACTTCTACTTTATGAGTGAGTTAATCTCATTCACACAGTTAAGATTACTAACTGCATTTCCCTCCATCCTATTTTCTTCTGTTTCTCTTTCTCTCTCTGTTTATCCTGTCTCTACTCTAAGTTCGGTTTTGCATATAACCACGGTATTTTTTTTATCAGCCTGACCTTTTACCACTACTTTTTCTTTCTCTTTTCCCATTCTCTTACTTACCTCTACAGTAAGAGATTTTTATGACCAATTGAGTAAATATAGATAGAAACATAGATATAGTTAGTTTCCCTTTTCAAACAATTTAGATGTGACTGAAGTTCATTTTCCATTCCAGGGTAAAAGCTCTTCCTGGAACATCTATTTTCTGTGAGGTCACTTCCCCCACTCTTTCTCTCTCTTCTGACTTCTCCCAGGATTTCCTTATTTCTCCCCTATCCATTTATTTTACATCATCCCAACCTGACTGGTTCATTCCCAAACCTTCTTTCTATATAGAATCCTTTTGCCTGCTGTCATAATGATAAAATTCTTAGAGGACAGGTGGATCATCTTCCCTTATAGAAAAGTATAGTTTAACCTTTCAAGTCACTTTTGATTTTCTCTTTCATATTTACCTTTTAATGCTTGAGTCTTGAATTTGGAAGTTGTAGTTCTTCTTCAGCTCTGGTCTTTTCATCAGGATTGCTTCTAAGGCATCTATTTCATATTCATTTTTTTCTCTTGATGTTCCACAGAGAGCAAGGCTGCAGTAACCGGAATGTTCTCAGAAAGACTGTCTCCACCCATTAGCATTTCATCCACTGAATATTCTGATGCTAGATGTACTTCCACAGAGAGTAAGCGTGTAATACCCGGAATGTTCTCAGAAAGACTGTCTCCTGCCACAAGTGTCTTTTCCTCTGAGTGTTCAGAGCGTTAGATGTGCTTCCCCAGAGAGCAATCCTGTAGTAACTAGTATAAGAAGGAGACTGAAAAGATCTCTGGGCAAAGAAATCAACCTTTTCTAGAGAAACAAAGGTGGGGCTTCAGACTGTACTGGACAGACTATATACGCCACCTAAGTTTCTCTTAAAGGTTGGTTTCTCTGTCCAGAAAGGCTTCCCAGCTTCCTTCTTACACTAGAATGTTCTCAGAGAGAGTGTCTCTCTCCTGCCACAAGTATCTTGTCCCCTGAGTGTTCTGAGGTTAGATTTGCTTCAACAGAGAGTAAGCCTGTAGTATCTTCTGCCCCAAGTATCTTTTCCTCTAAGTGGAGATTTTTCCACAGAGAGTGTGCCTATAGTAACTGGAATGTTTCCTGAAAGTTTGTCTCCCGAATGTTGTGACCCTAGATGCATCTCCCCCGAGAGTAAGCCCATAGTAAGTGGAATGTTCTCAGAAAGACTATCACCAACCACAAGTGTGTTTTCCTCTGAGTGTTCAGAGAGTAGATGTGCTTCCCCAGAGAGCAAGCCCATAGTAAGTAGAATGTTCTTAGAGTTTTAGCATTTCATCCACTGAATATTCTGAGGTTAGATGTGATTCTCCAGAAAGTAAGCCCATAGTAAGTAGGATGTTCCCAGAAAGACTATCACCAACCACAAGTGTCTTTTCCTCTGAGTGTTCAGAGAGTAGATGTGCTTCCCCAGAGAGCAAGCCCATAGTAAGTAGAATGTTCTTAGATTTTTAGCATTTCATCCACTGAATATTCTGAGGTTAGATGTGATTCTCCAGAAAGGAAGCCCATAGTAAGTAGAATGTTATTAGAGTTTTAGCATTTCATCCACTGAATATTCTAAGGTTAGATGTGATTCTCCAGAAAGTAAGCCTGTAGCAAGTAGAATGTTCTTAGATTTTTTGTCCCTACCTATTAGCATTTCATCCACTGAATATTCTGAGGCTAGATGTGCTTCCCCAGATAGTAAGCCCATAGTAAGTGGAATGTTCTCAGAAAGACTATCACCAACCACAAGTATCTTTTCCTCTGAGTGTTCAGAGAGTAGATGTGCTTCTTTACAATTGCGCTGGCTGTTTTTTTTTCCTAAAAAAAAAGATACAATTAGTCACATGGCATGGCTTTCAGGGAGGAGGAGGGGGAGAGGGGAGATACATGGGATACCATGATGTAAGATATAGAAAACACCAATAAAAAGTTTTTAAATGAGGTCAAGGATGTAAAGGGTATTCATGGAGAGCTGGGAAGAGGAAAGAAAGGGGTTTTGGACGTGCAGAGCGATTCCTTCCACCTCTGCAGCCTCAGGATCAGGGTTTGGCTTGAGACCTCCAGTGCTGAGAGAGGAGACTTTTCGCTGCTCTGCCTGTTTATCCTTATGTCTGGCATCTGAGTATCTGTCTTCTGACCATCCATGCTCAGGTACCGTGTGTCTTTCCTTGGTCCTTGTGTCACCTGTCCTCTTCTGTGTATGGCCACGTCCAGTCTCCACGTGTCTGTCCCCTATGTGTTCTTCCTCTCAGCTCTGGCCGGGACATTATGTGGCTAGCCACAACACTTGCCTGATCCTCTTCCTGCTCTTGCTTCTGTCCCTAGCCCCTGTGTTTCCTTGAACCTTTTCCTGGCCCCCTCCTTTCATAGGCACATGACCCCATTCCTGCCTCCTTCCCTCCCTTATAGACAGGTCTGTGGGCAAAATCACTTCAAAATCATTCTACTTAGAGGTTTGCCCCATGGTCTACTTATGCAAAATGAGAACTGTCTGTAGAAGATAAGAAAAACAAAACAAAAAAAACAACAGATGGCCTAAGTGGAAAGCATTTTGACAGAAATTGGATAGGAGATTGACAACCTACACCAAATATCAAATTAAACTATAAGGGAATACATGAATTAGATATGATAAATAAAATAATAAAGTGGTAACTGATAAAAATTATAAAGAGATATAAATATAATCATTAATAATTACTCTATCTTAGACCTACAAATCACTAATTTATTCATTCTATTGCTATAGATTAAGCTCCTCCTATGTGCTGGGCACAGAAAGACAGGTGACCTAATTAAGCCATCAAGAAGCCATCAATTAAGTACCTCCCAGATAACAGGCACAGTACTAGGTTTTGGAGATATAAACACTAGTAAGGACAAAGTCCTGGTGAAAAAAATGCCCTTGACAACAACTTGTATCCAGATAATGACTTTGACGTCAAACAACTCCTATGCAGAGCCCCTGAACCAACCAAACATACTCCAGCCCCAAATAATCGCCCACAAAACCATGTAGTTCCTACCATTGCTTACCCTGAAGTAACCTTCAAGCTAATTAACATACTATCTTTTCCATCAGCCAATCCTAGGCACTTCTACCCAATTAAAAAACCTCTTTCACCTTGACTGGGGCTGCCCCGCCTCCCTTAAAGAAAAAAAAAGGCTGGGAGCATTTACCCCAAATAAATAACCTTGCTCAGTTTGGAGACAGGCTGAGTGAATACTTCCAAGATGCCACTGCAACATTCCCTAACCACTAGAAGCTTAGGTTCTAATGAGACAGAAAAATACACAAAAGTATATAGAGAAAAAAGACAAATAAAGGCGACTACAAGGCCATCTAGGAGCCAGGCCATTACAAAAGGAGATCCAGTATTTTAAGGAATAAAACGACACCTTGAAAACTAGAACTGAGCAAGGGGAAGCCAGCAAAGTTTTAAGAGATCAAGAAATAAGAAAACAAAACATAAATAATGAAAAAGAATACAAAAGAAAGTGAAACATCTTACAAGAAAAACAAATGATCTGGAGAACAGATTAAGAAGAAAAAACATAAGAACTGGACTACCTGAAAGCTACTATCCAAAAAAGAATCTTGGTACAATAATACAATAAATAATGAAAGAAAATTGTCCTCAACCATTAGAACAAGAGGAGAAAGCAGAAACAGGAAAAAAAAATCCATCGATCAACATGTGAAAGAGATCATATCAGGAAAACTCATAGGAATATTATAGTCAAATTCTAAAACCCCCAGATCAAGGATAAAATATTACAATTAACATGAATAAAACAATTTAAATATGGCAGTGCCACAATTAAAATCACACAAGACCTGGCAGCATAGACACTAAAGGACCCACCACAGGTCCTGTGACACTATATGTCAAAGAACAAAAGAACTGGGGTTCTGGCTGAAAATATCATACCATACCCAGCAAAGTTAAGCATAATCCTGAATGGAAAAAAAATGGACATCTGATGAACTGTCAGATTTTCAGAACTCTGTACAAAAAAAATGAACCTTTTCTAGACCATGATGCAATATAAATTACTGAGAGGTGGAAACTTGGATTAAAAATTAAATGGAAACTAAATAACCTAATCCTAAAGGATGAATGTGTCCAAGAACAAATCATAGAATTAATTAATAATTTCATTAAAGAAAATTACAACAATAAGGCAGCATAACAAAATTTGTGGGATATAGTCAAAGCAGTACTTAGGGGAAATTTCTCTCTCTAAATGCTCACATCAGTGAAACAAAGGAAGAACAGATCAAGGAACCAGACATAAAATGTAAAAAAAGTAGAAAAAGAGCAAATGAAATATCTCCAATTAAACATCAAAATAGAAATCCCTATGTTAAAGATGAAATTAAGAAAAAATATTAAAAATCAAGTTAATAATTGATAACTTTATGAAAATACTAATAAAACAGATAAAACTTTGGGTAACTTGAGCAACTGAAAGAAAGAAAAAAACCAAAGTAACTGTCTAAAAAAAAAAAAGGTGAATGCATAACCAATGAAGATGAAAGTAAAGCAATGCTTAGGAGAAATATATACTCAATCACATACAGCAAAATGAATAATCTACATCAAATGGATGAATATTTACAAAGTAACATGTTTTATATTATTTATGTTATTTATATTATACTACATATATGTATCATACACACTTATAAAGTACCCATGTTAAGAGAAGAAATAGAATACTGAAATAGCCCTATCTTAAAAGAAAAAAATTGAACAAGGCATAAATGAGTTCCCTAAGAAAAAAATTCCCAGGACCAGATCAATTTGAAAGGGAATTCTGCTAAACATTTAAAAAAACACTGCATTCTCAATACTATGTAAACTATTTGAAACAACAGGTAAAGAAGTAGTCCTATCAAATTCCTTTTATGGCACAAATGTGTTTTTGATACATAAACCAGGTTAATACCTTGTTGAACCAGCTGTGAAATGAAATATCTGTTCTGGAAAATAATTTGGAATTACTCAAAGAAAGTAACAAAAATGGCCAAAGGCTTTAAAACAAAGACCCCACTGTACCCCAAGGAAGCTGTCAACAAGGAAAAAGTCCCCACATATTCCAAAATACTTACAACAGCACTTTCTGTGACAGCTATGAACTGGAAACAAGTAGACACTCCTCACCTGGGGTACTGCTAAACAAGTCATGGAACTGGAATGTCATGGAATACTGCTACCACACTGTAAGAAATGCTGTGCCTGAGAGGTACAGTGAGTTACAGAAAGACCCTTTTAAACTGATACAAAATGAATTAAGCAGAACCAAATAAGCATACACAGTAACTACAACAATTTATATAGAATGACTCACACAAAGATTAAAAGTACCTGTAACAAAGTGTTAAAGATCAAGTGGGACTGAAAAGATAACCTGAGACAACACCATCACCCTACCCCATCCAGGAAGTGAGAGGTCCGCAGGTGTCACACATTGCACACCTTTTCCTGAATGCTTTGATCAGTTGTGCTGGCTTTTCTTTTCCTCTCTAAAACAAAAAATGCAATTTGTTACATGGCATGGCTCTCAAGGACGGAAAGACGGAGAGACATGGGCTACCCTGGTGATGTAAGAAACATAAGAAAGTTTAAAAAGAGGTCAGATATCTCAAGGGAGGGGAAGAAGGAAAGCAAGGGGTTTGGGGCAGTGATTATCAATATCAGATCCAAACTATACTACAAATCAATGATTATGAAAACAATTGTTCTTGTTGTCTGACCTTTCCTGACCCCATTTGGGGTTTTCTTGACAAAGATACTGGAGTGGTTTGCCATTTCCATCTCTAGCTCACCTGATAGATGAGAAACAGAGGGAAATAGCTTTAAGTGCCTTGCTGAGGGTCAGAGGTAGTCAGTGTATGAGAGCACATATGTAGGACAACTAGGTGGCAAAAAAACACTTGGAACTTGTTAAAATTTGAGAGGTTCCTCGATGGAAAAGATTAGGTATGCAGTGTAAAACAGTGTTTAATAATTCCAAAGATAGCAATTGGGTGGGGGACAAGGGTGGACACACTATTTTTATCTTTTAAAAATGGGACAAGAAAAAGCAGTTTGCCAGAATTGATAGGACATCAACATCTCCCACCACCTGTCAAATTAAACTACAGATACATGAATTTGGTGTAAAAGGGGAATCAACAGCAAATTAGAGGAACAAGCAGGAAATTACTTTTCACATGAATGGACGGGGAAGAGGTTATGGCAGAAAAAAACCAGAAAATAAAAATGGATGATTCTGCTTCTATAAAGTTGAAATGTTTTTGCACACACAGATTGAACGTAGTTAAAATGAGATGGGTAACAGTTAAGTGAGGAAAAACATCTTTGCAGTAAAGTTCTCTAAGGACTGTTGCATATGCAAGATAGAGAAGGAACTGATTCCAATTTCCAAGATCAAGAGCCATTCTCCAATAGGTCAAAGGATATGGACAAGAAGATTTCAAAGAAAGAAATCCTAGCTATCCATAGCCCTATGACGAAATGCTCTAAATCCTTTATAATAGAGAGAGAGAGAGAGAGAGAGAGAGAGAGAGAGAGAGAGAGAGAGAGAGAGAGCACATCTGCCTGTAAATCATAGAAATCCGCAGGTTCAGGGAGTTACCTCTTTCTGTTCCACAACAAGGTACACAGAAACGCCCCTTTCACCACAGGCTGGCTGAAACCTAAACAAAAATAAATATACCATTAAAGGACACCAAACAAAAGAGAACATGTGGAGAAGGGAGGGGGGAAGAGTTCCTAGATTGTCTTCTCTCTCCCCAGCGCCAAAGCTAAGCAGGGATAGGAGGGAGCAACTGTCTCCAAAAAGGAGAGGAGACCCGACCTGAATCTACCCTACTCCAACCCATCCCACCACCCCCAAGCCCTAGTCTTTCAGACAAAGGCCTGGGCAGGAGCAGCCCAGGGACCAGACTCTTGGGAGTACACCCACACATATCATCATCACCCTGCCCCCAACACACACACAGAGGTGATCAGACCTACAAACACAACGCATAAACAAAGGTATCCACACTCCCAGGCCCTTCCACCCGCCCTTACACATATCCCCTAGAATACTAACAGAAGCCAATTGTGGAGGAGGACACTCAGCTTCTAGAAAAGGTTTGGGTGGGGGAGAGAAGATAAGGAGAAAGAAGGGAGAGGTTGAGGCAGGATCCGGGAGGGGGCACTTACCTCATTCACAGTCACTTAGACACTAGCAGGAGGGCCTTCAGAATGAGTCAGTCTGGAAGATGGGGGTAATGGAGTGGAGGGGTGGGGTGTGGATGGGAAGGGGAAAGGAAGAGAACCAGAAGGGAGGTGGGTGAGGGGCATGAATATTCCCTACTTGCCCTAATGGCGTCTTCCCCCAGACAAAGAAGCCTTACACTTATATAAGGTGGGAAGGGGCGGGCACTGTGATGTCACTGCAGGGAGGGGATAGTCTCCTCCCAGAGATGAGGAAGAAGGGGGGGTGGGGGCCTCTGCTATCAGGCCCAGAGCAGTGGGGAGCCCCCGCCCCAGTCCTTTCTCTCATCCCCCATCACCCAAACTGGCTAGGGGAGGGGGCGGCTAAGTATTACTAAGTATTCTCCTTCTTTCCTAGCCCCAAGGCAAAGCCCAGAATGGGAGGGAGGGAGGGAGGAGGAAAGGATGGAAATTTCCACCAGAGAAGGGGAGGGAGTGTCCCCAAAGGTTTCTCCCCGCTGGCCTCCATCTCACACCACCCCACTACCCCGCAAGCCCTAAACCTCCAGACAAAGGTCTGGGTAGACAGGAAACCCTAGGCAGCATCAGCCCTGGCGGAGAAGGAACACACAGGTTCACCCCTGAACACCCACACCCACACACACAAAAGGCGGGGTGAGGGGACAGGATCCTACCTACAGACACAAGACACGCATAAACAAAGATAACAATATTCCCTTGCTCTTCCACCTACCGTTACACACATCCTCCCGGGCACTAAGCGAAAGCAACTGGGGACTGGGGGATCGGCTTCATGAAAAGGTTGTTGGGGAAAGATGGGGGGAAGGGAGAGAAGATAAGGAGAAGAAAGGGAGAGGCTGAGGCAGGAGCAGGGAGGGGGCACTTACCTCATTCACAGTCATTTAGACACTAGCAGGACCCTCAGAATCAGTCTGGAAGACGAGGGTAATGGAATGGAGGGGTGGGGTGTGGACTGGAAGGGAAGTGGGTGAGGGGCCAACAGACCTAGCTCTGCTGGACCCACAGGCTTCTTCCTCCAGACAAAGGAGATTACACTTTATATAGGGTGGGAAGGGGCGGGCACTATGATGTCACTGCAGGAAGGGGCTAGTCTCCTCCCAGAGATGAGGGGGCAGGGAGGACAGAGAGGAGGGGGGCTCTAATATCACACCCAGAGCAGTGGGAAGCCCCATACAGGCGTTTCTCTTGGCCTCCATCACCCAAATTGCCTAGGGGAGGGGGCCGCAGGTGCATCCTCCACCAGCAGGTGGTCCTGGGGCTGACCAGGCTCCCAGGGTCTTGAGGGCAGGCTGCTGGCGCTGGGGGTGGGGGACCAGCAGCTGAGCTCAGCTTGGGGTTATTGAGGGTCGGCCCCTTTATGGAAACTGGGATGGGTAGGACAAAGAGGGGAAGGGGAACATTGAGGAAGGGCTGTCCTGGACTCCACAAAAGGGAAGAAAGGGCACAGCAGCTGCATCAGCCCATGCATACCACCAACCCTTTAATGGGGCTTGGATTCCTCACAACCACCAGATCAGACAAAGGAGGGGCATGGGGGGCAGTCTGGGGAAGGGGCGGGGCTCAGCCTCCTTTCTCCACGTAGGAGGAAACAAAGATCAGCCTGGGTGGGGAGAAGGGGGCTGAGGGGCACCCAGGAAGGCAGCTTGTCTGTGTCTGCTCTTTATATGTGGGCACCCTGGTCTAAATCCTTTGTAATTAAACCTTCCAGAGCCTGGAAAACAGGGAGCCACACCCTCCTTTGTGCCTTAGAGTCCTCTACAAGGAGACTTATTAAATTTCTTTCTAACACTCTTTCAGATCTGGGCCTTTGTTCTCTCCCACACCAGCTGCCCAGCCATTAGTGAATTGGCACAGTGGAGAGACACCTGGAATTGGAGGCACAGACTTAGACTGAAGTTCTGCCTTACTCACTGTGTGACCACAGGCAAGCCACTTGAACCCTCTAAAACTTAATTTTCATGTCTGTAAAATGGGCGTGATAGTAATACCTGTGTCAAGTAAATTACACTGTGGTTTTAAGGTTCCTATGAGATGTTTGCACAGTGCTTTTTATGACATGACATACTAGAGAAGGCTTTATTATTATTATTATTATTATTATTATTACTCATCTTTCAGTCTTTTTGATGGAGTTTACATATCATGCCATTGATACTTTTCTGTTCTGTTGAATGCTGTTCAGATCATAGCAAAGAATGACTGTCTTTTCTAACTCTGTCAGGGTATTGGGATATGAACTAATCTCCTGCAGGCTCCATGAATACATCTTTAGGACAGTTCTGGGAGGAAACAGGACTGTGGGAATCCCATGTTCCTCACCCTCTTCCCACATGGTTTTCCGGTCTTCCCCTTGGTTTCTATATGTTGCAAGTTTTTCATCCAAGCAGTTTAGAGATTAGGAAGACTGGCTATGCTATTAAAAACATCATTATTGATTGTTTATGGATCAGTATTATGACTGGGAAATGGGCACAATAGTTTTGGTCCATGACAGTGTTTCATTTCCAGCACAATCTGTTTTGGAACTCCTAAGGATATTCTGAGGTCTCCATTTGTAACCAGAACATTTGTCATCTGTTGATGACTTTTGAAAGATACTGAGCTTCTGATGGATAATTCCAGCCACCAGGTCATTTTTTGCTAAGTATTCATTAGGCACAAATGTTTTACAACCCGCAGTGAATAGCTGTTCACTTTCTATGACTTCCTTCCATAGTCTGTGCTGATTGCTAAATCTGGGCTCCTGAAGTACAATCTATGATTTCTGATGACAATGACCTGATGTAGAATTGCTGTCAGAAACCCCTTCCAATTCTATAACCAAACCCACATGACACAATGGGATCTCGGGTTCTCTGTACACACATTGTTGGAAAATTCCTGTGGAATGTCACCTATGGGGTGACTCTGGACTCCCCTCTTGGATCTTTGCTATTTTATATGCCTCCCTCAAAGTCTGTTTTCAGATACACTGGACCCATGCAGGGGTATCTATTTCATGTTGTAACTTGTTCCACAAGTATTTCTGTCAGTTTTAAACTTGTTGAATATGTGCTTTTAATGAGAAATGTTGATCTCGGTGTTTCTTTATTAGGTAGATTTTTTCAAAGATACTTTCCAAGTCTGTTGTCCATTTTGGCAGAAGTAGGGTGGCCATAGGTCTGGGGAAAGCAGTGGGGAGGCAAGCAATATCAAAGGCCTCATTGTGGGAATGGCTGTGACTGGGTCTATCAAAATCACACACATACTCCTCCCAGCCCCCTGGCTCTTCCATGCTTAGATCATACATATTCAAGAACTTTCATCCCACTTCATTACTGAGAGCAGTAGAAAGGGCTTTATATATGGTATCTCATTTCATTTCATTTAGAAACTGAACACACTATCACCCTCCTAGTTAGGTTCACCCCAGAAATGGAAGTTTTGTCACTTTTAGTCATGATTTATATCTCAAGATAGTGTGTACACAATGCAAATTCCTGCAGTAACAGTAAGAGTGATCTACCCAGTGTGACATGGGCCAATATGGGAACGTAAGAAAAGGGTAGAGCTTGATTCTTAAAGTGGGAATGATGGCACAATAGTGTGATAGTGTAGTAGAAGGGACCCAGCTTAATGTATAGAGAGAGTTTACTCCATTTGTCATTCCCTTCCACCCAGCTCAGTTGAGGGGTTCTACCTGTACCTGGAGAGAAGCCCTGACTGCCTTTCTAGAAGGACACAGAGGAGGTGTAATAGGATACTTAGGTGCTTGGACCCCATTTCCAAGATCACATTTCTCCCTAGCCTCCAAACACTATCCCTGACAGTTTTCTCCCCAACCCAAGAACACTGTACCTAGCAATAACTCATGAGTGGACCCCAGTGAGGCAAACTATCTCTCCCTATTACAAGAACAAGCTGACCTCTATAGAATTTCCCTTATATGAAAAGGACTATCCTGTACCAGCAGAACTATCATGTACTTATTCCCACAGTTACTCTATATAATCCAGAAGTCAAGGTATAGACTCCTCCCCCAGTCTCCTATACTGAATGGTGCCTTTGACCAACATTGTAGGTTATCACTTAATTAGCATAGCTCCTAAATAATCCACTCTTTTTCCCATATAAGCTTTAGCATCATTCCTGTTAAGTTGGAGGTCCCTAAGGAGCTCTAGCCACCATACTGGCATTACACTAAACCTTTGCCGACTTGACTTAAAGAATGGTTGACTCCATAAATTCATTACATATGACACTTACCTGCCCTTTGGTTCTTGAGGGGTCCCTGAACCTCCCAAAGAACATCAGGGGGATATTTTCAGTAAGCTGGAAGAGAGGAATTGGGAGGATGAGAACCTCAAGCCCGATCAGCACTTTGCAGTGGACAGCTCCAGGCAGCTGAGCTCTTGTGACCCAGAACAAATGTACTGGGAGGGGAACATTTGTTGAGCAATTGGAAGGAATAAGAAGATTGCTTCCACATCTCCAGTCCTGTGCAGGAACTGCTAGGGGAAGCAGTTGCTTCCAGGGAGGGGCAGTGTAGCTGGACTGAGGAAGTTCCTCAAGGCTGGGATGACAATGACTACTGAGGGGATGGCCTGGTGCTGTGCACACAGGAGCATAGGAGAGTACTGGACTGCAGTGAGATACAATCCAGGTGCCTGTTTGCAAGAGAGTATAGAGCAAGAGAGGTAGGTGACTGTGGCAGAGTAGGAACCTTGGGAATCAGAGCAATATATTTGGGACCATGATTGAGTGGAGAGGGTGGCTTGAGAGGGATAGTAGAGAAAAAGACTCTGTTGGGTATTAGATCTGTGACCTAAAGCTTATTAGGTGTCTCTCTACCACCCAGGTAATGGCAAATGCCCCCAAATATCATAGCCAAGTTCTATATTCAGTTATAATATTGTCCCTACCAAGCACAAACATAATCAAAGGGAGAAAGTCATGTCTGTGATGTTATCTGACAAATTTCCAGTAATCTCTGCTGCCCCTTAATATCAAAGAACTAAGCAACAGGCATTTATTAAGCACCTACGATCTACCAGACACTGTGCCAGGCACTAGGGATACTGAAACACCAACCAATCTCTTCCTTTGAGTAACATATATTCTATCATGGAAGATAAAATATACATACATAAAACATACGTATGCATGTGTCTGTGTGTGTATAGTGTTTTGATAGAGTCTGGTTCTGTTTCTCTTTCTTTGTGTCTGTGTATGTATCAAATATATTAATTTCATATATGCGAATTATATAGAAAATAAAAGCAAAGTTATTTCAGGGAAAAGGTACTAGCCACTGGAAAGGGACAGCAAAGTCCTCGTATAGAATATGGATGGCCTATTACCTCCTTTTTCTTCCAAGATTCCATTTGTGGGTTTTTGTTGTGATATCACACTTTTGCCTCACATTGAGCTTAACATTAAGCATAAAGGGGCCAATGACAAACCTTTCAGGCTCTCCACTAGAGACCCCCTTCCCAGTTGACATGGAACCCTTATGCTCCTGTCATTTATCCAATTGCAGGTCTAAGTTCACTATCACCTGAGTCACATCTCCACACCATTTCTAGAGAACATGAAACCATTTATCAAATATTTTGTAGAAAACTAGGTCAAGTAGCACTACCATGTTTCCTGGTTGACCATTTTGGCAGCTCTGTCAAAAATGGAAATGAGTTAGTCTAGCTTGGCCTGTTTTGGATGAAATTAGACTGACTTTTTTCTTTTTCCCATTCCCTTTCCTAGATGTTCACTAGCCATCTCTTTGATACCATGGAACACCTGTGGCACCTTTTCTCCCATTTAGGGTCTCCAGAATACCCACCTTCAAGATGCTCTGTGTGTTCACAGACACCAGATGAGATCTCAGGAGCCTCAATTTTTCTCTAATCAATCAAAGGGCAAAAATTGCTGAAAGCAAAAGCATTGAATGGAATCTCAGAGTAACGTCTTCAATAGATCATTCCCCCATAATATGTACAGAGCATAGTCTCCCACACATAGGTCCCCATTGGTGGGGTAGGGGTGGAGAATGAGAATCCTTAGTAATCACACTAGAAGAACCCACAAAAGAGGACAATGGTGGAGGGGCAATTCAGACTTCCACTGATGCTCCTGGTGTTGGTGCCAACCTAGACCAGACAGTTGGCACGTTGCTCCACTGGACTCGCAACATGGTTTCTTCTGTGAGTGGCACTGTCCCTCTTTGTTCCCATCTTGTCTATAGCCATTTCTTCTCAACCTGCCAGTCCATCTAAGCCATTTAAGCCTAGGGTTTGGTGGGCTAGAACCTTTCCATGCTAAGGGAAGGCTGACAGTCAAGTCACAGCCAGTACATCTCCCCTTCCCAGAAAAAATGTAGGCAGAGTGCCCCAGGTAGCATTAGGTATCTTTCTATCTACCCCATTGTTTGGATTCCGGGTAAAGCTTTTTTACACTTAATTGTCTAATTTAGAGTTTAGACAGCATGACACACTTGAAAGATTTTGGATTAGCTGATAATGAATTTGAGCCATAACACATAGTCTGAGCAGGCAAGGTCAGTGTTCTCCCTCCACCTCATCCCCAATGCTGTCCTTATACATACCTCTCAGCAGCAAAGCTGCTTTGGTGCTAGATTTTGGCCACTGAAAACCTGTCTCCCTACAAATACATTCCCAGAAATCAAGCCTGAATTTCATTGATCTATAATTTGCAGATTCCATCCCCTTCCCCTTTTTGAAAATAGGGATATGTTCCGTTCTCCCACCCCCTCATGTGTTCTTTCCTGAAGGAGCAAGTCCCTCTGAGGGAGAGCCAGGAGGCAGGTAGTAAAGGCAAGTCCCACTACCACCATCTCAACTAACACTAACCCTGAGACCATGTTGGAAACAGCTCAGCACCTGGAGCCCAAGAGCCCATACATAGGCCTCTCCCAAAACACTGGTCCTGCTTCAGTCTCAGAACCCACAGGCATGAATGGGGGAAGCACTTCTTGTAACAAGGGGCTAGTCAACCATGCCCACCACCTGTTCCCCTTGGGGCAGTGAAGTCAGCCTAGCTAAAGTAGTGAAGCACCCCAAGGGAATGATTAGAGGTGGCAGGTGGTCTGCCTCCTCTTTGCTGCTTTCACTGAACTAAGGGACTGCTGCATTCGTCTAAAGTCTGCCAGTGCTACACAAATATCATCAGATGTGTCCAGGAAGAGCTTATGTCAGCTCTAAGGTTTACTCCAGCCCCAGTAAAGAGCTTTTCAAAACCCTATGTTGTCCTCAGATTTCCTTGTCAGTTTTGGTTCACACAATTTGCACAAAACTTGACAGTTAGAGGGACCACAGCAGCCATCTTGTCCAGTCTCTACATGAAGGGCATCCCCAGAGTAACATACCAGACAAATGGTCATCCAGCCTTTCCTTCAATACTTCCAAGTTTGGGGAACCCACAACTTCTTCCAGGCAGCCTACTGCACTTTGGGAAATTTCTCATTTTTTCTGAAGATTTTTCTGATAACATGCCTAAATTGGTCTCTTTATAAATTCCAAGTATTGCTCATGATTCTGACTTCTAATCCTTTATTCACATGAAAGACTTTTATGTTTGGTACTTGTTTTGCCAGGTTTCTCTGTCTTCATTTAGGCATTTCTTATGTTGCAATAATAGTCCATTCTATTATATTTACATAATGTAATTTGTTTAGGCATTCTGCCAACTTAAGGGCTCCCCATAAATCTCTACTTTATTACTACTACTACTACTACTACTACTACTACTACTACTACTACTACTACTACTACTACTACTACTACCACTACCACTACTACAAAAAAAGCTGTCATAATATGTTTGTATGCATGAGTATTTCCCTCTTTTTTCATTTTATTGGGCTATATGCCCGGTATAGCTGGGTCAAAAAGTTTGCTCAGTTTAGTGCTTTTGGAACATACTTTAAAAGTGATTTTCAGGGGCAGCTAGGTGGTGCAATTAATAGAGTACCTTTCCTGGAGTCAGGTAGACTTGAGTTCAAATCCGGGCTCAAACATTTAACACTCACTATCCCTGTAACCTTGGGCAAGTCATTTAACCCCAATTGCCCTGCCTTCCCCCCAGCAAAAAGAAAGTGATTTTCAGAACTGCTGGACCAACTCATACCTCTACCAACCCTATATTATTGGGCCTGTTTTCCCACCCTCTCTTCAACAACAGTCAGTTTCCCTTTCTATTATTTTCTTTTCCAATCAATTCATAAAGTGCAAGTAGTTGTTTTCTTAACTATCTTCTTCTCTTCAGTAGCAATGCCCTATCGCTCATGGCTGTAAAGTAGAACCTCAGAGTGGCTTTAACTTTCATTTTCCTGATTATTAGTAATTCTGATCCTCATTCCAAATGTTTGTGCATTGCTTAGATTTCTTCCTCAGAAAACTGCCTATCCTCTAAGCATTTATCAGTTAGAAAATTTCTCTAATGATTATCAATAAAAATTGGTTCTCTATATACCTTACATATAAGAGAAATGTTTAGCAATTTTTCCCATTTCCCTACTTTTGATTACTAATTTTAGCTTCAGTAGTTTTCTTTTTCCAAAAAGTATTTAAATTTGATGTAAGAAAAATGATCAGTTATACCTCCTGGGATCTTCTCTCTCTCTTCTTTGCTCCTGGATTCTTCCTCTATCTATAGAAGAGAAAGGTAATTTGTCAATTCTGGAATCTGTTTATAAAGTCCCTATTTCATCTAATCCATGTATTCATTTGCAATGTTCCTTTGTTTATGTTGTGAGATGCTGATCTATGCCTAATTTCTATGATATTGCTTTACAAGGTTCTCAGGAGCTTTTGACACAAAGTAAGTCCTTACCCCAGCAGTTATGGTCTTTGGATTTAAGGAACACTAAATTACTAGATTCATTGACTTGTCAGACTATGCCCAGAATTCCTCTCCTAGGTCACATTCTCTAGAAGTAAGTGGTCACTTTCTCCCAGCACTCCCATCATTTCTATTCCAAGAACCAGTTCCTTTCCATTAGTGAGAATCAGATCTAGAATAGTCATTCAATGTAAATCTCTTAAGCACCCACTATATGTGAGGAAATGAGCTAGTCTCCACCAAGAGCAGAGGGAGGAGGACAAAGAGAGGATTGGTGATTCTGTGATGTCAGGCCCAGAGCAGTGGGGAGTCACCACCCCAGGCATTTCTCTCAATTCCCATCACCCAACCAGGTTGCTGAGGGCAGGCTGCTGGGGCCAAGGGTTGGGGCAGCTGACATCAGTTTGGGTTGTCAGGGGGCAGCCCCTTTACCTGGATGGGGGAGATCAGGGGGCAGATGGAATATGCTGGGCTCCACATAAGGGAACTTGAACTTGGATTCTTGACAACTTGACCCAGAGTAGAGGAGGAAAGGGCTGGTCAGGGGCAGAGCCTGGTCTCAATCTCCTTTTTCCAGGCAGGAGACAAAATCAGTCCAGGACCTAGGAGGGAAATGGGGACACCCAGCCATGGATGTATGTCTGGGCTGCCTGTGTCTGGACAGGAGAAAAGTGGAGGCAATTGCTGCTGGGCAACGCCTCTTCCTAATTAAAAAGGAAGATTGAAACAAAAGGTCTCAGTTGCAATTTCTACTCTCAGAAACTTGCCTAGGGCATGGACACCTTAGGTGACTCAGCTCCCTTAATAAAAACAGATGGTAGGGGCAGCTATGTGGCGCAGAGAGTAGAGCATCGGCCCTGGAGTCAGAAGGACCTCAGTTGGGATCCGACCTCAGACACTTAATGCACACACAAACAAAAACCTAGCCGTGTGACCTTGGGCAAGTTACTTAACCCCAATTGCCCTCCAAAAAAGGCAAAAAACAAAACAAAACAAAAAAATAAAAACAGATGGTAGGTGGTAGAGGGTCAAGGATCAGACCAATGACTGTCTCCCAGGTCTTCCCTGCCACCAGAACCTGGGGAGATCAATGCATGCTTTTCTACCTGGATGAGAGAGAGGCAGCCATGTCAGAGGATCATAACAAGGACAAAACTTGGATGAACTATGTACAAGAAAATGGCTGATCTTAGCCATGAAGGATATTTGTTAAGTAACTAGCCAATTTTGACCAAGACTTTACCAGTGTTAAATCAGGGAAACCCAAGCATCATGTAAAAGAAAAATTAACTTTGGTGTACACAAAAATCAGACATTAAGGATGGCTAGATGTAGTCTTTGTATGAGTAGTAGAGCCAAGACTCCCATCTGACTCTTCTAACTCCATATTCCATTATTCTTGCCATTGGACCATGGCTTCCATCCTGAACAAAGCCTCTCCTGCATGTCTCTTATGTGTGTTCTCTATCTGCTGCCTCAATTCTGTCTTCACCCAGTCCTTACCTCAAGTCACCAATGGGTCCCCAGGATCTCAGGCTTATATCTCCAGCTCAAGGCCGCCTCAGAATCCACCTAGGCCAATCCCCTTCTGCTACAGAGGAAAATGAAGCCCAGGAGATCAAGGGACTTGCTTCAAATCACACTTGGGCTCAAAGATACAGAGTTGGAAGGGGCCTCAAAAGTCAACTAGTCAAGCCTACTCACTTTCCAGAGAAAAAAACTGAACCCCAGAGTGGTGATGGGAGTTGTCTGAGATCATACAGCTAGTAAGTGGCCCCAGCTAGTCAGCTAAGATGTGGACCCAGATTTTCATGACTCAGAATGTAGCAGTATATCCATTAGATTATGCTGCCTCTTATCCTCTCCTCTCACTAGTGTACCCTCATCCCTATAGATCTTGTAAGGCTAGAAGGATGAGGGGTAAGTTTCTTTTTTAAATGTCAAAAGAAAAGTCAGTTCTAACACCTATCCAGTTTTACCTCCTGAACATTCAACAGCCACTTTCTGGCTTGAATTCAGTTCTTTGGTGGAATTCCTGTCTATATCCTACACACTCTCCAACGTGAGAAGTCCTTATCCCAGTTTGACCTTTTAACAAAATGAATTTTCAAGGTTTTACACAACAGCTTAAGTTAGATGAGCTATCAATAGATATGAAATAAACACCATTTCAGCACCAAAGACACTGGACAGCTCTGCCAGCTGTTCTCTCAGTAAACCACCTCATCTAGTCCTACTCACATATACATGGGGACATGGTAGCACAACCAGGGCAGTCAGGTAGCACAGTGAATAGAGTGCTGGGCCTGGAGTCAGAGAGACTCATCTTCTTGAGGTCTGACCTCAGATCCTTATTAGCTGTGTGATCCTGTGATCACTTAACCCTCTTTATCTCAGTTACTCATCTGCACAATTATCTGGAGAAGGACATGGCAAACCACTGCAGTATCTTTGGCAAGAAAACCCCATCTCACAAAGAGCCAGTCACAGCTGAAAAATCACCCAACCACAGAGAGATGCACCTAGACCCATATTAGTCATTTGTCATCACCACAGACAATGTATCCTGCATCATCATCAAAGGATCATCCCCATTCCCTCACCAAAAGGCAAATGCTCTTCAAAACCTGGGTCTAGGGAAATCACCTCCCATAAAACCTCATTCTTCCTTCAGCTGCTTTCCGATCTTAACAGAACAAGGAAAGGCATGGCCCAAGATGCCATTTCACTTTTTCCCAATCTGAAAACCATTGGCAATGAATTGATAAAGATCTGGTGTCAAATTCACTAAGGTATTTTTAAATGTCAGTTCTGAGTCCTGTGTGACAGGACTAATGTCTGCCAATTCCTCTCTACAAGATGAGTTAGATCCATGCCTCCTCCTTCCCTACTAAAAGAGCAATAAAATTTCCCCCACAGGTGCCAAAGATACACCTGGAACCCCTACACCATCTTTATAGACTTGTCTAATTAATTCACTATCTCCCTCACTATAATGGCTCTTCAGAAAACTTTCATCCTTCCTTAAAGCCCCCCATGGCTCTTTTCACACCCATCCAGCCTCTCAGCTTAGAACTTTGCCTCCTATCTAACTGAAAATATTGAGGCCATTCCCAGAGAGCTCCTTTTTCGCCCCTCCTCTTCTGCTCACCTCCCTCAGATGCCTTCTGCCGCTGTCTCCACCTCTACCCTTCTCTCAAACATAGAGATGTACTTACTCCTTATTGAGCTAAACCTCTCTACCTGCACAAGTGGTTCCCTTCCATCCTATTTCCTCCATAAGACTGCTCCCTTTGTCATCCCCATTCCCTCACTTATTTTCAATAACTCCCTTTATACTGGCTGCTTCCCCCCTGCCCACAAACATATGTATGTCTCCCCCATCCTTAAAACATTCCCTCCCTGGATCCATCCATCCCCTCTAATTATCATCCCATACATTGCCTGTCCTGGGCTGCCTTCCCTTCTATCTAGACACTGTTTCATTTGGTACTCTCCTTAGTACCCACAGATTCAATGATCATCTCTATACAGATGATTCTCCCATCTGCTTGTCCAATCCAAACCTCTGCTGGCTTCCAAGATGGAGTCTAAAATTTAACTCTTTCTATCCCCCTCCCCTCAAACCCTTTCCTTTCAAAATTCCTTATTATTACTAAAGGTAGCACCATGCTCTCAGTCACCTAGGCCCACACCTAAGTGTAATCCTTCACTCTTGAACTTCTCAATACCCCAAATCCAACATGTTGCCAAGTCCTATCAATATTACCATTGAAATATTACTTTCATATACCTCCCCATTTTATCTCCTCTGACAATGCCAGCACCTCAGTGTAAGCCCTCAACAATTCATGCAGTAGACTATTGAAACAACCTTCTGGTTGGGGGTCTCTACCCCCAGTCTATCTCCATTCCAATCTGCCCTGCACTCAGTTCTCAAAATCTTCTTCCTAAAGCATAAATATGACCATGTGCCCTCCCCCACACCTGGTTTCTTGTCAATCAAATTCATTGTCTCCCTATCAACTGAGGCACCAATATAAAATCCTCTCTGGCCTACAAAGACTTTCATAAACAACCCACCATTGTATTTCTAGGTTCCTTACACCTTACACTCCTCCCCTTGTCCCTATGATGCACTTTTCAGACTAGTAGCACTGTCCCCCTTGCTGTTTCTAGCACAAGATCTTCCATCTCCCACATCTGGGTATTATCTCTCAGTGGCTGTCCCCCACACCAGGAATATTCTCCCTCCTCATTTCTGCCACCTGACTCCCCTGGCTTTCTTCAAGTCTCAGCTAAAATCCCACCATCTATAGGAAGCTTTTCCCTTTCCTGAAAATTTCTAACACCTTCCTTATTTCCAGTATTTCCTCTATATTACGTGTTTGTTCATTGTTGTCTGATTGCTGACTCCCCCATTAGTCTGTGAGCTCCTTGAGAGGGTAGGGATTGTGCTACAGTTCTTTGTATTTCCAGGGTAACAGAAAATTTGACACATAGGAAGCAGCTTAAACAATGTCTATTGACTGAAAAGAGCCTGATTGGTCTCTCTTTTCCCTGATGCAGCTTCCTGGTCCTCTAAGGGCATAAAAAGTCCCACCAATGGGCACTCAGGACCTTTCCAAATTGGTAGATTCCTGAAGGCCACTCAAGTCTTCATACTGTTCCCTGGCAGCCTGCTCTGATACCAGGATGTGTTTGAGAGGAGAGGGGCTTTGTTCAAAGAAGCTGTGCCACTATATAATTTCTATGCTGTGTTAGCTCAAAGGAAACCTGCTATTGTTAACTGTCCAATGACTTCTAGGTACCTCATTCCATCCCAACACTGATTCTGAATTAAGAGATTGCTGGAGCTCAAGCCTCCTCTAACAGTCTGGCACAAGAGAGATTCTCAGAGCCTTCTGGATAGACTGACATTGTCTAGTAGATGCCTCCTGCTGACTGTAGGACCTGCAGGGATAAACCTTTAATGTATGTTAGAATCAGAGAGAAGAAACATCATGGGGGGGGTGCAGAGCCAATATTCTGCAGTGTAAGCAGGAACTCATCTGAGCTCCTCTGTGAATTCTGTCAGTAACCTCTAAAAAGTGAATCTGAATGGATTTTAGAGTGAAAGAATTCATTGGGAGACAGAGTGTGGCAGATTCCCAGTCCAGGAAAGTACCCACATATATGAGGGGTGCACCAGTATGGAGGTTGGAGGCGCCCACTTTTGAAGAGGGACAGGATCAAAGTAGGGAATGGACCAGGTGGGGGTTGGGATGGGTGGGAGGGAAATATAGTTAGTCTTTTACAATATATCTACTATGGTAATGTTTGGCATAGCTATACATGTACAACATATACTGAATTGCTTATCTTCCCAATGGGAGTGGGTGACAAGGGACGAAGGGAACATATCTGGGATTCGAAGTTTTAAAATTAAATGTTTCAAATATATATGAATACTATTATTAATACTATTTTGCATGTAACTGGGAGATAAGATGTGCAGGCATTGGGGCACAGAGATAGAAGTTGCCCTAATGGAAAAGTCTAAGGGGGTATAGGAGAAGATATGGGAGAGAACAGATTGGATGAGGGAGTATCCTGTGGGTCTTCTATTCTGGGGTGGTGGGTAGGGCAAAAATGGGGAAAAATTGTAACTCAAAATCTGGTGGAAATGAACGATGTAAACCAGAAGTTAATAAAGCATTTGGGAAAAAAATAAAATGAGAAGGGTAACAGGGAAGTGAGGAAAATATCTCTGTAGTAAAGTTCTCTAAGGACTGCTGCATATGCAACATATAGAAGGAACTGATTCCAGTATCTGAGATTAAGCACCATTCTCCAGTGGGTCAAAGGAATAGGAAGTTTGCAAAGGAAGAGATCCAAGATATCAACAGCCCTAGTGACAAAATGCTCCAAATCCCTCATAATGAGAGAAGTACACATTAAAACAACCCTTTTCTTTCAGTCTGTTAAACACAGACATCCACAGGTTCAGGGATAGGCCCCTCTTTCTGTTCCACAACAAAGTACCTGGAAACGTCCCTTTCACCAGGTGCTGTTTGAAGAAACTAGAACAAAAAACAAATGTACTATTAAATTAAAGGACACCAAACAAAAGTGATGCTGTGGAAAAGGGTAAAGGTTTCTATACTGTCTCCTCTCTCCCCAGCCCCAAGGTCAAGGTCAAGCCAAGAATGAGAGGAAGGGAAGAATAAAGGATGAAAATGTCTACCTGTGGAGGGGAAGGCGGGGGTATCCCTAAAGGCTTTTCCCTGCTGGCCTTCACAGCACCCCACCCAACCCCAGGACTCCTCCAAGCCCCAGATTTCCAGACAAAGGCCTGGACAGACCTAGGTAGGAGCAACCTTGGAGGAGCAGGCTCACACAGGTTCACCCCTGAACACCACTCCCAGACATCCACACATCTACACATCAACATACACACACAGAAACACACACACACACACACACACTCACACACACAGAGATGATTCTACCTAAATACACAACACACATATAAAGAAAGATATTGACACCCCTAGGACTGTCCACCCACCCTTACAAACATCCTCCTGGGTACTTACTGAAGTCAATTGGGGATGGGGCAGCTCAGCTTCATGAAAAGGTTGGGGGGACAAAAGAGAAGGAGAAGAAAGGGAGGGGCAGTGGCAGGAGCAGGGAGGGGCCACTTACCTCAATCACAGTCACTTAGACACTAGCAGGAACCTCAGGATCAGTCAGTGTGGAAGATGGGGCGGGGTGGGGGGGGGGGGGAAGATTGTAGGTAACAGAGAGAAGGGGGCAGGGTGTGGAGGGGAATTGGAAGGGAAGTGGGTGAGGGACACACATACCTCTACCAGCTCACTCCTCTGGCATCTCCCTCCAGACAAAGAAGACTCACACTTAATAGAGGATGGGAGGGCGGCACAGTGATGTCACTGCAGGGAGGGTCTAGTCTCCTCCCAGAGCTGAGAGGGAAGGGAGGAGGGAAGGGAGGAGGGAAGGGAGGGAGTCTCTGACATCAGACCCAGAGCAGTGGGGAGACCCCCACCCAAGTCTTTGCCAATCATATGCGAGGTAAACTGAAATCTAAGTGAAATGGATGAATATTTACAAAAATATAAACTGTGTATATTAACAGAATAAGAAATAGAATATCTAAATAGCCTCATCTAAAAAAACAGAAATTGAGAAAAAAGTAGATGTATGATCCCTAAGACAAAATGCCAAGGACCAGAAGGATTTATAAGTGAATTCTACCAGACATTTAAGGAGCAATTCATCCCAATATTATACAAATTATTTGAAAAAAAATAGGTAAAGAAGCAGTCCTACCAAAGTCTTTTTGTAGCCAAAATATGATTTTGATATGTAAACAAGGGAGAAGAACAAAAGAGAAGGAAAATTGTAGATCAATTTCTTTAAAGAATAGCAAGAAAAGGGCAATTAGGTGGTGTAGTGAATAGAGCACTGGCCCTGGAGTTAGGAGGATGTGAGTTCACATCCAGCCTTAGACACTTAATAAAAACTAGCTGCGTGACTTTGGGCAAGTCACTTAACCCCAATTGCCCTACCTTCCCCCCTCCAAAAAGAAAAAAAAAGAACAGCAAGGAACCATTGGAAATGAAATCCTAGGAAGGAGATTACAGCAATGTATCACAAAGGTCATACACTATGACCAGTGGAATTTATACTAGGAGTGAAGGGTTATTTCAACATTAGGAAATCTATCAGCACAATTGACCATACCAACAACAAAACCAACAAAAATCATGGATTTTTTTCAAAAGTTACAGAAAAAAGTTTTTGATAAAATGCAACCCATTCCTATTGAAAACATTAGAAAGCTAGGAATCAACAGTACCTTTCTTAAAATTAGAAGTAATTTCTTTTTAAAACCAAAAGCAGGCATTACCTGCCAGGAGAATAAGCTTGAAGCTCTGTGAATAAGTTCAGGAGGGAAACCAGGTCCATTATCACCACAATTATTTAGTGTCATACTAGAAATCCTAGCTATACAAAGAAGGCAAGAAAAAGAAATCCAAAGAATAAAAATAGGCTATGAGGAGACAAAACTCTTTTTGTACATGATATATGGTATATTTAGAGCACCCTAGAAAATCAACCAAAAACTAGTGGAAACAATGAACAACTTTAGCAAAGTTGCAAGATCCAAAATAAACCCACGTAAGTCATCAGCATTTCTGTAGTACCACCAACAAGCTACAAGCTACAACAACTACCTGCAGGAAGAGATAGAAAGAGAAATTCTATTTAAAGTAACTGCAAACAATATAAAATCCTTGGGAGTCTCCCTGCCAAGACCTACCCATTGACTACATGAAAACAAAGAGAAAGCACTCTTTACACAAATAAAGATACATCTGTACATCTGGAGAAATATAAATCACTCAATGGTAGGTTGAGCCAATAAAAATGACAATTCTACCTAAGTTAATTTACTTATTCAGTGCATCAACAATCAAATCACCAAAGACTTATTTTATAGAACTAGAAAAAATAATAATCAAATTCATCTGGGAAGAGCATAAGGGAAAGAATTTGAAGGGAATGGACGAAAAAATGTGAAGGAATGCAGTGAAGCTGTACTAGATTTGAAAGTATAATACAAAGCAGTGATCATTAAAAAAATCTGGTACTGGCTAAGATATGGAAGGGTGGATCAGAGCAATAGATTAGGTACACAATACACAGTAGGAAATGACCACAGTAATCTGTGGTTTGGTAAATGGAAAGATCCAAGCTTTGTCAGTAAGAACTCACCTTTTGACAAAAATTGCTGGGAAAACTGGAAAAAGCAGTTTTGCAGAACGAGGCACAAGTTGACATGGCATATTGTATACCAAGATAAGGTCAAAATGCACACATGATTTTGACATAAATGGTGATATCATTAGTAAATCAGGGGAGCAAAGGAAAATGTACCTGTGAAATCTAAGGAAAAAGGAAGACTTAATGATGAAATGAGATATCGTATTATGGGAACTGAAATGGATAATTTTGATTACATGAAATTTAAAAAGCTTTTTCAAAAAAGAACCCTAATACAGACAAAAGTAGAAGAAAAACTGGTAGATGTGTAAAACTGATGCTATTTTTCAAATATCTAAGGAACTGAGCCAAAATTATTTCTTTTTAAAAATGAGTCATTCACTGGAATATAGCATGGCAGAAACTGGGCATAAACCATTATCTAACACCATATACCAAACTGTAAGCAATCTGGGAAAGTAAGGAATAGTTTACCTGTCAGATTTGTGGAGATGGGAAGACTTTAGAACCAAACAGGAATTAGAAAGTATTATAAAATGCAAAATGGATAATTTTGATTACATTAAACTCAAAAGCTTCTGTACAAACAAAGCCAGTATAACCAAGATCAAGAGGGAGGTGGGAAATTGGGAAAGAATTTTTACAACCTATGTCTCTGATAAAGGACTCGTTTCTAAAATATACAGAGAATTGAGTCAAATCTATAAGAATACAAGTCATTCTCCATTTGATAAGTGGTCAAAGGATCTGAACAGGCAGTTTTCAGAGAAAGAAATTAAAGATATCTATAAGCAAATGAAGAAATGCTCTAAATCACTATTGATTAGAGAAATGCAAATCAAAACAACTCTGAGGGACCACATCTCTCCAGTCAGATTGGCTAAGATGACAAAACAGGAAAATGACAAGTGCTGGAGAGGATGTGGGCAAATTGGAACACTAATGCATTGCTGGTGGAGTTGTGAACTTATCCAACCATTCTAGAAAGCAATCTGGAATTATGCCCAAAGGGCTATAAATAATTTCATACCCTTTGACCCAGCAGTACTACTTCTAGGGTTATATCCCAAAGAGGTCATAGAAGTGGGAGGAAAACCCATACGTAAAAAAATAGTTATAGCAGCTCTTTTCGTGGTTGCAAAGAATTGGAAATTAAAGGGGTGCCCATCAATTGGGGAATGGCTAAACAAGTTGTGGTATATGCATGTAATGGAATACTATTTTGCTATAAGAAGTGAGGAGGAGGGGCGGCTAGGTGGCGCAGTGAGTAAGAGCGCCGGCCTCGGAGTTGGGATGACCCGAGATCAGATCCGGCCTCAGAAAATGAGCACCCACGCATAAATAATGACTAGCCGTGTAACCTTCAGCAAGTTACTTAGCCCCAATTGCTTTAAAAAAAAAAAAGAAATGAGGAAGAGACGGATTTCATATTTACCTGGAGAGGCTTATACAAACTGATGCTGAGTGAGAAGAATAGAACCAGGAGAAATTTGTACGCAATAACAGACACAACATATGTGTGATGACCAACTATGACAGACTGGACTCTTCTCGGCAATGCAGCGATATAAGTCAATCCCAAAAGACTCATGAAGGAGAGAGATGCCTAGATCCAGAGAAATAACAAGAAAGAATTGAGCGTGAATCCTGATGGAAGCAAACTACTTGATCTTTTTCATTTCATTGTTTGGTTTTATTTCCTCTTTATCATTTTTCATCCCATCTAGTACAATCCGTCCTTGTAACCTGACTAATGTCTAATGTGAAAGTATTTGCAGATCCTATAGTGGACTATATGCTGTCATGGGGAGTGGGGGGAGGGAGCTAAAGGAAATTTGAAACTCAAGGAACTATGGAATTGAATCTTGTAAAATAAAAATAAACAAATAAATTAATTTTTTTAACGAGTCATTCTCCAATTGATAAATGGTCAAAAATATGAACAGGCAGTTTTCAGAAGAAGAAATCAAAGCTATCAGTAATTGCATAAAAAAGTGCTTTAAGTCAGTACAATTAAAGAAATGAAAATAAAACCATCTCTGAGGTACCACCTCACACCTATTAGAATTAAGAACTATGATGGAAAAGGAAAATGACAAATGCTGGAGGGGATGTGGAAAAATTGGGAAACTGATGTATCCATTGTTTTTAGAGTTGTGAGCTAGTCCCATCGTTATGGAGAAGTATTTGGAACTACACCCTATGGGCTACAAAAATATGTAGACCCTATCACTCAGCAATGTTATTAGTAGGTCTGTTTCTCAAAGAGATTTAAGAAGGGGGGAGGAACCTATTTATAGAAAAATATCTACAGCAAGTCTTTTTGGGTGGCATAGAATTGGAAACTGAGTGGATGAGCATCAGACATGGAATAACTGAGTAAGCTGGGACATAGGATTGTGATGGAATACTAGCATGCTATACAAAATGACATACAGGATGGTTTCAAAAAATCCTGGGAAGACATATATGAACTGATGCAAAGTGAGCAGAACAGGAGAAAAAAGTACATAGCAACAGTCATATTGTATTGATGATCGACTGCAAAAGACAGCTACTCTGAGCAAGATGACAATCCAAGACAATTCCAAAGGACCCCTAGTACAAAAATGCTATTCATCTCCAGAGAGACAACTGATGAACTCTGAGTGCACCTTGAAGCATACTTTTTAAAAAACTTTAAAAATATTTCTTGTATATTTATGTGTTTCATTTTGCAACATGGCTGACATGAAGATATGTTTCACATGCCTTCACATGTATAAGCAATATCATATAGCTTGTCTTCTCAAGGTGTGTGGGCGGGAAGGCAGAGAGGAAAAGTATTTGGAACTCATTTAGAAAAAGAATTTTATTATTTTTTGCTTTTAACTGGGAAATAAATAAAAATATGTAAAAAAGGAATTGAAAAAGACAAACTAAGTAACTGGAAAAATGTTCAGTGTTCATAGCTAGGCTATGCCAATATCATTAAAATATGAATACTACCAAAATTAATTTATACATACATACATACATACATATATAGTTATACACACACACATACAGAAATTACTAAGAATGTACTATATATAATAACAAAACTCATTCTGAAAAACAAAATATCTAGGATATCAAGAGAAATGGCTGAAAGAAAGATTTATGAAGGGGCTATAGCACTTCCAGGGCACAAATTATATTATAAAGCAGCAGTCATCAAAATTATTGCTTAAAAATAGAGAAAAATCTGACCTCAGACACTTAACTCTTACTAGCTCTGTGACCTTGAGTCACTTAACCCCAATGGCCCTGCCTTGCCCCCTCCAAAAAAGACCAAAAAAAAAAAGAGGAAGAGACAAAAGGTATAGATTATAAAAGGGAGATTCAGAATGAGTAGAACTCAAAAACAAAGTGTTTGATAAGGTGGAAACCATGAATTACCTAGAGAAAAATTCCCTATTTGATAGAAACTGTTGGGAAAACTAGAAATTTGGCCGTCTGGCAGAAATTAGACTTACACCAAAAGGTACAGTCTAAGTGGATATATGACATTAATACAAAAGATCACGGGACTAAAAAAAATCGTGAATCTCTCACAGATATTGGTAAGAGATGGATCTTGACCAAATAAGCAGCAGAGGCAATCACAAAGTGTAACACTGCCGATTTTGATTGCTTAAAACTGAAAAGCTTCTGTACAAACAACATTAATGCATCAAGGATAAGAAGGTAAGTGTTTGAAAGGGGAAAAAAATCTTTGTATCAAATTCCTCTGATAAAAGCTTAATATACAAGGCATACAAACAATCATCTATGTGTATATATATATATGTGTGTGTGTGTATATATATGTATGTATACACATATAAGCAAAAACATATATGTATGAATGCATGTATATACAGAGCAATTTCCTTGTTGATAAATGGTGAAAGGATATGAACAAGTACTTCTCAAAAGCACTGCAAAGAATTGACAACCCCATGAAAAGGCCCCAAATCACTAATCAAAAAAATGTGAATCAATACAACCCTAAGGATCCCCTTCACTCTCTGCAAATTGACAAAAAGGACAAAAAAATGAAAAGTCAAAGTTGTAGGAGTGTGGGAAGAGAGGCACACTAATACATTGTTGGTAGAGCTGTGAATGGCACAATCATTTTGGAAAGTAATTTGGAGTTATACAAAGAAAGTAACAAAACTATCCATAGCCTTTTCTTCTTGGTTTTTGGAGAGCAATTGGGGTTAAGTAACTTGCCCAAGTTCACAAGGCTAGGTTTTTGTTTGTGTGAGTTAAGTGACTGAGGCCAGATCCGAACTCAGGTCCTTCTGACTCCAGGGCAGGCGCTCTACCCACTGCACCACCCTGACGCCCACGTCCATACCTTTTAAAACAAAGACTCAGTTACTGGGCTTATACCCCAAGGAAGTCATTAATAAGAAAAAAAGGCCTATAAACTCCAAAATATTTACAATACCATTTTATATAAATGTTTGTATTTTATAAACATAAAAATGTTTGTGAAGGCTACACATTGGAAACAAAGTAGATGCTCATCAACTGGGGAATGATTGCTAAACAAGGTATGAAACAGGAATGACAACACTACTACTGTGCTTTAAGAAATGATGAGTGCACTGAGTACAGGGAAGTATAGAAAGACCTTTGTGAACTGATGCAAAATGAAGTAGGCAGAAACAAGAAAACACTACTAAAACATAGTAACTAAAACAATTCAAATGGAAAGAATACACCAAAATATTGAAAATAAGTGAAACAAAGTTTAATAACAAGTAGGACTAAAGAGGAAACATGAGAAGACACCCTCATCCTACCTTCTCTAAGAGGTGAGAGGTCCACAGGTATCACTCATTGCCCACCTTTTCCTGAATTCATTGTTCAGTTGTGCTGGCTTTTTTCCCTCCCTAAAAGAAACAGAAATACTGTCACATGGGATGGCTCTTGATGATGGGGAGAGGGAGGGATACATGAGATATCCTGTTGATATAAGAAGCAGAAAACATCAATAATTTTTTTTTAAAAAGAGGTCAAGCATTTTGAGGGTAATGATTGAGGGCAAAAGGAGGAAAGAAAGAGGTTTAGGTTAATGATCAGTAGCAGATCTCAAAGAATACAGATCAGTGATTATGAAAACAATTGTTGTTATTGTCTGACTTTCCTGACCCCATTTGGGGTTTTCTTGGCAAAGGTACTGGAGTGGTTTGCCATTTCTTTCTCCAGCTCATTTGACAGATGAGGAACTAAGGAAAACAGGGTTAAGTGACTTGCGCAGGGTCACACAGCTAGGAAGTATCTGAGGGAACATTTGAACTCAGAAAGATGAGTTTTCCTGACTTTAGGCCCAGTGGGATACCTAGCTATCCACACAACAGTTAGAACTCATTAAAAATTGAGGGTTTGATCACTGGAAAAGATAATGTATGCAACATATAGAAGCAAACAAATAAAATAAAATAGTGTTTAATAATGCCAAAGACAGCAGATTGGGGGAGAGAGAGGATGACCTACTTCTTGAATTAAAAGTACAGATGGGATAAGAGAAAAGCAATTTGACAGAAATTGGATAGTACATGAACACCGAAAACCACCTATTAAACTACAGATGGATACATGAATTAGGTGTAAAAAGTGAATCAATAGCAAAAGAAGGGCACAAGGAAGAAACTACTTTTGTACTTTAACTGGAACATTGTCATGGAACAAAACTATCACCCCCATCTCCTAGAAACAACATTGATCCATGAATATTGGAGAACAATGTTTTTAATAGCATAGCAAATGTTCCTAATTCTTAAGATGCCTGAATGTAAACGCTGAAAGATATAGAGACCCAGGGGAAGACCTGAAAACCATGTGGCACCAGGTTGAGGAACATGGCATCCCCACAGTCCTGTCTCTTCCCAGAATTGCCCTAAAGATGTATTCATGGAGCTGCAGCAGATGAGTTCACATCCCAGTACTTTGAGTTAGAATAGACAGTAATTCTGTTCAATGATCTGAAGAACATTAGCTAGAAAAGAATCAGCAGCATGAGATGTAAACTCCATCAGAGCAGCTAACAGATGAAAGATAGTGATAACAATAAATACTTCTGTGGGG
>WOXC01006786.1:0-189496 GCA_011680675.1 Gymnobelideus leadbeateri | reverse complement strand
ATCTGTGAGATAAGAGAGTTGAACCCCAGTTACCTCCTAGATTCTTCCCAGCTCTAAATCTATGAAGCAATGATTCAACGAAACTATGACCATACTTTTTCTCAGAGAGATAGTATATTATAATGGGAAGAGAACTAGGAGTCAGAAAACTTGAGTCCAAATCTTGTCTTTTACATTTCCAAGTTGTAGGAGTATAGACAAATCTTTTTTTTTTCTTTCAAATGCTTTATTAACTTCTGGTTTACATCATTCATTTCCATCAGATTTTGAGTTACAATTTTTCCCCTATCCACCACCCCAGAATAGCAGTCCCACAGGATATCCCCTCATCCAATCTGCTCTCTCCCATCTCTTCTCCCATACCCCCTTCGACTTTTCCAGTAAGGCAAGGTGAATCTCTGTGCCCCAATGCCTGTATATCTTATTTCCCAATTATATACAAAATAGTATTAATAGTAGTATTTATATGTTTTTTAAACATTTGATTTTAAAACTTTGAATTCCAGATTCATTCCCTTCCTCCCTTGTCACTCACCCTTACTGGGAAGATAAGCAATTCAGTATATGTTGTCCATGTGTAGCTATGCAAAACATTACCATAGTAGATATATTGTAAAAGACTGACTATATTTTCCTCCCTTCTATCCCACCTCCCACATGGTCTATTCCCTACTTTGATCATGTCCCTTTTCAAAAGTGGGTGCTTCCAACTTCCCTCCCCCCCCCGCCCACCCTCCTGCCCTCCCTTCTATTATCCCCTCTCAACCCTTTCCCCCTTACTCTCCTGTAGGGTGAGATATCTTGTTTAGTATGTATGTCATTCTCTCCCTGATCCAAATTCAATGAGAATATGGTTTTACCTTTTTGCCTTCCTGTTCTTCCCCTCCCTTGTAACTATTTTCCCTTGCCTCTTCTATATGAGGCAGTTTACCCCATTCTGTCTCTCCCCATCTCATCTTGTTATGTTCCTCTCTCACCTCTTAATTTCACCTTTTAATTTTAATTTCATCCCTTCCTATTAAATTCGACTTGTGCCCTCTATTTATGTATACCTGTAAGCATATATACACACATTCACATATGTATTCATATGCCCATATACCCTTCTTCAGCTATTTTCATACTGAGAAAAGTTTCATCAGTTACAGTTATCATTTTTCCATGTAGAAATGGAAATAGTTCAACTTGGATAAGTTCCTTATGATTTATTTTCCCTGTTTACCTTCTCAAGCATCTCTTGCTTCTTGTGTCTGAATGTCAAATTTTCTATTCAACTCTGGTTTTTTCCTCAAGAATGCTTGAAAGTTGAGGGGGCGGAGCCAAGATGGCGGAGTAGAAACAGCATTTCCAATGTGCTCTGCCCCACACAAATTTCAAACAATGTGAAAGGGGACTCTGAACAACTTCTGGAGCCCCAACACCCACAGAACTGCACAGAGAAGCTAACCTGCTGAGGACAGCCCAGCGGCCAGCGCAGCGCTCTGAGAGCAAGCAGCACAGTGCGCTGGGAACCGACAGTGCAGCGCACAGAGCCGAGTTCAGGTCCTCCGTTTTAGCCCCAAGGCAGCTGGGCCTTCAGCCGGCTGGGGGGACCCCAGATCACCAGCAATTGTGGCGATTCCAGAATTATCAGCACAGATATGCCTAAGACAAAGTGAGAGGTTAGTGCCCTATGGACTTTGGGACTAGTATTTGGGGAACACGTGGCTTCCTCCCCTGGGGGCGAAAAGCTGCTGAAGAAGCAGCTGCACAGAAGCCATTTTGCAGCTTCAGTAGTGGCTCTGGCTCTTGGTCTGCGAATTGTAGGGAGATCCAGCAATCAGTCTGGGGGTTAATCGCTCTTGCTTTAAACTGCCTGGATCTGGATTGTGGTCTGGGGGGGAAGTTTGGGGTGGGTATCCAACTTGCCAGAGTGGGTGGAGGCTTTACAGAGGCCACCTAACTGGTGGAAGTTGTGAAGACCCCACGTTTAGGCGGAAGCTCCCCTGTCTGGTAGCAGAGTCCTACTGTGGCAACAAGCCCAAAAATCAAGTAATTAAGTGGCAACATGCCTAGGCAAATGAAACAAAATAAACAGAAAAGTTCAACATTGGACTCCTATTTTAGGGGCAAAGAGGCTCAAAGCATGGAGGAGGACTGTGAGGTCAGAACTCCTGCACCAAAAGTCCCAAATGAAAATACAAGCTGGCTACAGGCCACAGAGGACCTTAAGAAGCAGATAAGAGAAGTGGGGGAAAATTTGGGAAGAGAAATGAAAAAGATGCAAGAAAAGTATGAAATGACAGTCAACAGCCTGACTGAGGAAAATAACACCTTAAAAAATAGACTAACTCAAATGGCAAAAGAGGCTCAGAAAGGTAATGAGGAGAAGAATGCCTTAAAAAGTCAAATTTGCCAGATGGAAAAAGAATCTCAAAAGCTCACTGATGAGATTCATTCCTTCAGAGTTAGACTGGAGCAAATGGAAGCTAGTGATTTTATGAGAAATCAAGTTACTATTAAACAGATCCAAACAAATGAAAGAATAGAAGGCAATGTAAAATATCTCATGGGAAAAACCATTGACCTGGAAAATAGATCCAGGAGAGATCATTTGAAAATTATTGGACTACCTGAAAGCCATGATCAAAGAAAGAACCTAGAAATCGTCTTTAAAGAAATTCTCAAGGAAAATTGCCCTGGTGCTTTAGACCCAGTGGGGGAAATAGAGGTTGAAAGAATCCACAGATCACCTCCTGAAAAAGATCCCCAAAAGAAAACTCCTAGGAATGTTATAGCCAGGCTCCAGAACTCCCAGATCAAGGAGAAAATACTACAAGCAGCCAGGAAGAAACAATTTCAATATTGTGGAAACACAATCAGAATAGCCCAGGACCTGGCAGCTTCTACACTGAGGGATCGAAGGGCATGGAATATGATATTCCAGAGGGCAAAAGAGCTGGGAATGAACCCAAGGGTCACCTACCCAGCAAAACTGAGTATCTTGTTTCAGGGAAAATATGGTCATTCAGTGGAATAGAGGACTTTCAAGCATTCTTGATGAAAAAACCAGAGTTGAATAGAAAATTTGACATTCAGACGCAAGAAGCAAGATATGCTTGAGAAGGTAATCAAGGAAATCAAAAGGAATTTATCAAAGTTGGACTATTTATATTCCTACATGGAAAAACAATAACTGTGTTTGATGAAACCTTTCTCATTATGAAAATAATTGAAGAAGGGTACATGGTATATGCTCACAGGTATACATGGATAGAGGGCATAGGTTGAATTTGATGGGAAGGGATGATTCGGGTTTTTTTTTTTGAGGGCAATTGGGGTTGGGTGACTTGCCCGGGGTCACACGGCTGGGTTTTGTTTTGGGTGTCTGGGGCCGGATCCGAGCTCGAGTCCTTCTGGCTCTGGGGCCGGTGCTCTGCTCGCTTCGCCACCTAGCCGCCCCAGGGAAGGGATGATTCTTTTTTTTTTTTTTTAAAGCAATTGGGGTTAAGTAACTTGCTCAAGGTTACACGGCTAGTCATTATTTATGCGTGGGTGCTCATTTTCTGAGGCCGGATCTGATCTCGGGTCATCCAAACTCCGAGGCCGGCGCTCTTACTCACTGCGCCACCTAGCCGCCCCTTTAGGGCAATTGGGGTTAAGTAACTTGCCCAAGGTTACACGGCTAGGTTTTTTTTTGTTTGTATGGATTAAGTGTAGGAGCCGGCTCCGAACTCAGGTCCTTCTGACTCCAGGCGGTGCTCTATTCACTGCGCCACCTAGCCGCCCCAAGGAAGGGATGATTCTTAAGGGGTGAAGTCAAGAGGTGAGAGAGGAAAGTGGCAAGAGGAGATGGAGAGAGACAGGGTAGGGTAAACTATCTCATGTAGAAGAGGCAAGGGGAAGTAGTTGCAGAGGAGGGGAAGAACAGGAAGGCAAAAAGGCAAAAGCATATTCTCATTGAAGTTGGCTCAAGGAGAGAATCACATACATACTAAATGGAATATCTTACCCTCACTCACTCTCCTGAGTAGGGGAAAGGGGGATGAGAGGGTGGATGATGGAGGGGAGGTCATTCTGCGGGGAGGGGAGGTTGGAAGTACCCACTATCAAAGAGGGACAGGATCAAAGTAGGGAATGGACTAGGTGGGAGGTGAGACAGGTGGGAGGGAAATATAAGCAGTCTTTTACAATATATCTACTATGGTAATGTTTTGCATAGCTGTACATGTACAACACATACAGAATTGCTTATCTTCTCAGAGGGAATGGGTGACAAGGGAGGAAGGGAATGGATCTGAAAATCGAAGCTTTAAAATTAAATGTTTCATAAGCTGTCCAGGCACTGGGGCTCAGAGATTCACCTTGCCCTAATGGCAAAGTCGAAGGGGATATGGGAGAAGATGTGGGAGAGAGCGTATTAGATGAGGGGATATCTAGTGGGACTGCTATTCTGGGGTGGTGAGTAGGGAAAAATGGGGGGAAAATGTAACTCATAATCTGGTGGAAATGAATGATGTAAACCAGAAGTTAATAAAACATTTGTTTAATTTAAAAAAAAAATGCTTGAATGTTATCTATTCCACTGAATGACCATATTTTCCCTTGAAACATGATACTCAATTTTTCTGGGTAGGTGATTCTTGGTTTTAATTCCAGCTCCTTTGCCCTCCAGAATATCATATTCCATGCCCTTCAATCCCTCAGTGTAAAAGTTGCCAGATCCTATGCTATCCTGATTGTATTTCCACAATATTGAAAGTGTTTCTTCCTGGCTGCTTGTAATATTTTCTCCTTGATCTGGTAATTCTGGAACCTGGCTATATAATATTCCTAGGAGTTTTTTTTGTGGGGGGTATCTTTTTCAGGAGGTGATCTGTGGATTCTTTCAACCTTTGTTTTGCCCTCTGGTTCTAAAACATCAGAGCAATTTTCCTGGAGAATTTCTTGAAGGATGATTTCTAGGTTCTTTCTTTGATCATGGTTTTCAGGTAGTCCAATAATTTTAAAATTATCTCTCCTGGTTTTCCCCACGAGATATTTCACATTGCCTTCTATTCTCTCATTTGTTTGGATCTGCTTAATAGCATCTTGATTTCTCAAAGTCACTAGCTTCCATTTGCTCCAGTCTAATTCTGAAAGAATGATTCTCCTCAGTGAGCTTTTGAGATTCTTTTTCCATCTGGCAAATTGGGCTTTTTAAGGCATTCTTCTCGTTGCCTTTTTGAGCCTCTTTTGCCATTTGAGTTAGTCTGTTTTTTAAGGTGTTATTTCCCTCAGTCAGGCTGTTGACTGTCATTTCATACTTTTCTTGCATCTTTCTCATTTCTCTTCCCAATTTTCCCCCCACTTCTCTTACCTGCTTCTTAAGGTCCTCTATGGCCTGTAACCAGCTGGTATTTTCATTTGGGGCTTTGGGTGCAGGATTTCTGACCTCACAATCCTCATCCTGTTCCATGCTTTGATCCTCTTTGCCCCCAAAACAGGAGTCTAATGTTTCATTTTTCTGTTTGTTTTGTTTCCTTTGCCTAGGCATGTTGCCACTCAGTCACTTGACTTTTCGGCTTTTTGCCACAGTAGGATTCTGCCACCAGCCATGGCAGCTTCTGTCCCAAATGCCGGGGTTTTCTCAGCTGCTGGAGGTATTAGTTGGGTGGCCTCTGTGAAGCCTCCGCACACTCTGGCAAGCTGGTCACACACCCCAAGACCTCCCCCCCAGACTTCAATCCAGATCCAAGAAGGTTAAAGCAAGAGCGATTTCTCCCCCCCACCCCCCCCCACCCCACCTCAGACTGGTTGCCAGATCCCCCTAAAGTTAGCAGGCCAAGAGCTGAAGCTGCAGCGTGGTGCAAGCTGTGCTGTCTCCTCAGCAGCTTCTCACCCCCCAGGGGAAAGAGGCCACTCAGTCTCCCAACCAGTCCCAAAGTCCATAGGGCACTGACCTCTCACTTTGTCCTAGGCATCTATGTGTTGGTAATTCTGGAAACACCACAACTGCTGGTGTTCTGGGGTCCCTCCAGCTGGTTGCTGGTCCAGCTGTCCTGGGGCTAAAACCTGGGACTCACACGGACCTGGGCTTGGCTTCCAGAGTGCTGAGCTGGCCTCTCCCTGCAGTGTTCCTGGACTATCCTCAGCAGGAGGTTAGATTCTCTGTGTCATTTTGTGGGTTCTGTAGCTCCAAAGGTTGTTCAGAGTCTCCTTTTATACAAATTGGAGGAGGTGGGAGCCAGAGCCGTGTGGAAATGCTGTTTCTACTCCCCCATCTTGACTCCACCCCTCTGTAGACAAGTCTTTAACCTCTCTGATCTTCCTCTTCTGTTGGTATTGATACTTCCTATGCCTACTTTACAGGGCTCTTGGGAGGAAAGGAAAACTCTATAAACAAGTTATTAATAAGAAATCATTATTAATCTTAAACATCCAATTAGCAGTGGAAATAATGCGTTAGTGGTGATGAATGGTGGTGGTGACAGTTATGAGGAGGAGGAAGAATAGACTTTGTTGATTCTAGGATATGTGCAGTAGAAATGTTATTGTAGGGGCAGCTAGGTGGCACAGTGAGTAGGAGTGCCAGCCCAGAATGACCTGGGATTGGTTTGGCCTCAGAAAATGAGCACCCACACATAAATAATGACTGGCCATGTAACCTTGAGCAAGTTACTTAACTCCAATTGCTTTAACAAAAAAGAAATGTCATTGTAACCAACACTTTGTCCAGGGACAATCAGATACTAAGTAAAATCAAACCAAAGCTAAGAGATTTCAGTTCTCCAAGACTGAAAAGGCATAAAGATCCATTCCTAAATAACCTCTTTATTGCCTTACCAAACCCATCACATAAACAGATTCCCGAGTCACATAATTTTAATGGAAACAAACCCTCCAATTTCCCCATTATCAGAACCTTTGATGAAAAGAAGGTTGTTAATAGACACCCTGAGATGAACTTCAGTTATTAGCAATAGTGGCGTGAACTTTCTGATGGTGAGAGTTGTGAGACATTGGAAAAAAATAATAATAACCAACATTTACATTGGGTTTTTAAGATTTGCAAAGTTGAGTCTCATAACTGTATGAGTAAAATTCTTGATTTTGCAGATGAGGAAAAAGAAGCTCAAGAAGGTCACATAGCTAGTAAGTGTCAGAGGTGGAATTTAGGTTTTCTAGTTTCCAAGCCCAGCATTTTACAACAATATCTTTCATTTCTGAAGGAGTTTTTGTTCATTCCTTTACTGGGAACAGACTTAGTACTGAACCAGCTTCCATCTTAATCTCCTAAAGAATAGTGGGTAGGGAAGGCTAGGTGGTGCAGCAAATAGAGCACCAGCCCTGGAGTCAGGAGGACTTGATTTCAAATCCATCCTCAGACATTTAACACTTACTAGCCGTGTGACCTTGGGCAACTTAACCCCAATTTCCCTGCCCTTTCCCCTCCATTAAAAGCAAAAAAAATTTTTTTTTAAATTAAAAAGAATAGTGAGTAATCCTTGTTTTATAAGTGAAGATGTAAAAGGCTGGTTCTTGGTCAGGTGCCTTGGTGAATGGCCTCATGAGGCCCTTTTTAGCTTTTTGATTTTATGACAACATGGCCAGATGACTCCATGTACCTAGCCTAGTCTGAAGTTAATAATAGTTGAGTGCTATTTAAGGTACTACATAAACAAATGGTCAGCACAGAAATACATTTATAGACAGTAGAAGTTTAGAACTTGAAGGGACCTTAGATATTTCTGCCTTTACAAGGAAAGAAGGTGAAGCCTGGAGAAGTGAAATGAATTGTCTGACGTGTTAGGACTTGTAGATGCCTAGCTCCTGGAGTTTAGTGATGCTGCCCTCACTGGTTCCTCCTCTCTTCTGCCTGATCACTTCTGACTGCTCTGTCTTCTTTGCTGGCCCATCATCCACGTCCTGCTCTCTGACTGGATTTACCCTCAAGCTCTGTTTTGACCCTGCTTTTCTCCATACACCTTCTCTCTCAGTGATGTCATCAGTTTCCATGCACTCAATATTATCTCCATGAAGTTGCCTTGTAGAGTCATAAATCCGGCCCTAATCTTTCTCTTGAACTACAGTCCTGAATCAGCAATTACCTTTCTCATTGGATTTCCTTTAGGCATCTCAAATTCAAGATGTCCAAAACAGAACTCATTATCTTTCCCTGAAAACGGACCTCTCTTTCTAGCTCTTCTTTTTCTGGCCACCACCACCTTTCCACCTACATTTACCACTTTGGTGTAATCCTCAACACTTCACTCTCTTGCCCTGCAGATCCAACTCGTCCAACCATATTGTGGTTTAATCATCACCTCTTGTCTGGGCTTTTGTAATAACCTCCTGATTGGTCTCTTTTTCCATTATTTTTCTCTCTTTTCCAATATCTATCCTTTTCTTCCATGTAGCACTTTAAGCCCTTTACAGTATGGTTCCAGTTCATATTTCTAGACTTAATTCTTTTCCTTCATGAACTTTCTGAGGTCCAGCCAGACTAACTTATTTGCTGTTTATTTGCCTCCATACCTTTATTTAGCTTATCTCCTATACCAGAAATTCATTCCCTTTCTGCCTCTGGTTCTTAGACTCCTAAATTCCCTTCAAATTAAAGCTCCTATGCTACCTCCTACATGAGGCCTTATACCCCCAGGTCCTAGTGCCCCACCAAGTTACTCTTTACTTTCTTTGTATTTTCTATTTTCTTATGGGTAGCTAGGTGGATAGAGCACTGGGCTTGGAATTAGGAAGACTCATAGTCTCATGAGTTCAGAGCGGTGGGACCCTCAGCAAGTCACTTACCCCTGTTTGCCTCAGTTTCCTCATCTGTAAAATGATCTGGAGAAGGAAGTGTCAAACCACTCCAGTATCTTTGCCAAGAATACCCCAAATGGAGTCAGACAGAGTTGAACACAAGTGAAAAACAACAATGGATCTACATCCTATTTCTCTCAGTAGGATGGGAGATCTTGAGGACAGGGACTTTTTCTTTTTTGTCTTAGTATCTCCAATACCTAATGCAGTGCTTTATGCCTAATAATAATTTACTTAATCAGCACTTACAGATTGATTGATTCACTATGCCCTGTTGCTTTCCTGAGAAAGTGAAGTTCAGTAGAGCTTAGTACTAGAACATAACATAGGGTGGTAAATGAGAGAAACACAGATTATTATGATGAACAAAAACCACCCTCTTAGTACGACTGCTTAATGATATGTAGTGAGTTTTTCAAATAATCACTTTTATGTATCTGATATCAAGAGCTCTTTGGCTCTATAGAAGATTAAACTGAGAGCTGGATAAGATTTGTTTGGAATTCATAGTGAAATTCTTCTACTTTCCAGGAGAGGGCATCCCAACATTATAAATCCACATTCCAGATGGGCTTCTTCTGTATTGATTACTGGGGACAGTAGTTGACACTTTTTAAAAATAAAGATTTTGTTCATCCAAATTTCCTGTATTCTAATAGAATTACAAAAACTATAAGACATGAAGGCTTGTAATTCAGCCTCATTTTATATATGAAGAAACTGAGGCCCAGAAAGAAAGAATTTCTTATACATGACTAATTAGTAACAGACCTAGGACCAGAATTCAGCTTTCTCAACATCCTTTCCTTGAGTCTTTCTACTGCTTTAGAGTTGGCCTTTACAAACTCTCCATTTCTTTCTGCCCTCATGTAATTTATAATTACAGCTAACTCTCAATTTCCTGTGTTTGTTAATTAGCCTTCATGTAGCATGATTAACATTAAAATTTACAAGGAAAATCTTTTAAAAGGCATCAAGGTTAATAAAGAGTCTAGCTTTATGATTTTATGCAATCCAAAACAGTCAAACTCATGCTCCTGAATCATTTACTAGTAGAAAAGAAAAAGAATTATTTTTCTCCCTTGAAGTAAAAATGAATATTATAATAGTTTAAAAATACTGTCTATGACAAGCAGGTGAAGACATAAAGAACTTAGAGAGGGATCAGTTAGGTGGCATAATGAATAGAGTGTACCAACCCTGAAGTCAGGAGGACCTGAATTCAAATCCAACCCCAGACACTTAACACTTACTAGCTGTGTGACCTTGGGCCCAATTGCCCTGCCTTCCCCCCTCCAAAAAGACAAAACAAAAAACAAAAAAACAAAAACAAAAAAAACCCAAACCAATTTAGATAATCTAAAACATAATGAATCCCTTAATAACCAAGTTTTCCTATATTTCTGTCAATTAAAATGGAGGTATTTTTGTTTGAGAAATGACTGGCTTAGTTAGATCTCGCTCTGTTTTCATCTTCTCTTGTACAAAGTCCAAATTTGTTGCTCTTCTGAAAAAAGCTGACCCTGATGAAACTTTAATGCTTAGTGCAGATGATACCTATGTAGTTAGGCAGCAGTTGTGTGTATATACCAGGGCAAACACCATGGCAAAGTGGGGTTCACTTACTGTTTTGAAGTGGGAGAAAGAAGTACACAAGGCAAGAGAGAAAACAATCTTAAAACCTGAACCTTGGTGGTACTTTGCAGGTAAATTTGGTTACCTAGGAAGTTGTATGTGAATCATAAAATCTGAAGAGACATCAAGATATCATCTTGTTAGTAAGGTGAATGCTTAAAAACCTAGGTTAGATATCTTTTTTTTTTTCAAATGCTTCATTAACTTCTGGTTTACATTGTTCATTTCCATCAGATTTTGAGTTACAATATTTTCCCCATTTTTTCCCCTACCCACCACCCCAGAATAGCAATCGCACAGGATATCTCCTCATCCAATCTGCTCTCTCCCATCTCTTCTCCCATACCCACTTCGACTTTTCCAGTAGGGCAAGGTGAATCCCCATGCCCCAATGCCTGCACATCTTATCTCTCAATTATATGTAAAATAGTACTAATAACAGTATTTATATATTTTTAAAACATATGATTTTAAAACTTCGAATTCCAGATTCATTCCCTTCCTCCCTTGTCACCCACCCTTACTGGGAAGATAAGCAATTCAGTATATGTTGTCCATGTGTAGCTATGCAAAACATTACCATAGTAGATATATTGTAAAAGACTGACTATATTTTCTTCCCTTCTATCCCACCTCCCACATGGTCTATTCCCTACTTTGATCCTGTCCCTTTTCAAAAGTGGGTGCTTCCAACTTCCCTCCCCCCAGCCTGCCCTCCCTTCTATCATCTCCCTCTCCATCCCCCACCCCACTTCCCCCTACTCTCCTGCAGGGTGAGATATCCCATTTAGTATGTATGTCATTCTCACCCTGAGCCAAATTCAATGAGAATATAGTTTTACCTTTTTGCCTTCCTGTTCTCCCCCTCCCCTGTAACCACTTTCCCTTGCCTCTTCTACATGAGACAGTTTAGTCCATTCTGTCTCTCCCCATCTCCTCTCGTTATGTTCTTCTCTCACATCTCAATTTCACCCCTTAAGTATCATCCCTTCCCATTAAAATCTACCTGTGCCCTCTATTTATGTATACCTGTAAGCATATATACACACATTCACATATTTATTCATATGCCCATATACCCTTCTTCAGCTATTTTCATACTGAGAAAGGTTTCATCAGTTACAATTATCATTTTTCCATGTAAGAATGGAAATAGTTCAACTTGGATAAGTTCCTTATGATTTATTTTCCCTGTTTACCTTCTCAGGCATCTCTTGCTTCTTGTGTCTGAATGTCAAATTTTCTATTCAACTCTGGTTTTTTCCTCAAGAATGTTTGAAAGTCCTCTATTCCATTGAATGACCATATTTTCCCTTGAAACATGATACTCAGTTTTTCTGGGTAGGTGATTCTTGGTTTTAATCCCAGCTCCTTTGCCCTCCAGAATATCATCTTCCATGCCCTTCGATCTCTCAGTGTAGAAGCTGCCAGGTCCTGTGCTATTCTGATTGTGTTTCCACAATACTGAAATTTTTTTCTTCCTGGCTGCTTGTAATATTTTCTCCTTTATCTGGTAATTCTGGAACTTGGCTACAATATTCCTAGGAGTTTTCTTTTTGGTATCTTTTTCAGGAGGTGATCTGTGGATCCTTTCAACCTCTGTTTTGCCCTCTGTTTCTAAAACATCAGAGCAATTTTCCTGGAGAATTTCTTGAAGGATGATTTCTAGGTTCTTTCTTTCATCATGATTTTCGGGTAGTCCAATAATTTTAAAATTATCTCTCCTGGATCTATTTTCCAGGTCAGTGGTTTTTCCCATGAGATATTTCACATTGCATTCTATTCTTTCGTTTTTTTGGATCTGTTTAATAGTATCTTGATTTCTTATAAAGTCACTAGCTTCCATTTGCTCCAGTCTAATGCTGAAGGAATGATTCTCCTCATTGAGCTTTTGAGATTCTTTTCCCATCTGGCAAATTTGGCTTTTTAAGGCATTCTTCTCCTCATTACCTTTTTGAGCCTCTTTTGCCATTTGAGTTAGTCTGTTTTTTGGTTTTTTTTTGCCTTTTTGGTGGGCAATTGGGGTTAAGTAACTTGCCCAAGGTCACACAGCTAGGTTTTTGTTTTGTGTGTGCGTTAAGTGTCTGAGGCCGGATCCGAACTCAGGTCCTTCTGACTCCAGGGCCGACGCTCTACTCACTGCGCCACCTAGCCGCCCCAAATGTTATGCAGGATGGTAAACAGTACTAAGAAGGTTTTTTTGTTTGTTTTTTTTTTTTTGTTTGTTTGTTTTTTGCCTTTCGGAGGGCAATTGGGGTTAAGCAACTTGCCCAAAGTCACACGGCTAGGTTTTTATTTGTGTGTGCGTTAAGTGTCTGAGGCCGGATCTGAACTCAGGTCCTTCTGACTCCAGGGCTGGCACTCTACTCACTGTGCCACCTAGCCGCCCCCTAGTCTGTTTTTTTAATGTGTTATTTCCCTCAGTCAGGCTGTTGACTGTCATTTCATACTTTTCTTGCATCTTTCTCATTTCTCTTCCCAATTTTCCCCCCACTTCTCTTATCTGCTTCTTAAGGTCCTCTATGGCCTGTAACCAGCTGGTATTTTCATTTGGGGTTTTTGGTGCAGGATTTCTGACCTCACAGTCTAGATATCTTTCTTTAAGCATTTACTTGGTGGGAGATTCCCTACCCTCTTTTAGGAGTTCATTACAATTCTGTGTCACCATGTTTAATAGTCAAGAAAATTTTTGTTTTCATTGGAACTTATTTCCTTTGGTTTGGTCTTCTCAACAATGAAAATGAATATTCTTGGGAAAATTCTTTGCACATTTAAAGTCATTGTTATCTTTGCATTCACTGTACTGAACAACTAAGAGCATGTCTTTTCCTTTTATTTTGTCATTGTTAGAGCCCTTCTCTGCCTTCTTCATTTTTCCCCCCTATCCTTTTTCAGTGTATTTACAAGTAATAAAAGTTTAGCATTAAACATTCATATAGTGTATAGCAAGCGATCAGTCTTTGACCTGTGTATACATATCATACTTCCATTAGTTTTTTCTCCCTAGTATCAAATTTTTTCCTCACCCTCCAAAATGGAGTTACATTGCTCATAAACATTCAGCTTTTCACCGACACTTTGATACTAGGTCCTTTCTCATCTGCTCCTTTAAGGGAAAGTCCTAGTTCTAGACAGAAATGTATGCTTCCTTTTGCTCAGTTCCATATCCTAAAAGTTCTTCCAGGGGCATATATACTGAAAAGAGATTTCTTTATTCTGAAAATCTCAGGGTTCATCAACAATCCAGTCAGCAATCACAAGTAATGGAAGAAAAGTATGTGGTTCCGGTGGTATCCAACTTTTTCTTGTCATGGCATTAAATTGTGCACCAATTAGACTTTGCAAACCAAAGGTCTAAAAGGGAACTAAAATGAGAATAGCTTTTAAAACAACAGTGACATTCTTGTATCACAGTGATCGTCACCAAAGAACCTTTGACCTTGAGTCAATCACCAAACATTTCTTAAGCACCTGTTATGTGCCAGGCATTGTTCTAGGTGCTGGGGATACAAAGACAGAAATGAAATTGCTTCTGTCCTTAAGAAGTTTATAGTCCAGTGGGGAAGGGAGATAGAAAATATAGAAGCATTTAAAATGTACTTACTATGGAGGCATTGTGCCAAGTTCTGCACATGTACATATATATGTGGGCAAAATAGATACAAGATAGATGATTTTGATGGGGAAGAGATTAGCAGCAGAGGGAATCCAGAAAGGCTTTGTGGAGGAGGTGGCAGCAGAACTGAACCTTGAAGGAAGTGAACAATGCTAAGGGACAGAAGTGAGGAGAGAGGGAAGTCCGTGGAGCACTTGGGCCATGTACCTTCTAAAATTGGAGCACTTGCCACATGGGTGGCATGCACACTCGTTCTTTCCCAACTTTCATGCTTTCTGGGGACATGAGAAGGGACTAAAGTAGCAACAGAATTGGTGATTGACTGGCATACACCATAGTGCTGTTGTTTCTACTAGTAGAATCCCCAGGGCTCCCTTGTTTTGAGGGAACATTGGGAAAACTGTCATTTTGGGGGGAAAATGAACCCTCAGTGACCCAAATGTGGATTAAAAGCCAAGGCTGACATTCCCCAATAGAGAAATGGTCAAAGGATATGAACAGTTTTCCAAAGAAGAACTGCAAAGTATCCACAACTATATAAAAGAGTGCTCCAAATTACTTAATAATAAGAGAAATATAAATACTGTTGTTAATGAAAGGGTTGTGGAATGATAGGCACTGTTGGTGGGCTGTGAAATAGTATGACCATTTTGGAAACTAATTTGGAATCCTTTAAATAAAGCGACTAAAGTGTTCCATACGCTTTGAACCAGAGATTACATTACTGGGCTTAAACTCCAGGGAACCTCACCAATAAGAAGAAAGTCTTCATATACTCAAAAATATTCATAGCAGTACTTTTTGTGATAGCTAAGAATTGGAAACAAGTAAGGGCCCATTGATTGGGAAATGGCTAACAAATTATGGTATCTGAATGTAACAGAATATTACTCTGCTGTAAGAAATTATGTATGTGATGAATACGATGAAAGATCTCCATGAACTGATGCAGAGTGAAATCAGCAGAACCAAGAAAACAATACACATAGTGATTACAACAATATAAATGAAAAGAACAAAGACATACTAAAAAATCAAAAAGTAAATGTAGCAAAAGTATAAAGACACAGTAGGATTTAAATGAAGAAATATGAGAGGACAACCACAGCTTGTCCTTCTGTGCAGATGGAAGGTCCATGGGTGGTATACACTGCACATGTTTTTGAACTTTTTCAGGCAACTGTGTTGCCTTCTTTTCTCTTTTCTAAAAATATTTATTGTATGGGATGGCTCTCTGGGAGTGGAAAGGAGGGGGAGGGGTACTTGGGATAACTATGGTAACATAAGAAACAGAAAATATCAGTGAAAACTTCTTTTCTTTTTCTTTTCTTTTTTTTTTTTTTAAGCAATTGGGATTAAGTAACTTGCTCAAGGTTACACGGCTAGTCATTATTTGTGTTGTGTGGGTGCTCATTTTCTGAGGCCGGATTCGATCTCGGGTTATCCCAACTTCGAGGCCAGCACTCTTACTCACTGCGCCACCTAGCTGCCCCTAAAACTTATTTTAAAAGATAATCAACGTTGGGGTATCGGTGCTCTCTGTGGTCAGTGTTCTGTGAGGTAGTTGTTAAATCGGGTTTTAAAGATACTAAGGTTGAGGATACCAGCATTTCAGAGAGTGTAGCACTCTGCTTTGAAGGTATGTCCTCTTTGGCAACCACTCAGGGGACCTGATATCATGCTTCTTGTTGGGTCCTGATGTACCTTCTAAAATTGGGGCAAAGAATGAGTCCAGTGTTTCCCATGCCTCTAAAATGCTGCTACGTATGTGGATTTTTCTTACTTGCTGTTTGTGGTTCAGTAGGGACATAAAACAATGTTATTATTTTATAACTTTACACCCCCATCTCTAATGTATATATATATTCTGTTTATGTGAGTCCTTTAACAGACACCTTCTGTAATAGGGAGATAGCTCCAGTGAATGCTGTACTGATAGTGCTTCAGTGGAATCGCCTTTTTGTTTATAAAAGATGACATAAAACTTTGATTTTCAGGGAAACTGGTTTAAATTGCTATAAACAGATACATATTCAGTATATCTGTGAAAGTATGTGAGTTAACATACTTTTGATCTTAGTGTTTGCAGAATCCATAAATATGGTCAATTTAAAAAGAATGTTAGTGGAAAGAAACATGCTTGGCCAACTGAGAACCCAAGAGCCAATATTTCACATTGTAATTTTTCTGAAGCTTAGCTTTCACTTCAGGCATCAGATTTTTCGTTTCAATGACAAGGCAGTACTGCTTTCATTAACCTTCTCTCGTTAGGGTTGGGGGGATAGTTTTCATCTCTTCCAGAATATTTATTTCTCTTCTAGGAGTAAAGCTTTCATCAGTTAGGCCTTGTCATTACCATCTTCTTTGTTGGCAACATTCCCAGAAAAAGAGGCTTATGATCCAGAGAAAGTTGTTCCATTCGGCAAAGGTGTTCCTCTAACTTCCTCCCAGATGCTCTTGTAACAGGAATTTATTTAATAGCTTTTTGTTGTTGTTTTTCTTATTTGGTGCCTTAGCTGTGTCTGCTTCACTTGGCTGTTGTATTTTAAAGGCAGGGGAAGGGTTAGAAGTGAAAATGAAATCCATTGCTTTGGGAGGATCTCTTACTGTCAGTGCTTCAGTTTGTCTTGTCATAAAACGCATGTGAAAGTACTGGTGGGATCCCATGAGCCCCTTGAAGATGTGTACTTTATGAATATAGATTTGCTTTGTTATAAGAAAATGCTAAGTGCAAAATCCAGATTTATCAAGCAGATAAGTCACTTTATGGAGGGATTCATTGCATAGTTATTTTAAATAGTGTCATTAGTGCACTTAAAATATTCCATTTACAAAATTTAATTTATCAATGTGTCAAGAGCATAGGATTCATAGCATTGGAATTTTGCCTTAAAAAAGTAGTTATCTTTGTTATAAAGGTGACATATAAAAGTCCCAAGATGTCTACATTTACTAGTGTATTGTTACATGTAATTCAGAAATATATTGAAGAGTTTTATTGACTTAGACCAGGGATGGGGAACCTGTGACCTTGAGGCCACATGTAACTCTTTAGGTCCTCAAGTGCCACCCTTTGACTGAATCCAAACTTCATAGAACAAATCCCCTTAATAAAAGGATTTGTTCTATAAAACTTGGACTCAGTCAAAAGGCTGCACCCAAGGACCCAGAAAGCTACATGTAGCCTTGAGGCCGCAGGTTCCCACCCCTGATAGATAGACCATAGGTAAGTTAGGTAGATTTTTAAGTTTTCTAGTAGATAATGGATACAGTACACTGAGCCCTGGATTTAGAGTCAGAAGGTGTAGGTTAAAGTTTTGGCTCCTCCATTTAACAAGCTATGTGACATTGAACAAACTAATTTAGCCTTTTGGAAACACCATTTTCTTATCTACAAAAGAAGATAGTAATATTTGTAAAATCCACTTGCCAGTTTGGTTGTGAGGAAAATGTTTTGTAAGCTGTAAAAACTATGTAAATATGGGCTATTAAAGCCAACAACATGTTTGCAAACAACTTTGCTGTAGTTTATTAATCTTCTTGTAATGATTTGCCAAAAAATAAGAGCATAATTATTTTCTTAGGAGACAAGATCATTGAAACCATAGAGACTTTCCGAGTTTAAAATATAGCTGATTTAGAATAGAGAATCATTAATACTTAAAAAGCTTGAGTATAAGGTCATAGAATCATAGAATGACAGTAATGAAAGGGACCTGAATTAGAGTTTAGCCTTCTCATTTTATTGATAGGGAAGCTGAGGCCTGGATAGGTTACACAGTTATAGAGCTGTGCCTACAACTCAGGTCTTAACTGCATCCAGTTCAGGAGCCTGCTGTGTCACACTGAATCTTTTTTTTTTTTTCTGTTGGATAAAGTGAAGTACACTGAATATGATACATATACTTATTGAAACAAACAACAATTTCCATTTTGAATTGGTCTTAGTTTCTACTTTAATTCTGTTCTTAGTTTCAGCCCATATATTTTGGTTACAGGTCCTGTGGGGATGGCGGCTGCTGCTGCAGTGGCAACAGGAAAGAAACGAAAACGACCCCATGTCTTTGAATCTAATCCTTCTATCCGGAAGAGGCAGCAGACCCGATTGCTAAGGTGAGACTTTCTTACTTTAGTGGACTTAACCTTATTAACACTGTAGTGGGCTAATGATAGACTTAGAAAGGTTATTAAGTTTAGCAAAGAGTCTAAGTTTCTTGAAAGAGGGCTTGTTTCCTTCTTTATATTTGCATAAGTACCTGGCCTATAGTATGCACTTAATAAATGCTTGTTGATGATTGATTTATTGATTTGATTGGACACCTTAAAGAACAGAAAACAATATTCCCCATAAGCTTAAAACAGTACTTAACTGGTGAGCCAGAAGTATGATCAACTTCATTTGGTAGGAAAGTGTTTAGATTAGTTTACTTAGAGAAAAAAAATCCAGCTGTGAAAATATAAGAAATGATTGGCTTAATGAAGCACAATGGATCAAAGACCAAACATTGTGTTGTTATAAGACAGGCCAGCATAGTGCTCTTTGCCTGGGTTTTGGCAAAATCCTAGGACGGCTTATTTGAACGAGGTGTTATTAACCATCTAGAATAGGATACAATGACCATAAAGAACAGCATAGTTTTAAAAATACAAAATTAACCTAATTTTCTTTTTTATTTAGTAAATCATGAATTTTAGACTGGTAAGTCAGAGAAATATTATAACAATAGTGAGGATATTTGGCATTTATATGGCCCTTTAAGACTTGCAAAACATTTTGCATGCATGATTTAATTTGAGTCTTATGATTGCTCTTTTAGGTCAGGTTGACAAGCATTTATCAAACACTTACTATGACCGGGCACTGACTTAAGTGCCAAAGATACAAAAAAATGCAAAACAACAATCCCTGGTCTAATGGAGCTGACATTTTAACAGGGGAGACAACATGTGGACAACTAGGTAGATAGGAAATAATATGTTTTGGAGCCATGGAAAGGACTGTGAGAAGGCAAAGAACTGGTAGATGGGAAGAGGTGAGATTTGAACTGAGTTTTGAAGGAAATCAGGGAAAATTAAGAGGTGGTGGTGCAGGGGGTAGAAGATTCCAGAATGAAAGACAAGAAATACAAAGACAAGCAGGTAGGAAATGCGATGGTGTGTTTGAAGAACTCTAAGTAGACAGACTATTGTTGCTGGAGCACAGGGTACAAGGTTGAGAATAAAGTATGTAAAGACTGGAAAAGGTGAGTAGGGGCCAGGTTATGAAGAGCTTTAATGGCAAACAAGGGGCATTATTGTCCCCATCATACAAATGTAGAAACCGAGGCCAGGAGAGGTCAAGCCACTTATCTGAGATTATGCAGCTCGTAAATGTCAGAAGCAAGAATTGAAGTTTTTCTGACTACAAAGCCAGTCTTCTGTTCACCATACCATGCTCCCTATAGTTAGTCTACCCAGACTTCAGTAAAGCATTTGAGAGTCTCTACTGCTACCCTTGAGTACAAGGTAGAAAGATGTAGACTAAAAAGTGATGTTATTGGTTAGCTTCAGAAAATGATTGAATGACCAGACCCAAAGAGTAGTCATAGTGATTCGGTATCAACTTGAAGAAAATTGAGTGCATCAGGGATTTACGTTTGGTCCTATTCTTGTATCCAATTTATCTGCTTTTTGGATTTAAGCATATATAGCCTACTTATCATTTGTAAAGGATACAAAACTTGGAGGGATGACTGATGCACAGGACAAAAGAGTCAGAATTCAATAAGAACACTGGGCTGATTAATGAGATAAAATGTAATAAACAGAAATGTAAAATCTCACATTGAGTCAAAAAATCATTTGAACAAGTACAAAGTGGGGGAAGGCCTGATTAGGAAGTAATTCATCTGAAAAAGAACCAGAGGCTTTAAAGGAGAGAAAACTCAGTGCCATGATGGCCACAAAAGCAAAAGATAGGGATGGTATCTAGTCCAAGGGACGGGATGGTCCTGCTGGTCTCTGCTTGGGTCAGACCATGTCTTAGACTACTCTATTAATACCAGGGCCACATTTTATGAATGGCATTGGTCGATAAACTTCTAGAGGAGAGTGACTGGGAAGCCAAAGGGTCTAGATCAGAGAATTAGTTGAAGAAACTAGAAGTGTTTAGCCTGGAGAAAAGATTTGGAGGAAGAAAGGAGAATCCTAGCTGTCTTAAAAGAATTTGTAGAATAGAGATTAGATTTATCCTGCTTAGCCCCCAGAAGGCAGAACTAGGAACAATGGATAGAAGTTAAGAAGAGGCAGATTTGGCTCTATGTAAGAAAAACATGAATGTCTCCTGGTTTTTATAAAAATTTCATTTAATATAAATAGCCTAACAATCAGTTCTACGCTGAGGTGTAATGGCCTGTCTCAGGAGTAGGTTCTCATCCCTGAAGGCCTTCAAGCAGAAACTGGATGACCACATAATCATTGTATTATATTGTAGGGGAAACAGATATCATATGTTCAGGGATGGATTAGACTAGGTGACCTCCGTGGTCCGTTTCCACCCTTAAGATGGGTGTATTTTGTGGGAATACTAATATGTTAATGCAAGTTTAATAACTTAAAGGTTCTCTAAACCAACTGGATATTAAAATATCTGAAGAAGTTCCAGAAGAAAGTAACCAAACTGATTTCAGAGTCTAGAAAACAGGCCTGAAAAGGAAATGCCAAAAGGATTTGAGTTATTTGTTTTGGAGAAGGCTGTGAAGGCATTAAATTATCTGAAGGGGTATTTTATATTAAAATTTTGAAGTGTCAAGAGACAGTCATTCATCATAGGTGAAAACTGAATGAAAGGAAATAGGCTTTTGTTACAGTAGGATATATTCATATTTGACCTTGGTTTAAAAACTTTTTATGCTTATATTATTAAGGGAAGCTATGAAGTTTCCTTCCTTTGGAAGTATTGATACTCTAATAGGCACAGACAATACTGATTTAGATACAGCCTTATTCTGAGACGGGACTGAACTAGATGATCTTGAGGTCTGATTTGGAGATTGTGGGTTTGTGATTATGAATAGTTTAGAAATGACAGTAAATAATAAAGTTATCTAAATGGTAGACCTTGCTTCTAACCTTGTTCATTGGAGTCTTTGGTGTTAGATCTTCTGACTGAAGATGTAATTGAATATTCAATTTATAAATATGCTTTGGCCTGATGGTTCATTTTGTTGTTCAGTTTTTCAGTCATTCTTCCTGACCCTCTTTTTTTTTTTTTGCTTTTTGGAGGGCAATTGGGATTAAGTAACTTGCCCAAGGTCACATGGCTAGTTTTTTTGTTTGTTTGTTTGTTTGTTTGTTTGTTTGTATGTATGTGTTAAGTGTCTTTGAGGCCGGATCCAAACTCAGGTCCTTCTGACTCCAGGGCCAACGCTCTACTCACTGCGCCACCTAGCTGACCCTCTTTAGGGTTTTCTTGGCCAAGATACTGGAGTCATTTCTTATTTCCTTCTCCAGTTCATTTTACTGATGTGGAAACTGAGGCAAACAGGGTTAAGTGGTTTGCCTAGGGTCACATAGCTAGTAAGTGTCTGAGGCCAGATTTTAACACAGGAAGATGAGTTTTTCAGACACAGGCCTGGTACTCTCTCCACTGCACCAGTTCACTGCCTATAGATGATTTTACTAGGGTGACAATCCACTGTGTGGAAGGGAGGTATTAATTAATATGATATACTTGCACCATACACTCTATGATTTGAAATTCCTTTTCACACATAATTTGTGATAAATATGAGGAAGTTGAAGGAGTAATAACATCATGTAAGAACTACCACTGCATAATCAAAAAGTAGTTCACACATATTTCCCCCCAGTTAGTTTTGTTTTAGGCTGGATATAATTCTGTCGATAGCTTCATTGGAAGGTATTGCTAGGCAGAGGCCAAAGCTGGTTAGTGGGAGATAGCGACAATAACAAGTAGGCAAATTGTAGTGGCAAATTTGAGTTGTGTCCTCGCTGGGCAGGATTGAGGCCATAGCTAATCACAAATCCACTTAGAGAACAAGGCTAGTAGAGGAAGCCATTAAGCTGCATGTCGTGCGAACAGTGCCAAGCCCTAGATTCTCAGTAAAATGTCATTTGCTCAAAATGAAAAATACAAATAATCTCCACAGGATTTGAATTAAATGTTATGGTGAGGGTCTTTTGGGGCATGGAGTTCAAAGCACTTAATAATATTGTGTTTATTTTAGAGATTTAAGTAACATCCATTGGTGACATCCCTGAGTAAATATTTACCTGTGAAATCTCATCCAGGGCTTCTGCCTAGAAAGGAAGCTTCTGGAAATTCATAAGACAGCTCCTGACAAATGAAGAGGATCCTTACAGGTTAACTAAAGCAACAAATATGATAATGTGACCCAAATTAATACATTAATACATTTATGTAATTCTCATCAAACTATCAAGGGGATACTTTATAGTACTAGATAAAATAACAAAATTTAACTGGAGGAACAAAAAGAAAGAGTGGGAAAAAGTAAGAATAAAGGGAGAATAGCATTTCCAGACCTCATATTATACTAGAAAGAAATAATACTCAAACCTAAGTGGCACTGGAGGAAAAAAAAGTAAATCAGTAGGACAGACTAGATAAGGAAGAGTCAAAAGCAGTCAAACTTCGTAACTCAGTATTCTATAAACCTATGAATATATATCTCATAGGGGAAGCACCCCATTTGATAACTAATGAGAAAAATCAGAAAGCACTTTGATTTAAATTTGTTTTAGACCAACATACGAAACCACAAATCAAAATGGATACTTGACCAGATCAGATACTGGCAGTTGGGAAAATAATCTTTCTTCAAATATCTCTGATAATGGTCTTAGACCCAAGCTATCTTGGATGGATGGATGGATGGATGGATGGATAGATAGATAGATAGATAGATAGATAGATAGATAGGCATCTAACACATATATAAAACCAAGAACCATTCCCCAATGGATAAGTAATCAAAGGATATTAATAAATTGTTCTTTAAAAAAGAAATTGCAAACTAGTAATAACCTTCTGAAAATTTACTCCAAATCAGTTAAAATAAAAGAAATGTAAATATTAGATTTCACCTCACCCTCAGCAAATTGACCAATCAATCAAATAACAAGCATTTATTAAGCATCTTTATTATGTGTCAGGAGCTGTGCAAGGAATTAGGGATACAAAGACAGAAAAGGAACTAGTCCTCACTTTCAAGGAAGTTCCCTTTCACTGGAGGACAATGTGTACATCTATAAGTATTCACAGAATACATATATGTAGAGTATATGAAAAATAAATACAAGGTAGTTAAATAAAATTTATTTAGTAAGGTAGTGCATGAGTAGTTGGCATAAGAAATGGCATTGTAAAAGGTGGTGCTTGAGCTTCATCTTGAAAAGCCTTAGGGCTTCTTTGAGGTAGATGTGAGGATGGAATGCATTTTAGGCATGGGAATGGCCAATGCAAGGTGTGAAGGTGGGAAATGGACTACCCTTTGAGAGGAACAGAGCCAAGTACCATTTGGCTGACCTGTAGTTTTGGAAAGGAAGTAATGTGTGATGTATGATAAAACTGGAAGGATAGGTTGGCGCAGTTTGCGAAAGGCAGCAAAGGAGTTTATATTTGATCTTAAAGGCCATTGGAATTTATTGAGCAAGGAGCAACGTAGTGAAATCTGTGTTAAGGAAAATCACTTTAACATCTATATAGAGGGTGGATTGAAGCAGGAAGAAACTTGCAGCAAGGAAACCAATGAGGAGGTCATTGCAGTAGTCCAGATGAGAGGCTATGTGAGGGGAGAGGAAGGGTGAGATGGGAGAGATGTTGTGGAGGTAGAAACAGCCAGATCTGGCAACAGACTGGACATGAGGGGCAAGGGAGGATTAGGTTTTGAGGGTAAGGCCAAGACTGCAAATCTGTAAGATTGAACTAATGGCAGTGCCATGGAGAGAATATGCATCCTAGATTGCTTCCAGCAGTATCATTTGTGCCCCCAAGAATCAGCAGAAGTGGGGGGCTATTGTCTAGGTTGGTGAATCTTGGGAGTCTGTTCATCACATCCTCTGCCCCTGCAGCCTTCTTTTCTGTTATCAGGCTGATAAACGGCTGCTCCAGGCCTTCTCGGCAGCTATATCTTGTCTCTCCTTCCACAGATCTTGACTGTAGAATCTCTCCCAGGATAATACAGAGATCTACCTTATCATTCCTAGAAGGACCACCACCTATTTTCTCTCCATAAAATTTTATATCTGCTGCTTAGGTACAAGCATTCATTAGTCCTTCTCCCATTCTTCCTGTGCCATATTCTTCTATGCCCTGATATTTTGACAAAAGTCAGAATTCTCTTCTGCCTCTTTATATATACTTTTGTGGGGTTTTTGTTTTTTTGTTTGTTTTTTGGCACCTCAGCAATAATATCCATTTTCACTTCCCTTTGCTTACTAATCATTTAACTTTAGTTAACTTACTAATCATGAAACTTAAAAAAAAAATAACCTCCTTTTCCCATTCTTTGACTTTCTTTGCTTCAAGTTTTCCTGCTTCTTGAATCTTTTTCCTATTCCTCATTTTCCTTTTCCTTTTGTCCCTCCTTAATCTTTTCTTTTTCTTCCTTTTCCATTTTTTTTTCTCCTTAGGTCTCCCTTCATCTTTCTTTAATTCATCCCAAATCTTCCCTCTTCCAATTTAATCTTCGACTTTCCCTTCACAATTTTAGAATGAATGTATTTCATAATTTCTCCCTCTCCTGTCCTTTCCTCTCTTATTTGAGGCCTTCTGCTGTTCCTACTCTTACACAAACCTTCTCTCACCAAAGTCTGAAGGCAAAAAAGAGACGTAAGTAAAGTAATGGGTGAGTGTTATTCCAGGAAGTTAGAAGCAAGTAAGTTAGGTTCGTTCCTTACTGAGTATGGAAGCAACATGTAGAAAGTACATATATGGGAAGGTAATATCTAAGAACAAGAATAAGCTCAATACACATTGTACTGGTCAAAAAGAAAGACACCATCATATACACTGTAGTGTGATTTACTTGTCCCAAGATACACCCTTTTAACAGGCCACTGCATTATATAAATGGTCCAAGCCTTGGTTTTCAGGAGAATGTTTCTATGTGTATGTGTACTAAACAGAGTCCCAGACCTCATACCTTTATGATAACATGGTTAATGTTAGAAGAAATTATGCCTAGTCAGGGTGAACCCAGAGCAAAATAAATGTTATTTGAGAGTGTGAGTGTATTGTTAATTCTTTCTGACATTAACTGTCATCTGCTTTGTCTTCTCTTCTCCGTGTCTGATTCAGGAAACTTCGAGCTACCCTAGATGAATATACCACTCGAGTGGGACAGCAAGCTATTGTCCTGTGTATCTCTCCCTCAAAACCCAACCCTGTTTTTAAAGTGTTTGGTGCAGCACCTTTGGAGAATGTGGTAAGGATCTGAAATGGATCGTATGTGTATTCTCTTTCCTTTTGACAGAATTTCATATCAACAAATTACTCAGTGTTTTGCTTGCATGAGTGCTGAGACGGATATGAAGCAGATGAAGGAAAGTCCTCCCTCTTGTCGAGGAGTTCATACTCTAATATGGGGAATAAAGGCTCTACCCAGAGCCAGCCAGGCGGTATGGTGGAAACAGTGTTAGACCTTGGTTAAGGAGGATGGGACTCAGTTCAAATCCTGCCTCAGAAACATCAGAACTTTGGGACCCTGGGCAAGTCATTAAATCATTCAGCCTCTGCTTCTTGAAGAAGTGGGAACAGCTGAGAGATAACAATAATAGCTCACAATTAGGGAGTGCTTGACAGTTTACAAAATACTTTCCTCACAACCAGAAGTTTGAGGAGGTTAGTGTAGGTGTTGTTTTTTGTTATGCAGTTGAAGAAACTGGAACCCAGAGAGGATACCCAGACTCCCACAATTAGATATTGGGTTAGAGTATATGATCTTGAAGGTCCTTTGCACATTAGAATTCTAACATCAGAGGAAGCGCTCTAACTACTTTGTTCTTTTTAAAATTAAATTATTTCAATTAATAGTCATCTGTTTTTCTTTACCCATCCCACTCTACCACTGGAAAAAGAGGAAAAACAACCCTTATAATAATATACATAGTCAAGCAAAACAGATTCCCAAATGTACCGTGCTCATATACAAAAATGTGTATCTCATTTAGCATCTTAAGTCTTATTACCTCCCACAGGAAGTAGATAGCATGTTTCATCACAAGTCTTCTGGAATCATGCTTGGTCATTGCATTTATCAGAATTCTTAAGTTTTTCAAAGTTGTTTTCTTAACAATGTTGTTGTTACTATACAAGTTTTTCTTTTAAGTAAAGATTAATTTGTAGCCCTTTGGCAAAATGGATAAAGGAATGGTCTGGGAGTCAGGAGGACTTGAATTGAAGTCATGTTCACTTTTATGGATAAGGGAAGAGTCCATGACCAAACAAAAGATAAGAGAACCAGAGGAGATAAAATACATAATTTTGTTTATATAAAATTAAAAGACTTTTGCACAAATAAGACCAATGCAGTTAAAATTAGAAAGGAAACAACTTAGAAGGGAGAAAATAGGTACAGAAATTTTTTCTGCTAAAGGTCTCATTTCTAAGCTATGTAAAGAACTGATTCAAATTTATAAAAATATGAGCCAGTCCCTAATTAACAAATGGTCAAAAACTTTAAACAGCCAATTTTCAAGGGGAGAAGACAAAACCAGAAAAATGACTGGAGGGGTTAAGGAAAGCAGATACACTAATATACTTTTTCATTTACTTTCTGAGAAATAAAATTTTGACTTAAGAAGTGGTGACTAAGCATGCTCCCCACTTCTTGATAGGTGATAAATACAAAATGAAGATCAAAACATACATTTTTTATATAGCCAATAATAGAATATGTTTGCTTGACTATGCATATTTGTTATAAGTGTTTCCTTATAACATTGGGGGAATGGGAGAGAAAGAAAATAAATGCTTATAAATTGAAAAAAAAATTTTGAATGTTGATGATTAACAGTTTACCCAGTTTTGATCAAATATTTCAGTATTACTTGAGGTTGACAATTATCATTAGGAGGCTACCACCAGATTTCTCTTATATCAAATGAAGTCATTTTAAAAGTTTATAGTTATTTCATACTCAAGCTATATTGCTGTGAATTTGGTTTTGTGTTTGTTGGTGATTTTGCCTATTTTTTAAACCATCCTTCCTCTCTATTCGAAAATATTCAGAATTCACCTCTCAATTTCCACCTGAATAAAGTTTCTTATAGAAAAGAATCAGGAATGACTGAAATGAAAGGGAAGAGTAGCAAATGTTATGAGTTCCTTTCTACTTGAAAGAATATGCTTCTGCTGATGCATATCAGAGGATTTAATATCTTCAAACAAAGTAATTCCTCAGACTCCATTTTATCAAAATATGCAGACAGAACTGATCATTCCACGATCTTCTGCTTTATAATCTTCCTTCTCTTGTAGGAGTTATTATAGCCTTATTTCATTGAATTTGTTTAGGGTATGGATTTTAAAACGTAAAGAGAGGAGATGTTTTGTAGTTGTTCTTTTCTTGTGAGCTTATGTTTTTAGCATCTCTGTCACCAAAATAACTTTTTGTGGTGGAGCTCTTTTTTGTTTCCTTATTCTTCCAGCCTGCTTCCTGACTTTGGACATTATGTTGGGGCCAGACTCTGTGCACTTTGGGAGGGCGTGTCTGTACTGATCTTGCTCTGCTTTCTGGGCTACAGAGTGCTGTATTATTCCAGGAGCTCAGGGACAGTTCAGACTGCAAACTTTCAGTGCTCCCAAAGTAGTCTGATCCAGAGCAAAGTCTGATTGTTCCCACCCAAATCTGAGTTCTTGACCGGGGTTTGGGTCTGAGCAACAAGCCTGTGGATTTCTCTTTGGAGTTCCAGTGGACTGCTCCTAGACTTAGTCAGTATCAGCTAGCTGGAAAGCTCTGCTGGTTCATAGTAGACAAAGCTGTAGTTATCCCTTTGGCTTGAAATTCCTGGCCTACTATTTCCTCTGCAGGCTTCAGACTCGGCTAGAAGTTGATACTGAGACCCTGTCCCACTTCTTAGGTCTAGGCCACATAACTAGTACTTGCTTCTGAACTTGTTCCTTGTCCAACATATAGCCTAGGTTGTACAATTTCTATTAATTATGAAATGCTACCCCTAGGTAGCACAGGTCCTTTCTTCAGTCTTCCCTGGAGTTATGACCCAGCACTGACTAATGTATACTTGCCAGTTGGTACCCATTTCTGCACCCTGTGTAATTTTAGACTCTTTTATGCTGGGTCTGGGAGCAGCTAGGTGGTGAAGTGGATAGAGAACTGGATTCGGAGTCAGAAAGATCTGAGTTCAAATCTGGCCTCAGTCACTTGATAGCTGTGTGACTCTGGGCAAGTCACATAACCCCTATTTGCCTTGGTTCCTCATCTGTAAAAGGGAGATACATTGGAGAAGGAAATGGTAAATCCCTCCATTATCTTTGCCAAGAAAACCTCAAATGAGATCACAAAGAGTTGGCTGTGACTGAACAACATCTTGCTAGGTCTGGTGCCTCTTCCTAGTCTGTAACGCTCCACGTGGCATGCTGCTGGCTAGACCCCATTCCCAGTGTCTCTAGACCTCTGTGTCTGTCTCCCCATGTCAAACTGGGCTGGAAAGTGACTCCTTGAGACTTTCTTGGATTTCCTGAGCCAAATTTGGTTTCTAGACCTGTTTAGCTGGGTTAGGGGAATGAACTCATTATACTTCTTCCAGCTACTCTACCATCTTCACAAAGAATTATTTTTAAAAAGAAAAGGAGGATGAAGGGAAAAAAAACAGCAAAACTGATCAGTATGTTGGAAAAAAAATCTGACAATATATACAATTTTTCATGCTTTTGGATCCCCCATTGTTTTTCATATCTCTTCTTTTGGTCCTAGTTTGTTCTTTGTAATTTTGTAGCTTTCATATATGAATGTCTTGTGGTTTTTTTTTCCATTTATATTTTAGTCATTGGGTTTTTTGTTTCATTCTGCTTACTTCAGATCATGTCAGTTCATCAGTTCGTGTAAATCTCACCATGTTTTTCTGTATTCATTGTATTCATAACTTCTGATGTACAGTGATATTCCATTATGGTTCTGTGGGCTGCAGTTTCTGTGGCCATGCTTCAGCCAATGAGCACCTGCTTTGTTTCTGGCTCTCTGCCCCCACAGAGCTGCATAAACTCTTTATCTGCATTCTGGTGTGACCCATCCTGAAGCTGGGAGGGAGCATTACCATTGACACCATAGGGATTTGTGTAGCTAAAAGTTCAGTGTTATGAAGTGTGCTCTTTGGAACTGCTTCAGACCTTGACAAGCCATTTTTCCTTTATGCATCCTCATCTGTTAATTGAGCAGTGAACATTAATTGAACTGACCGTGATCTGTGGATGATGTTGAAAATGCTTAAGATGAACTGTCCAGGAACAAAGCTGGCAAATGACAGGTGTTAAAGTTGCAGTTGACCTGATAGATTTTTCTCATTGGTTGCTTGCTGCCATAAAGCTCCTGGCTCTGATCTGAACTTTCCACAAGCTATGCAAGAATAAGCCAATAAGTCGTTTGTAGAGGGACAAGGTAGGGAATCCAGTCTTGGATTGGAGGTGGTGAAGGTGTTTCTGTAGGTGGTGCTCTTCCCTCAGAATCTGATGGCAAGCAACTTGGCTGAGTGGGAAGAGTGTCCGATGGGAGACCTACCACTTAGATTTCCTCTCTCTTTGTCCTTGGGCAAGTCACTTAACCCCTGGGAGTTTCAGTTTCTTTGTCTATAAAATGGAAACTATACTTTCAGTGCTTTGTAAACTTAAGCATTATATGAAGGTCAGTTATTTTTAATAATAATGAAAACCTGTGGCATATAAATTGTGACAAAACATTTTATCTGTGACTGATTTACTAGGTGAGGAAATTATTTATGGTCACGGAGAAGAGTAGATCCTATCCATTTAGTTTAGTTAACTTTTTTTTGTCCCTCTTCTTTCCCTGTCATTTCAACCCCAAAGGATTGTTTCTATTTCTGTTCACTTCCTGTCTTAAGCATAGATGTAAAACAGTGGTCATAAGTTATGTCAGTTGTTGCAACGTTTCCTCAGTGGGTGAAGTTTCACCAACAATCAAAGCCTCCCACCCCACTAGCCATTGAGGACCTCCTCTCTATACCACCATTGTTGTAATTTCTGTGGAGACTCAAAATAATTATAGGACATTGACCCTGCCTTCAAGGAGATAAGTCATATTGGGTAGGGAAACATTTAAATAACATAAGATGGTGTATGATTTTGTCAATATTCAGGTAGTAGCTCCAGGAGATAGTGATTAGAGACTAGAATGGCAGGAAAAGAGAAGGCCTTTTGAAAGAGGTGAGACTTAACCTGTCCTTCAAGGCTCAGGTTAAAATCTGAAGAGGTATAGGGTATTTTAGATAAGAGAAATAGCATAGGCTGAAACATGAGGGAGGACAAGCTTGACTAGAGCTGAGAAATTTTGTAATATAATAAAATAAGATTAGAAATGGACAAGGAGTGTGGAAAAGCTCAAAGGTCACATGGGTGAGGAGCTTATACTTTATTCTCTAGGCCATAGGGAACCATTGAGTCCTTTTGAGTAGGAAAGTGACTCAAAGTAAGTAGTCAAGAAAGTGAGCCAGCTGGCTTAGAAGGGGAAATTGTTATTTTTCTATTTGTTTGCTTGTTTACTTGTTTATTTATTTATTTTTAGTTTTTGACATTCAGTTTTCTAAGATTTTGAGTTCTAAATTTTCCCCCTCCCTAAGATACCATGCAATCTGATATAGGCTATATACACGCACAATCATATTAAACATTTCCACATTAGTCATGTTGTGAAAGAAGAATCAAAAGGGAAAAACCTGTAAGAAAGAAAAAAACAAACAAACAAAAAATGAAAATAGTATGCCTCAAGCATGCACTCAGACTCTATAGTTCTTTCTCTGGATGTGGATGGCATTTTCCATCATGAGTCCCTTGGAATTGTCTTAGATCCTTGCATTGCTAAGAAGAGCTAAGTCTATCAAAGTTGGTCACCACACAATGTTGCTGTTACTGCATATAAATGTTCTCCTGGTTCTGCTCACTTCACTTAGCATCAGTTTCTGTAAGTTTCTCTGGGTTTTTCTGATATCTGCCTGCTCATAATTTCTTATGGAACAGTAGTACTCCATTACATTTGTATACCACAGCTTGTTCAGTCATTACGCAGTTGATGGGCATCACCTCACGGAAATTATTTCAATATAGTTCTTGTTTAATTTGAGATAAATTAGTCCTTTTATATTATAAAAATGTAAACTAAAGATATCAAATCACATAAATATTGAGACAGCTTCTGCATGGGATAATAATTCATTAAAACAAGCAGGTCAGAGAAAATGTAGAAAAGTGTTTTTGCAAAGGAAAACTCAGTGGCTACCTGGTACAACTTTTCTGCCAGCTACCACAAATAGTGAGATGATTCCCCAAGGGACTCCCTATCAACAGTCCTGTTTTGTAACCTAAGACATTTTGGGGCAGCAGCATAGAAGCAGCTAAAAGAACTGGTCTTGGAGGCAGGAAAATCTGTTTTTGAGTCTCCCTGCTGATTCATATTGGCTTTGTGACCCTAGGCAAGTCACTTAGCTTCTCAGTGTCTCAGATAGTTGCATTTGGTTCAGGGAGTTTCCTCACTAAGTATTCCCTGCACTAGTGAAATCACAGATCTGGAGCAGCATCACAAATCAGCTTAGCACAGCCTACTGTAAATTCCCAGAAGTTTACCAACCCTTAAAAATGGCAGAAATCAGCACAAAACAATAACATGATAGTGACAACACAGTGATTTGCTTTTTTTTTTTTTTTAAGCAATTGAGGTTAAATAACTTGCTCAAGGTTACACAGCTAGTCAAGTGATTTGCTTTTTAAAAAATTGCTGGTTGTTTTCAGCACAGTAGCATCTAGTTTTATACACTTTTATCACACTGCTTAGTTACTTCTTTCTTGGTAATTACTTCATACCATTCTGAAGCTCTGAAGCAAGAACCTGGCCTATTTTTATGTTGATTGAGAAATAAACAGCTCATATTGCATAAAGCTTTCTAGAAAGGATCAAGAATAATCTCATCAAATTGCCACGGCAACACAAGCTGATTGCAATATAGTATGACTATATATATATATATATATATATATATATATATATATATATATATAAGTTCTTATTTATTAGAAACCAAGATAAAATTAATTTCTAGAGTCAGATCAGTTCCCCATGCTTTTCTTCTATTTTCCTTTCTATTTTCCTAAATTGGTTTAGCATATTTAGAGCATTCTGTTTCTTTTCTGAAAAAACAGGAAAATTATTGTTATCTAACCAATAATAGTTTTGACTTTTCAGATACTAGAGTGAGAATCAGGGGATTAGAAAAAAGTGTCTCTGTTTTAAAAATTCTTTGTAAGTAGACATTCCTATGCTATCCTCTCCTGGTTCAGGTAGTGAAAGTGCAAGACTCTTAATATCTCTGTAAAATATATATATATTTTAAGGGGTTTCTCTAAGTTATCTGTGAGTGGCATGTCTTATACAGGATAACATCTGATCCCATCTTGTTATGTATACCATAAGCCTATGCCTCTTGTTGTCTTTATGCTTGGGAGAAGAGCACCTTTTTTTTGTCTTCAGTGGTTCTTCCATGCCTTTTTCTGTTACTTGAGAAACAGACAGACCCGGTATTATTTATTTTATGTCTGCTTACTTATTTTGTCTTGTGATAGAAAGTTGTGCATGTATAATTGTGCTGCTTCTAAGAGACAGATTGCTGACAGTGCAAGGAAAAGGAAGAAAAGAAGCCTGGAAATACTGTTTTCAGACTTGCAGTTGTCAGAATTTTATCAGCTTGAATTCCATGAGTAATGAATGGTGAGCACCCGAGAAGAAGGGGCTTTGAATGACAGGACTCTTTTTTCTTCTTTTCTGTGTCCCTGGAAGGGGCAAGTTTGGTCTTGAGTCACAGAGTGCATCGTTACTGGCCATTATCTGCAATTTATTCTTGTTTTATCTTCCCATTTCCTTCCAGTTTGAGGGCTTAGGTGTGAAGCTACTGCCTGAGTGGGAGTCTGACCATATCAGAAAACTAATATCCAGCAGCTTTAGTGTGTCAGTGAGACTTTTAGGGACATACATTTTCTAGTATTTCTGACTTTTTTTGTAGAAAGTGATGATGGTACTTTATTATAAAGTAAGGTTCCTTGGGCAGGAAAAGAAAGGTATATTTGGAAATACATGTAATATAAAGACAAAATGCCTTTGTTGCAAAGAATACAAAAGTAAATTGTAAAATTGTTATGAAAAATCAAAAAAGATGACAGTAGATCATCACAGAGAGCCTAGGTGAATGGGGAAAGGCATAGGATGTAATATCACTGTTAATAAATTTGGGACCCTGAGTTTGGCCTGGAACTCCCTAGAAAGGAAATGAACGAAAAGTATTAAGGGTTTACTGTGTGCCAAGCACTGTGCTAAGTGCTGAGAATATGAGTGCAAAAGCTAGATAATCCTTACCCTCAAGGAGCTCTTACTCTAATGGGGAAGGTAGCAAATACATGGAGAGGAGTGGTAATCTGGAAGAGTTATGGTAAATCTGGGGAGTCATATAGAAATGATTCCGAGTGATCAGCAGTGTTGCCATCTAATATCTTTTCCACTAGCTCTTTCCCACCAGTGTTACCCATAATTTCATCAGCTCTTTCACTTAACTTGGCCTCAGCATGATGATGTCTTTGGGGCCAGTGGGTATTTTTATCTGCCAGCTGTGGAAGTGTTTGTCACTGGGCTCTGCCAAGGCTTAGGGAGAAGGAGTCCCACCCACCTTCCTGTTGCCTAGCACCAAACTGTTCTTGTTGTTGGGCATCTTGTTTACCTGTGCTTCCTAATTCCCCACAGGTGCGCAAGTACAAGAGCATGATCCTTGAAGACTTGGAATCAGCCTTAGCAGAACACGCCCCTGCGCCACAGGAGGTTAACTCTGAGCTGCCGCCTCTCACCATCGATGGAATTCCTGTCTCTGTGGACAAGATGACCCAGGTAAGGGGTGGGACATGAGGAGGCGACATAAAGAGAAGCTACATAGAACACACTCCTGGTAGAAGAGATATGGGTAGGCCTCTTATAACTCTTCTCAAACTTGTCTTTGTTAATACTGTGAATGAGAAGAAAGTTGGATGGGTGGTAAGGTCTTGGCAGCCATTCAGCAAACACTGCATTCTAGTTGTGAAAGAGAACATATAGTGGCAAAGAGTTGGGCTTTCAGCTATGAGATGGATGAGACTAATCAAAGATGAATGGCTACTGTGAGCCTTCTTCAGTCTTAATGACTTTTTTTTTTCTTTCACTAGAAACTTTATAATTCTTATCATAGGATGGAGTTGAGTTGAGGAAATTCTGTTAATGTATGAGACTTGCAGTAACTTATCAACCCCATTTCCCCCTACCATCTTCCCAAACGGCACTTATGTTATTGCCAAGAAAGTTCATATAAGCAGGGACTATGGGATTTAGAAGTAAACTTCAGAGTATCTGGTGCTGATTACTGGCTCCTTGGGCAGGGATGTCATATATGTGGCTAACCCAGCTCAGTAATATCTACTGGTATTTCTAAAATAATTATTACTGTTTCTATTTTCTTTAGTTTTTAAAACTCAAAGGGAATAGATTGACTACAGCCAAAATTCCTCTTTTACAATAAGCTTCCCTTATTCTGTTACTCCATTGATGTCCCAGAATTCTTTTTTTTTTTTTTAAGCAATTGGGGTTAAGTAACTTGCTCAAGGTTACACGGCTAGTCATTATTTATGTGCGGGTGCTCATTTTCTGAGGCCGGATTCGATCTCGGGTCATCCCAATTCCGAGGCTGGTGCTCTTACTCACTGTGCCACCTAGCCGCCCCTATGTCCCAGAATTCTTGCCTAAGGTTATGAAGTTGGTTTTGGATCTTGACAAAGCTAAAGAGGTTTAGTAGAAACTCAAATGGGGTCATACCAAAGGTACCATTCTCAGTAGGTGACATCTTCTCTCTCTGCAGCCTGGACCAGGGATTTGATTTAGCACACAGAGTTATTGGTAATTGTATTAATAAGAAACCAACCTATGCCATTGTAGTTTATAAAAATCACACAGACCTTTATGTGGACTCCTAAGTGATTTAAGTAACAATACAAAAAAGGAAATGCTATCCAACTGTCTTTTCCCATTGCTTTTCAATAATTTCTGTTATCCAAGGACCTCGACACTCACACCATGATAAAGACAATTTAAAGAGAAATTTCTATCAATGTAACTAAGGTCATATTCTCTCTAGCTCTTAAATATCAGGAACATCGAATATGTATAGCCCAGGATAAGCTCTTGGCTTATAATTTACAATAGACTTGGCGCACAATTGCTGATGGGAGGGGCATCTTTATATGCCAATCCTGAATGAGTAGAATGAATTTTACTTTAGTTTTAAACTGTCACCATTCCAAATTTGTGTCCTAGTTTTCATGATGTTTCTATGTTTGATTTCTCTAAATATTGCTTTCAAGAATAAACATTTCCTGTCTACATTCAGAGAAAGAACTAGAAAGAACTGAGTTTGAATCCTGATGGAAGCAAACTACTTGATCTTTTTCTTTTTCTTGTTTGGTTTTATTTCCTCTTTACCATTTTTCATTCCATCTAGTACAATCGGAATCGGCCTTTGTAACCTGACTAATGTCAAATGTGAAAGTATTTGCAGATGCTTTACTAGATTGTATGCTGTTGTGGGAGGGTGGGGAAGGGAGGGAAGGAAAATTTGAAACTCAAGGAATTATGGAATTGAATCTTGTAAACTAAAAGTAAACAAACAAATTAATAAAGACCAAAAAAAAAGAATAAACATTTCCTCTTTTTCTCTTGAAATGTGTTTAGTCTTTGGTACTAAAGAGCATTGTGACTAGCCCCAAGTTCTAGATTTCAATCCATATGGTGTCTTTAAAGTTCCTAGTTGAAGTAATAATATCCAGATTTGCCAAACCTGACTGTAATTTCAGTGTTAGTGAAAAATTCCTTTTAATCTGCTCCAGTCAGTGCACTGATAAGTGTGATGATGACCCAGAATCAGTCCGTCAACAAATACAATATTTGGACATTTGTAGGTGTAAATCTGAATCCATAAAATTATTTCGTGTAATTTTAGGGTTAAATGTATATTCTTGTATTCTGATTTGTTGAAATTGATAAGTACAGTGTATGTTTGGAGGGTGAGATTATCTCGGGCATGTGAAATATGAGATGAACAAGTTCTTTTGCAGATGCTTGGATGGAAGCTAAAAAATATCAAATTACATAAATATTGTCGATTTTTGAAATAAAAGACATCAGTAGTTTTTTTTTTTAATTTAAAAAATTAAGAGATAGCATGGTATAGTCAGCGCTTCTCAAACTTATATGGGGTCTCGATCCACAGTTTAAGAAACACTAAAGGGGTTGAGACTGGAAAATGTTTAAGTTTAAGAATCGAGTGTTTCACTTAACCCCAGCTACCCTCTGAAAAAAAAGCAAAAAACAAACAAGAATCCAGTATTGACTTTGGAGTCAGGAAGAGCTAGTTTCAAATTTGGGACCATAGACCAAGAGTCACAGTTTGTGACAAAATCACTTGAGCCCTCTGTGATTCAAGCACCCCAGGATTTATCTTAAGTCATAGCCAGACCAGACCACCCTCACCCCCACTGAGGCAAAGCAAACAGACAAAAGCAAGCATTTATCATGCACTTACTATGTGCCAGACCTTGTGCCCCCAGGGGCACAAATACTGGCAGAGAAAGCCCTTGCCCAAGAGATTACATTCTGATGGGGAAGACTAAAAGGTAGAGAAGACAGAGTGTGAGGGTTTTGACTGAGAAGTCTGTAGACATACAGCCTGGTAGAAATGGACAATGCAGTGACTGGCTTGGACTTCTTCCTTAAATGGAGGTTCTGGAGGAAGCCATCCAATCAGAGGGTGGTCCCCAGGAACAGAGGGTGCTTTTAGGTTGTGAATTACAGGGCTGAGTGATTTACCAGGATTAAGAGGTTACTGGGAGAGATCTGAATTGGCAGAAGGAGTTCCCTCATGCTGATGAAATCACAGATCCTTACCTGATTCATTGTTAAAAATTCTCTGATCTGGGGCAGCTAGGTGGTGCAGTGAATGGAGCATTGGCCCTGGAGTCAGGAGAACCTGAGTTCAAATCCAGCCTCAGACACTTAACACAAAAAACTAGCCATGTGACCTTGGGCAAGTCACTTAACCCCAATTGCCTTGCCTTCCCCCCTCCAAAAAGCAAAAAAAAAAAAAAATTTTTTTTAATTCCCTGATCTTTACAATAAGTCATGTGTAGTGATAGAGAAAATAGTTTAATCTCATAAATATGCCAAGCACCTTTCAGAATAATGGGTAAACCTTGTTCCTACTTCATTGAACTTTTAGGAGTTAGGATATTAACCTATCCTTGGTCATCTGTTGAGGTATCCTGCAACTCAGGAAAGAGTTAGCAAAATAAAATTGATTGACAGTAAACATTTTAAAACTCAGCTTCTTTAGAGGTTTTTGAGAAATGAATAGGATCTACCTTTTTGGGGGTGGTCCTTCTTTAATCCTATTCAAAGACAGGAAGGCCAGTTAAACGACCTCTTGACAAACCATCACTGATTTCGATTATGTGTAGAAGGCTTTTAATTTCTACTGAGTGTATTCTTTGGAAACAATATGTCTTGTTAGAATGTGTTAGAGATCTTGGTAAAGATTAAGATTATATAAGAGACACTCATCTGAAGAGGCTGTTTTGACTAAAATCTACTCCTTTGTTGTTTTTTTTCCTCCCTTCACCTCTTCCTTTCTTCCTTATACTTGGCTTCCTCTACTTATTATTGGAGTAACTTGGATTGCTTTGATATTCCCTTTGAGTAATGATGCAACAGGCAGGTAATTTTTCATGGGATTTCAGGGAAATTGTCAGAAACACTATAGGTTCAGTGCTTGCTTCATTAGGAAGAAGTTGTTAGTAGGGGTTGATGTGTATTTGCTAAAATGACAAATCAAAGGGTGGCTAGGTGGCACAGTGAATAGAGTACCAGCCCTGGAGTCAGGAGGATCTGAGTTCAAATCCGGTCTCAGACACTTAACATTTACTAGTTGTGTGACCTTGGGCAAGTCACTTAACCCCAATTGCCCTCCAAAAAGGAAAATAACCAAACAAACATATGAGAAATTTTATAGGGGGCAGCTAGGTGGCACAGTGAATAGAGTGCCGGCCCTAGAGTCAGGAGGACCTGAGTTCGGATCTGGCCTCAGACACTTAATGTACACACAAACAAAAACCTAGCTGTGTGACCTTGGGCAAGTTACTTAACCCCAATTGCCCTCCAAAAAGCCAAAAAAAAAAAAGAAGAAATTTTATACCAGGAGTGCTACATTTAAAAGTAGTCACCTTGGGAAGACTATCACTGATTTCAACACTTTTGCTATTACTCAAAACATTTTTGACTCTCCTTTTTTGGAATTGCCATCAGAGCAAGTTTTCAGGTCATGAAAGACTTTATAATCAATGTTAAGCCCCAAACTGATGTTGCTCTATTATTGTTTAACTATTTTTTCAGGCATGTGATACCAGATGAATTTTTATTCTTTCCAAAAATTAAATCTGTCCTCAGAAGACAAAGATTTGCCACTGTTGAGGACATTCAAAAGAATGTGACACAATTTCTGAAGGGATTTCCAAAAAGAGAAGTGCTGTACAATCAGAATATTAATCATAATTATGGCCCTGAGGTATTGCAACATGCTGAGTTGTGAGAGAATGATTAAATTATGCTGCCCAGGGTTATCCACTATCTCTGTCAAAGCATAAGATAGCATGGAACTATCTAGTATTTGTTGTTTAGTTGTTTTTCAGATGTATCTGACTCTTCACAACCCTATTTGTGTTTAACTTGAAAAAGAAACTAGAGTAGTTTGTCATTTCCTTCTCCAGTTCATATATAGTATAATATTGAATTCTATCATTCGAAACCAAGAAAGAGAACTAGTATTCTTTTTATTTGTTAATTTTTAGTTTTCAGCATTTATTTCCACAAGATCTTGAGTTATACATTTTATCCCCATCCTTCCCTTCCCCCACCCTAGAATAGCAAGCCTACTGAATGCCCCTTCCGCCATTCTGCTTTCTCTTATATTCTCCCCCCTTCACCCTCTAACTTTCTAGTAGGGCAAGATGGATTTCTACATCCCAGTGCCTGTATATCTTATTTCCCAGTTGCATATAAAAAGCAATTTTTTTTTAACACCTTGATTTCCAGATTCTTTCTTTTCTTCCCTCCTCACCCAACACCACTGGGAAGATAAGCAATTCAGTATACGTTGTACATGTGTAGTTATGCAAAAAGTTTCCATAGTAGTTATATATTGTGAAAGACTAATTTTATTTCCCTCTATCCTATTCTGCCCCCCATTTATTCTGTTTTCTACTTTGACTCTGTCAAAGTGTGTGTTTCAAAAGTGTGTGCTTCTAACTAGAAAACTGGTATTTTTTTTTAAGTTTGATTGATGTCTTTTTATTTTTAATATTAATTTCTGGAATTTTGTCCTGAGCAGAGGAATTGAACCCTCCTTGTAACAAAGTAAAGCTGTTAAGCAAAAATAATTTAGTGACTTAATTAAACTATGTATGCTACATTCTGCCTTTTTACCAAGAGAGAGGGAGGTCTGTTTCATGCTCTGTTCTCCTGGACCATTTTTGGCGTTTTAGTTCTTCAGAGTTAAAAGCTTCATTTTTTTCTTTTCATTTACATGATCATAGTCTTTGTATATATTGTTCTTTGGTTCAGCCTGTTTCGCTCAACCTCAGTTTTCTGGACCTTTTCCCATGTTTCTCTGAATGTAAATTTGTTGTTTCTTACTGCACAATGATAATCTACTTCCTTAATACATTACAGGTTGTTCAGCCATTGCCTATCTGATGCATACCCATTCTGTTTTCAATTCTTTGCTGTCAGAAAAAGTGGTACTATTAATATCTTGGTGTGTATTGGATCTCCAGTTCTGTCTTTGGGTATATGCTTAGTAGTAAGGTGACTAAATTAAAGGATATAAGCAGTTTAGTTTTTGTTTTGTTTTTTTCTGCATGACTCCAAATTGATATTCAGAATGGTTGTACCAATTCACAGGTAATTAGCAGGAATTGAAACAGGTTTTCTTGTGAGGCCTTAGTTGACTAGGAAATGCTGTTAATAAGAGTGGGCTGTTTTCTGAGCTTTCAAAAGTGGCACAAACAGGACTATACTCTAGTTAGCAAACAGATTGTACAAAGGTTATTTTTCACAACTACTCAGCTAGGGAATTAGGGTAGAATTCCAAAGTCTTAAGGGATACTGGTTATATTGATATAATTCATAAATCCAGGGATCTACATTATGAATAGAAGACAGACAGGCTTAAGTGAGGTTAGAAGTAGGAACAGGGGAGAAGTCTCAGAGTTCCGTTTTGCACTTACTAAGGGTGCAGGTGCACAGACCTAGAAACTGAGGAAGAAGAGAGGGGTTGAGATGAGATTATCTGGGATAGCTGCTCAACTGAGCAAAAGGGGAGAACAAAGTTATGTATATCTGAGGAATAGGGTTCTATCTCTTAACATATGTGGGAACCCAAGAAAGAGATTGTGATCTTGGGCATTTGAGAAAACCATAAGTTCCTTTTTTTTTTTCAACATAAAATAAGTTCAGTGAGCCCTTTATTTGTTTCTAAAACAGGAAATACCTCTGAACATTTAATTAGACTATGGTCAGCATATAGAATATAAATAGTAAAGTAAATGGGAAGGCAAAAGGCAGGTTCTAGGGTACAGCTTAAAGATTATTTTTCTGTTTTTACACAAATTTGTTGAAGTATTTTACTTCTGCAGTTTTAATTTAAGGGGGGGTGTTTTCCTCCAAATATATGCTTTCTCCACCTTAAAATTCCAGTAGTCGCCCAATAATTTTAGCATAAAAATAACTGCCCTAAATGTTAGCTATGTTTTCTATTGCTAGTTTTATCTTTGTTGCCAGTTGATGAAAGCATTTGATTGTTTCAGTAAGTGGAAAAAAAATAACACAATCACAAAATGACTTTTTCAGTTTCCTAAGTATCTAAAACCCTTAAAGAGGTTTGATGATGCAAGTTGTACTAGACAGTTAAGGGGGCATTTCATTGGGTCCAGAAAATTAACGCCCTGACTTTAAAGAGGTGTACGTATCATCGCTTGTGTGTTAGGTATGGATTTATTTGGTTCTTTAAAGAAGGGAATGTGAAAATCACCATCCTGCATTTAATTGCCATTCTTCTTTAGAGCTTACCTAGCCTAAGAAAATAAGTTTGCATGAATGTGCAGGTAGAAGTGAAAAGATGGGGACTTTGATAGCTCTGTGACCTTATTGATTTGGATATTCTGTCCCAGCCTTCTCACCCTCTGTGACTCTGGGTCATATTCTCTCAAAAATCTACTACCCACCCAACTTGCTGGGGTCCTTGTGCAACCCTTGACATGTCATCAGTCCTGGTGGGACCTTGGACTGTCAACTCTCAGTCTTGATGTATGACCAGCCCGTTTCCTTTCCCAGGCATAGGTGGCATGAGTAGAGACCTAGATTGGAATCAGGAAGACCTGGTTTGAATCCTGCCTCAGACACTTAGGAGCTTTGTGGTCCCAGGCAAGTCACTTACCCTCACTCAAACTCAGTCTCCTCATCTGTAAACTGGGAGAATAAAACCATCTGAGAGTTATTGGGAGTATAAAATGAGATTTTATTTATACATATTTATATGTATAAAGCACTTAGCAGACTTTAAATGGCTGTACAGATGTTAGCTATTGGTATTATATAACACAACCAGCTGTCTGATGATCCCTGTCCTATGCACTTCTTTGTTGGTGACACGTCGCAGCCTATTCTATTCTATTACTTTTCCTTTGTCTTTTGGTTAACTAGCAGCTGTACTTTTTGTGTATATTTTGTGACTTGCAGCCATTCGTTATCAACAGAGTATGGCAGCATTTTGAGTTAACCAGTCAAATGCTTTTTTTTTATTATCAATCTATCAACCCCCCTTTTTTGTTTTTTAACTTTTCTTAAATTAATGACTCTATCTTTCTATCCTCTCATCTATCTACCTTGGAAAAATAAAATAAAAACAAAACCCTTGTAACAAGCATATATATTCAAGTAAAATTAATTCCTACATTGGCCATGTTCACAAAAATGTTTCATCCTTCACCCTGTGTGTCCATCACCTTTGTCGGCAAGTTGGTAGCCTGCTCATCGCCAGTTCTCTGGAATTATGGTTGGACATTGTTCCAGGAGGCGTTTATAGAGCACATTTTACATGCAAGGTGATATACTGGGCACAGCAGGTAGAAATACAAAGGGGAAATAGTGCCTGCCTTCAGGGGACTCAGCGAATGATAAGCACAGTGAGATTTTGTGTTCTCTATAATTTTCTTGGAATGCAATCAATTGTGTGGCTGTAAAGAATTTCATTTGTGAAAACCTTGGTATTCTCTTCTTATACTTTCAGCAGTGATGCCCTTCATGTATGTGTAGGTTGTTCTCAAAAAGATTTTATTGAGATGGGAAAGAAGGCACATGGGCCAGTATGATGTGAGGAAGAAGACATGTAGGTGGTATGATGGTTAACATATTAGATTTCTGTAGCAGCAAGCACCCCAACATCCCCAGGGTGGCTGCCAACACAGGTTCTTAGATCTGCTTTTCTAAAGGAAAGCAACTCAAAATGGGTTAATAAGCTTACTTTAATCAATCAAACATATATTACCTAGTTCAGGGGAAAAAGATCAGCACCCCAAACTTCAGAGAATACAGACAGAAGTTTCAAAACAGAGAAACAAACAGATCAAGCAGACAGGCTTCCAAACTGTCCAACCATTATCAATACCAAATCACAGTTACCAGAGAGGGAAGCATCAACATCTGGGTTTTCAAAGCTGGGGGGCTCTCAATGGCTGCCCAGAGTCTCATCTAGTCCAGTCACACAACACTTCTCAAAGTAAGCCCCCAAAGCAAAGCCTCCCATCAGGAATTATATAGCCTTCTCCTGGGTCAGAGAATGTAACCACCCTCTTGACCCACTGCCCAATCACACAGCATCAAGGTGTGGTCATTCCTGAAAACCAAGCCTCCTGCCACAGGCTCCTTGTGACCCGGACCCCCTTCAGCCTATTAGGGGGCAGAGTATATTTTCTAATCCAGGAAGGTTCTCAAGCCAAAGGGCCTAGGGGCAGGGAAGATCTTTAAATTTGCATTTCCATTACAGCTTAGAATTGGGAAGATCTGGTTTTGAATTCCACTTTTGACATTTATTAACTGTGTGACAATGGACAAGTCATTAACCTCTCTGAGCTTTGGTGCCCTCCTTTATAAAATGGGGATGATTATATCTGTAGTACTAACATAATGTTGTTGTAAAGCTCATGCATTTATAGTGCTTTGCAAACTCAATATCATTATATAAATGCCAATTTTTATTTTCTCAGTCACCTTCTTTTTGCTTAATAATTAGATCCAGGATACTTCTCAAATATTTGTTATCTTTCAAGATATCTTAAATCTTTCAAAGAATTCTGGTCTGCTCAATGACTAGCTGTGATTCCAGAGAACTAGTAATGGAGAATGCTACCTACCCCTGACAGAGACCTGATGGACTCAAGGTGCAGAATGAAATATACATTTTTGGACATAGTGAGTCAGTAGTGGTTTTTCTTTTCCCTTTCCCAATGGGGGAAAGAGAGGATGTGGGAGGGAGAGACAACAAATACTTCTTCATGAAAAAAATTAATTAAAGAAGAATCAATCCCTTAAAACTATCAAAATTATATCACTTAGGGGAAGGGAAACTAGTAATACCAGATTTCAAACTATTCTACAAAGCAGTAATCATCAAAATTAAATTTAGTACTGTTTAAAAAAATAGGAAAATTAGTTAATAGAACTGATAAGGTACACAAGACCTAGAAGAAATTGAACATAGTAACCATAATGTTAAGTAAACCAAGGACTGCAATTACTAAAATTAAAGACTCACTGACAAAAACTGCTGGGAAACTTCCAAAGCTGCCTGGCATAAATTAATTTTCAACAACATCTTACACCCTAAATCCACAATAACCTTATTTGCATACATGACCTAGTTATAAAAGTTCTTATCACAAACAAATTATAGTCCCGTTGAGTTACCAATTCTATTAACTAAGGACCAGTCTCGATAAATGGAGAGAGGCCTATCTCTGCTATACATATGTTGAAAGTGAAGGGAAATATATCAAACTGAGGACCTTTTTTGTATTTTTCTTTGCTTCATGAGATGACATTGATATACTGTTGAACATTCCGGCCATGAACTTCTTCATACTTAGCTGGTCTGGATCCTTGAAGGCAAACAGGCTGCACTTGAAGCCTTTGCTGCATAGTAGAATCTGACAGAATCCACACTTCACTAATACAGCATATGAGAATCCAGGGTCCCTCAGACCTCAAAATGAGGCATCAGAGTAGGGCTTTTTGGAGAAGTAGAAGTATAGATATAGATACCTATATATTTTTGGAGATCATCTCTCCTTCTGAACATATCTATTATATCTGTAAAATTCTGTTCATCAAAAAAATAGTAATAATAAATTAAAAAGGGGCAACTAGGTGGCATAGTGAATAAAGCACCAGCCCTGGAGTCAGGAGGACCTGAATTCAAATTCAGCCTCAGACTCTTGACACTAGCTGTGTGACCTTAGGCAAGTCACTAACCCCAATTGTCTTTCCTTTCCCCCTCCAAAAGTAAATAAATAAATAAAATTCTGTTCATCTCCTCAATTTATTTCTTGTTTATTTTATGGTTAGATTTATCTAAGTCTGAGAGAAGATAAATAGAGGTCTGTCACTATTATAGTTTTACTGTATATTTTTTCTTGTAACTTGTTTAACTTTTCCCTTAAGAATTGAGATACTGGGGCGGCTAGGTGGCGCAGTGAGTAGAGCGATGGCCCTGAAGTCAGAAGGACCTGAGTTCAGATATGGCCTCAGACACTTAACACACACAAACAAAAACCTAGTCGTGTGACCTTGGGCAAGTTACTTAACCCCAATAGCCCTCCAAAAAAAAAAGAAAAAAAAAGAATTGAGATACTACTCCATTTAGTGCATATATATTCAGTGTTGTTATTAATTCAGTCTCTATAGTAACTATTAGTAAAATGTATTTTCCCTGTTTATTTCTTTTAATTAGGTCTAATTTTGCTTTTGCTTTGTCTGAAGTAGTGATTGCTACTCCTACGTTTTTCTTTTAGCTAAAGCATAAATGGATTCTGCTTTAGCCCTTTATCTTAACTCAATAAGTATCTTTCTGTTTCAAGTGTCTCCTTAATCTTTTTGCAGGTTGGTTGTTTTTCCTGTGAACCATCTCACATTTTTCTTCTGTTTTTATTTTCCTTCAGTCTTTATACTTTTTAAAAATTTTTCTTGATATTTTAATCAAGTTGTTCTTTTTTTTTTTTTTTTGGAGGGCGATTGGGGTTAAGTAACTTGCCCAAGGTCACATGGCTAGGTTTTTTTGTTTGTGTCAGATCCGAACTCAGGTCCTTCTGACTCCAGGGCCGGCACTCTACTCACTGTGCCACCTAGCCGCCCCTTAATCAAGTTGTTAGCTTCTACATGGCCAATTCCAGTTTTGAGAGCTATTTTCTTCTGTAAGATTTTGTACTTATTTTACCAAGTTGTTAATTCTCTTTTCACCTTTCATAGCTCTTATTTCTTTTCCTTTCTTTCCTCTGCCTCTCTCATTTAGATATATCTTTTGAAAAAACAACTATTTAACTCTTCTAGGAATTCTCATTGGCCTTGTGTCCAATCTTAAATTTTTCTTTGAGGCTTTGCTTGTCCATGTTTTCAAGTCATTTTCTTCTCTGTTTGTATCTTGAATTTCCCTTTCACCATAGTAACTTACTCTTTATGGTCAGGTTCTTTTTTTGTTTAATCATTCTTCTATCCTACTTTTTTACTTTGGACTTCATGGGCACTATTCAGTTCTGGGGAAAATGTCTAGCCTGAGCTTTTGTTTTTCTGCATACTTCTGTTGCTTTCATAACTCAGTATCTGCAGGACGTACAAGTTTTCAGTGCTCCCAAAGTGGGGTGATCCAAGGGTATTTCTGTTGACTGCACTCTTGAGCTCACCTCTACATGTTTCTGACCCCAGGATCGGGTCAGTTGACTTGTGTGTACATGAGTTTCAGTAGACTGATGCTGGATTCATTTACTGTTAGGCCACTGGGAGGTACTGCAGGTTCAGAGTGACTTAAATGGTGATTCTTCTTTGGTCTGGGACACTCCTCCCCTAGTTACTCCATTCTAGGCTAAAGGCTGGAACTGAACTCAGTGTCACACAGCTCACTTTTTGGAATAGAACTTGTTCTGTGCTTAGTACTCATCTAGGGCCCACCCTTACTTGCAGCTGCTTCTCCTGGCCCTGGATCTGTGACTCAGAACTGGGCAATGGCTGACAGAGTTGCAAGATGGTACCTGTTCCTGTACCCTGGCCTGGTGCTTTCTGCACTGGCACTCTGTCTTATACGGCTTTCTATCCCTGGTTCCTAGAATGCTTTCCAGTGCTACTATGATGTCCATGTGCATGTGGCCAACCCCCTTGACTAGCATCTACAGACCTCTCTGTTTCCTTAAGCAGCCTTCTGTTTAAAAAAAAAAAATTACTCGCTCATATTTTTTTCTTGGCTTTCCCAACTAGAATTTGATTTCCTAGACACATTTGCTTGGTTGTTGTAGAGAAGGTATGCTGGGGAGCTAGGCAAAAATGCTTCCTCTCACTCCACCATCTTGACTCCAACCCCACTGTATCTATCAAGAATGATATAGTAAAAACTGTTACATGTCCTTTATGTAAAGGAGAATGAAATTTAGAGCAAATCTTGTTTGGTTTCAATGTGCAGTCCACATTTGACACTTTGAAAGAAAAAAGCTAGTGGTGGGTCACTTACTCCAGGTTTGGAGCAGGCCACTCACTGTGATTATGGTGTGGTCTCAAACTGTAGAGAGATTATCCTCTTCAACTTGGCCAATTACCAGGGATGGACCTACTTAGATACATGGAAAAGGGAGTCAAGAGAGGTGTAGGACAAACTTGTAGCTCTGCATTCCAAAGTTTTTGAGCTGAAATTAAATCTTACTTTGTACTAAATGTAGGATAGGACCATGTCTTCACATTTGATATGCAAAACTTCATTGGAATGTATTATCATGAGTGAAGGTCTCTCATGCTGTGTAACTGACAGCTTTCAAACTTTTTCCCCTGTGCTAACTCAAAAGTCCTCAGAGGGGCTGCCAAACATGTGGTTTTAACCATCATATAGTCTTTTAAATCTCAAGCAATACCCCATACTTGTCATTGCCAATAAGTGTTTTAGACTACTGAAATAAATATAAGGACTTTGTATTTTTAAAAGAATGGTATTCAATTAATAAAAAAGTTGGAATTGGCAAAGTATGACAAATCACTAGCAATCTGGCCTTCCTTTCCTGGAGCAGCATAACCTTTACTCTTTCTAGAGTGTCCAGTTGAAGCTTTCATTACTGAAAAGTATTTAAGCACCTCATTGTACATGAAGCTGCACTCTAGGCCATCAAAAACGAATTCAGGAAATAATTGCTCATTCCTATGGCAGACAGTACGGTCATTTGAAAAGAAATAGAAGAATGAAAACATTATGCTTGCTTAATAGAAACTATAATATTTTAATTACATGTCACTGGTGAGTGCATTTTAAGAGGGTAGATTAGAAGAGATGTATTTAGGCATATAGAGAAAGGGGCATTTATTTACATAAATAGGGACATGCTAAAGGAATAGAAGGTACATTTGGGAAGGAGGACTAGCAACTGAGGAGATCTAAGGAAAGGTCTCATGTAGAAAGTGGAGCTTAAGCAGAGTTTTGAGGGAAACTAGGGCTTTTCAAAGACAGAAGTGAGATGGGACTTCATTCCATACATGGGGAACGGCCATTGCAAAAGTAAAGAATTAGAAGATGAAGTGTCAGGTATAGCAAGGATAGCAAGGAGGCATGTCCAGTTAGACCACAGAGTCTGGGAGAGGTGTACTATATAATAAGGTTGCAAAGATAGTTTGGAAACTGAGGAACTTATATATGATCCAGGAAGCAATAGAAAACCCACTGGAGTTAACTAAGCAGGGAAGTAATGTGATCTTTGGAAAAAGTGCCCTTGGCAGCTGTGTGGAGGGTGGATTGTGGAGGAGAGGAAAAGACCTATGGTAGGGATATTAATTACAAGACTGTTAGAATAGTCCAAATGGGAAATAATGAGGGTCAAAATGAGGGTGGTAGCCATGGAAGTAGAGGAAAGGGGACAGATATGAGGTGTGAAGATAGAATTGATCAGATTTGGCAACTTGTTTGGATACATGGAGTTAGCGATAGTGAGGAGTCACCTTGGCCCTGAGGTTGCAAACCTGGGTGACTGAAAGGAAGATAATGTGTTGGAGGAAAAGATAATCAGTTCAGTTTTAGACATGTTGAGTTTGAGCTGCCTATGAGACATTGAGTTTGAAGTATCTGATAGTTGCAGAAGTACAAACAGAGGTTAGGAGATACCGGGGCTGGATGTGCAGGTTTGGAAGTCACCTGCATAGAGGTGATAATTAAGTCCTTGGGAGCTAATGAGGTGTAATGGGAATGGAAATTGAAGATCTACCCTGCCCCTGAATAGACCTAGGGGGGAGTTTGAAGACCTCCCCTGCCGAAGGGTGCAGCAGAGCCCACAGGAAGCTTCCCTGCTGTGAAGATAAACTCTATCCCCTAATAGGCTAAATATAGTCATATGGGACCTGTGGTAGGAAGAGTTTGCTTAAGGGAAGCAGAGCCCACAGGAAGCTGGTCAGAGATAGCCAGATGGTGGGGGAGAGAGGAGCTCAGGCAAGGAGATAGAGAGGTTTGTGAGTAAATATTGATCTTGTATTGGTTTGTGAGAAGGCTGAAGGATGCTATGGCTCTCAGAGTTATTGTGGCTTCTGAATATCTTTGATACTGTGGTGGAATCTGCTTACTAGTTTTGGGATTCAGTTTTCTGGTGTCTAAATAAATGCTTCAGTTCTGTCCTCTATCTGGAGAGTTTGGTACATTTTGCAATCAAATGTCACATGATATTTATAGTCACGATCTTTATTGTAATCATGGGCGCTGTAAAAATATTGCATTGGCACTACATGAGGTACCTAGGAAGAGAGTATAGAGAAGGAATAGAAAAAAGCTCAGTGCAGAACTTGGGAGGCCACCACTGTTTGGAGGCATGATATGGGTGATAGAGTAGCAAAGAAGGCTGAGAAGAGTGATCAGACAGGTAGCAGTGTAATACTAGGTCTGGGGGCTCAAGACAGGGTCAGGATTTCATTGGCTGCCAAGAATTTCACACATAGAATTTAAGCACAGTGATCCTTGAGGAGGTAGATGGCTCCATCTTTCTCTTTTTATCCTAGAGCAGAGTGCCTGAGATATAGTAGGCACTCAGTGAGTGTTTCTTGGGTTTCAATGAATTGAACTTGACTGTGAAGAAAAGGAGAAAGATGGAATAGTAGCTCGAGAGTGCAAGGGTCCAATTTTAGTACCTTGAGGATTAGTATAAACTGAGTATGTCTCTATCCTAAAGGGAAGAAGCCAGTGAAAATGAAGGTGTTGGGTAGTTAAGAGAGGAAGTGACTACATTGCAGGAAAAAGGATTGTGACCTTATTGAGAAGGAAGAAACTGGGGACAGAAGCATTCTTCTCACTCCCAAGGTTTTAAGATAGTCATCTATCTATCCATGCGAACTGAGGGAAGTAGTGGCACAGGTAATGTAGGATAGACTGTAGTAAAAGTGTGTGTGTGTGTGTGTGTGTGTGTGTGTGTGTGTGTGTGTGTGTGTGTGTGTGTGTGTGTGTGTGCGCGCGCGCGCGCGCGCGCGCACGCATGTGCTCTAGAAAGACCACTTGGGAATTCACAATTCCAAAACCAACCAATTAAACCATGATCTGAATTCTGACCATGTGCTTCTTCATTCTGCCTCCCTTGTTCAATTTAATCCTCTTTTCCTCCATACTTGGGACAGGCAGCCAACTCCATTTTAGCCCTGAGCCAAGTTCAGACCTCTTTTCCTGTTCACTGTCTGGATGCTTCACAACTTCAGTAGGACCTGTGAAGGTAAATGTCCTTTGAAAGACCTTTTCTTGGCATTGAGCTTGAAGATAGATGAGGAATCTCAAACCTTCCAAGCTGTGGGCTACGTGCAGAGTAAAAATAAAAAGGGGGGAGTAAAAGCTCAAAAGTACAAGATTTGCAATGATAATACATTGGGGGATAAAATAAATTCCTCCTAGCATGTCTTGAGTTGTCATTTAATCTTGATTGAGTTACAACAGCAAAAACTTTGGGAAATCTTTCACTTAAAACTTTCTGTAGCTTCTACATTATCTTGACTTTTGATCCTCCCCTCCCCCCAGCACAAATGCATCTGATGTTTTTTTCTCTGCCCAGTCTGATGTAAAGTGGAACATTTTTTAGAGCCATGCTATCTGATGCTTTGGGATGGGATCATTGAGCCTAAATTTCAGAATGTCCTGTCTGATCTCTCCCTAAATCTGGGTTACTGAAGGCAGAATAGATTGGTATAATAGGCCCTATAAACCTGTTCTAGCCCCTTAAAATGCCAATTAAAGAAAGTCTTCATGCTTAAGCTTTAACTTTGCTGTTCCTGTTGATTGTCTCCCCAGTGGATTAAATGCAAACCCATCTTAACAAGTTTCTTGAGTATCCTGTGCCTCTGAAACTCTCTAGGACCAGTAATTAATCAGTCTAGTAATGAGAAGTACAGTATAGAATCCTGGAAGAGCCGTTTAACTCTTTCACCCCTTGGCAGTCAGTTTTTCTTTGCTTTCATTGATTATTAAGGGAGTCTGGTACTACTGATGGGTGGCCTATGTAAAAGTGGGTTGAATTCAAGGAATTTATGGGGATAGTGTGATGTAAGTTTGCCCTCCTGAATGTAAATATTACTTTTATATCTTTATGAACTCATATCCAAAAGAAGTTCTTAACACTTTGTCCTTGACACTGTCAAATGGTTCAGCATCAGAAACTAAGAGGATTTTATCTGTGGAAATGACCGTAGAGAAGAGGCATTACCCTCTGCTTTGTTGCTGTACTCTAAGGATCACAGGACCTTTCCATCTGATCTGCGGCTGAAACCTGCCATATGCGTTATCTCCCCTCTTAGAACGTGAGCTTATTTTCTCTTTGTATTGTCAAAATCTGACACACAGTGCTTGGCACATATAAGCACTTAACAAATGATAAATAAGTGATTTCACATACTTAACATCAACCATTACATCATGACTCACCTTGTAAAACAGTGGCCAGGAAAGTAAGATGGCAACCTCATTCACACCCCTCTGCCCTTAAATCTTCAGCCTCTTTTGGCCTGTTGGTTCCTTTACCTTTACCTTCAAAGTCCACATCTCCCTGTCCTTAAAAAGACCTTCACTAGACTTTGCCTACTCCCCTCAAGCTATCATCCTATGCCTCTCCTCCTTTTCTCAAACTTCTTTTAAAAAATCCAACTCTATATTTGTTGCCTTTTCTCAATCTCCTTGGCATGTTGCATTTTGGCTTCCAACCTCATCGTTCAAATGAAACCACTCTCTCCAGAGTTACCAGTGATCTAATTACCAGACCTGAGGGTCTTTTCTTAGTCCTCATCTTTCTTAACATGTTTGCTGTATTTGACACTTGGCCATTTTTTCCTCTTGGATACTCTCTCTTTGGATTTAGAGATACTGTTATCTCCTGGTTTTCCTTGTGCCTGACCATTCTTTCCCTGTCTCTTTTGCTGGGTCAGCATCCATATCATACCCCCTAACTGTGGGTGTTCCCCAACAGTCTATCCTGGGTCCCCCTTCTCTATATTCCCTCTCGGTAACCTCATCAGCTCCCATAGGTTTAACTATCATTTCTATATAAATAACTCCTAGATCAAAATATCTATCCTAATCTCTCCCCTGAGCATCAGTTCCATGTCATCAATTGCCTATTAGACATTTCCTTTTTTTTTTTTGGTGGCCAGGGCAATTGACATAGGCTTTCTGTTGTTTCTCAAACAAGACCCTCCATCTCTCACCTCTGGGCCTTTCACAGGATGTCTGCCATGCCTGGAATGCTTTTTCTCCTCATCTCTACCTCCTGGCTTCCTGCACTTCCTTCAGGCTGAACCTAAAGTCCCACCTTCCTCAGGAAGCCTTTGCCAATCCCTCTAATTCTAATCTCTGTTATTTGTTTATTTATCTTGATATATTTGTACATAATTGTTTTCCCTATTAGATCGTGAAGGACAGGAAGGCTATCTTTTGCCTCTTTTTATACCCAGCATGAAGCATAGTACCTAACACAGAGTAGACACTGACCAACAATGCAACTCCTTTGTTTAAATTTTAAATCCCTTTACACCCCTTCCCCTAAGGTATCTTTCCAGCCTCACTGGACATGGCTTCCTCTCCCCACACTCTTTGATCCAGCCAGGGTAGGCTTCTCCCTTTTCCTCACTCCCCACCCTTCATCTCTGGTGAAGTGCCCTTTCAGCAGCTCCCTCAATTGTCTGGACTGCACTCCCCCACCCCACTTACCTTCATCTCACAGGGTTCTCTTCTTTTAAGATCAAGCTCATCCTCCATCTGTATGAAGCCTTTCCTGATCCCACCAATGCTAGTGCAGGCCCTCTCAAACAAAGTGCTTTGTATGTGACAGTGTTGGATATATCTGTATTTATGCTGTCTGTTTATATATTTGTATATGGGCTTCTTGTCTTCCCCATTAAAATGTAAGCTTCTTGTGAGTATGGGTTGTTTGATTCCTTGTTCCTCTCTTCCCATTGCCCAACATAATGCCTGACACAGAATCAACATTTAATCTATTCTTAACAATGGATTGATAATTGCTGGGGCCTGAGTGACTGCATTCGAGAGTCTAAAAGAGCTCCTCCTCCATGATATTTGAGTAATTGTGGAGAAAGAAGTGTCATGAGACTAGTGAGGATAAGAAGATAGGGTAGATTTGTTGGACTGCAGGCTGGCAGTTTTGATTCTTGGGAAAACTTTAGGACAGATTATTGCACATATGTTTGTGAGCATTTAGAAAGGGAAGCAGTGATCACTAGCTGCCAGCCTGGGCTCATTAAGTACAAGTCATGCCAGATTATTCATCTTTTCTTTGACAAGAATAGTGACTAGTTCTTCTAGGAAGCAATCTCAGTACGATGGCCCTGGATTTTTCAGTAAGCTATTGCATAAAGGCTCTTAACAGTCTCCTTATTGGTAAAGCAGAAAGTCATGGGCTAGATGGATTTGGAAGAGGATGAACAAATGACCTGACAAGAAAGCACTGAGCATTAGATAGAAGTTGCCCTGGTGGGTGAAAGTGCTTTGAATCTGGTCCTAGTATGTTCATCATCTTCAGCAATGGAACTGCATGGGATTTTAGATCCAGAGTCAGAAGGGACTTCAGAGACCATCTCGCCCAACCTCTTCATTTCACAGATCAGATAGTCAGCCTTTTCTTTTAGTTTATCAGGATTTCCTTAGGTGTGCTTGAGTGATGAAACCACAGAAATAAAGAACTTAAAAGAGAAGAGAGTTCTGGATTCACATCTGTGAAGAAAACATTATTTCTCTTCTTTTTCTTCTGAAAGATGTGAGATTAGCCCATTTTATACAGGCAGGATTAAGCCTTTTATTTCTTTGTGAATGTGAACTAGGAAAGGACATTCTCCAGAGAGTGCAGGGTAGAAAAAAGGAATGACTTTGAGGTGCTCTTTCTTAAAATAACCAGAGAAGTGACCTCATGGGCCAGTTGATAGCTTGGATTTGCAAATGGATATAGTCTTGTTAGCCTACTGCTTGACGCCACAGAGCCAAATATATACACGAGTGTGTTGTATCATATCCTGTAGGCAGGATATGTCTTATAGAGGTGGGGGCTTATCAACAGAGGTGAAGAGGCAATGCTTGGCAGAGATACTAGGAAGAAAAAGGAGGCCTTCACTACCCTTTGGAGCCCCTTGTTGTGGCTGTAACCAGCATTGCACAAATACTTCTTTTCCAGTTGAATTCTCTACCTACCAGTACAGGCAGTACTGTATCCTCTCTCGTCACTAGCACTTGAGTCTTTCCATCTCCACTTTAGAGATGAACCTCTATCCTTAGACCTGACACTAAAATTCTTCCTCTTGTTTCATTGCTTCCATTGCCATTCATCTGTAAGGGCTTTTCCTTTGGCTGCCCTGTGTGTCCTGCTTGTCTTTGGAGAACTATCTATGCACCAAGCTAAGGAGGAAGGCTAACTTTTGTCGGATGAATGCTTGCCATAAAACTCTCATCAGCCAATTTAAGAAAATTTTACAAAGTAATCACATTCTCAATAAACTTTGGTTCCTCTGGGGAGCAGGAGATTGAGGGGAAGGAAATGGTGGTGAATTCTTTGTGTTTTGTAATTTTTTTTATCTAGTTCCTCTTCATGAAATAAATCTGAATGGAGTCTATGCTGTAATTGCATCCTATTTTCATTTATGTTGAGTATGAGAGTCCTTCTAATGCCTTACAGAAACTTAGAAAAATGTCTTTAAGACACACCTGCTTATGGTTTGTTTTTTTCCTGACTTTCCATCTGTTACTTTCTGAAATAAGAATTGTTTTTCGAAAGCTAGTTATTGTTTCTGAAGAAGGATCCTGCTCCCTTAACTTTGTTTTGCCACTCTGCTGCCCTTTGTGGCATTAGTTGTTTGACCACCTGGTAACTTTGGGAGCAGAATAAGTCATGGTACCAAGAGCATCTTGGTACCATGAGAGAAATCCTTCTTCCAGGCAGATGCCCTTGTTGATAGAGAAACAGAATCCAGAAATGTTACCTAGAACATAGTTTCCCAACATTAATATTTTCCGGATAGTTGAAGAGCCATAGTCTCTTATTAGGAACTCAGTCCCACCTTGCAGGGTCTTCTAAGATTGCTCTTTAATTTGATGGTTTATAGGCACAAAGGTGGAGGAATCTAGTCTGGTACAAAGCAGCTTCACTTCTCCTCGTGCCTAATTGTTACCTCTTTTCTAGGCTCAGCTTCGGGCATTTATCCCAGAAATGCTAAAGTACTCCACAGGCCGTGGGAAGCCAGGGTGGGGCAAGGAGAGCTGTAAACCGATATGGTGGCCAGAGGACATCCCATGGGCAAATGTCCGCAGTGATGTCCGAACAGAAGAACAGAAACAGAGGGTGAGTGTCCCCTGAGCCTGAGCTGTTTCAGGAATTTATGATTTGTAGAGGGAGGTATTCCCTCTTGTGTCCCCCAACTCCTTTTAGGTTGGAGCAGCATAAAATCTGAATAAAAAACAAATTAACCCACTTAAAACAATCCTAATTTGTCTCTTACACCTTTCCCTTTTCCTCTGCTTGCTGTCTGTATAAGCCTCAGGTAAGGTCACTACCTGTGTTAGATATCTTGAAGACAGTGTTAACACTTCTCAAAGTGAGCCCCCAACTCTTGCATTCCTAAAGAGTAACTGAGGTCAGGCAACATTCTGGGTATGAACACCCTCTAATTAGATAAAATTGGATTTAAAGAATATAATAAGTAATAAGTTTTCTGGAAAATATAATAAATCATTTTCTTAAATAACACCAATAATAATGATAGTGATAAGTAAGAAACCTAAGTGTTGGAAGGAAGACTGTAAGCTGGAAGTAAAGGTAGCAGTAACTTCAGAGACTTGGATATTTTCTCAATTCTTATTGGTAGACCTGACCATGCTCTCACTAGCTCAGAAAATTCCATTTATTGGAAGAGACATGAGGTAAATGACTAATAAGTTTAAGCCAAGGTCTCTCTTTTTATCATATTTATTTTTCATTCAGGTTATACATTTCTTGGGAATGCTTACTTGGATGCCCACATAACCAGGTGTATTCAGGATGCTTGACAAATAATAACAAAGTTGATAATAATTTAAACTTGTATGTAGCACCTTACAATTTAAAAAGCACATTCTATACATTATTATTTAATTATGATAATTATGCAGTTGGTGTAGGCCAGTAGAGTGAGTCCTGGCTCTAGAATTAGAGTTCTTTCAATACTTCCTGCTGTGTGAATTGGAGCAGGCCATTTAACCTCTGTCTGCCTCAGTTTCTTTAATTGTAAAATGAAGCTTTTGGAGCCTTTGAGGTCCCTTCCTGCTCTAGATCTGTGATCTCATCCTGATAGCCCACATCTCTATAGCACACTGAGGTCTTCTCCAGAGCATATTCCTCATAACAGCCCTGTAAGTTGCAGAGTACAAACATTTTGCATTTCACAAATAAAGAAAAGTGAATGGGGCGGCTAGGTGGCGCAGTGAGTAAGAGCGCCAGCCTCGGAGTTGGGATGACCTGAGATCGAATCCGGCCTCAGAAAATGAGCACCCACACACAAATAATGACTAGCCGTGTAACCTTGAGCAAGTTACTTAACCACAATTGCTTTAAAAAAGAAAAGAAAAGAAAAGAAAAGAAAAGAAAAGAAAAGAAAAGAAAAGAAAAGAAAAGAAAAGTGAAGCCCATAGCCATGAGGTGACTTGTTTCAGATGGCAGCTCCTGTTGTATGTAACAGGGCCAGGTATAGAACCTGCCTGGCTCTTCTGACTGCCCTTTGATACCATTCCACCCATTGAGTATCCCTTTGTGGGGGAGGCTTATCTCTGATCTCCTTTAAGACCCCCATGACATGAAAAGAATCCAAAACACAACTTGGGTGGACCCAGGACATGGGGGGACCTAATATTCCTTCTACTTAACTCTAGCATTCTAGCATTCCTTTTTTTTTTTTTCCGGTTAACAAGCTTACTTTAATCAAACAAACATATATTACCTAGTTCAGGGGGAAAGGTCAGCACCCCAAACTTCAGAGTATATAGACAGATCAAACAGATAGGCTTCCAAACTGTCCAACCATTATCAATACCAAAATCACAGTTACCAGAGAGGGAAGCATCAACATCTGGGTTTTCAAAGCCAGGGGGCTCTCAACGGCTGCCCAGAGTCTCATCTGGTCAAATCACACAACACTTCTCAAAGTGAGCCCCCAACTCTTGCATTCCTAAAGAGTAACTGAGGTCAGGCAACATTCTGGGTATAAACACCCTCTAATTAGATAAAATTGGATTTAAAGAATATAATAAGTAATAAGTTGTAATAATAATAATAAGAAGAAGAATATAATAAGTAATAGTGATAAGTAAGAAACCTAAGATTTACAAAGTTCTTTGTGACAGGCCTATGAAGTGGGCAAGTCCAAGTGTTCTACCCATCTTACAAGTGAAGATACCAAACCTCTGAGAAGTTAAGATGTCTTAAATGAATCTTTTTTTTAACCTGCTGAAAAAAAAATGCCCCCATGAGATAAAAAAAACCTGATCCAAAATCTTTTAGAGGAAAAAAATCATTTATTTGGTTCTAAACACCCACCCTCCAGTTTGTAGGGACACAGTTCACAAGGGTAGGCTTTGGATTGATTGGATAAGTGCCAGCAGCCTGGGCGGGGGGTGATGCCATCCATGGGTTGAATAGTAAGTAGTGTGTGCCCTCGGCATTTTATGCTTTGCTGAAATGTTACTTTCTGATTCTGGGCACAGGTGTCATGGACTCAGGCACTACGGACTATAGTCAAAAACTGCTATAAACAACATGGGCGGGAAGACTTGCTGTATGCTTTTGAAGATCAGCAAACACAACAACAGGCCACAGCAACGCATAGTATAGCACATCTGGTACCCTCCCAGACCGTAGTCCAGACCTTTAGCAATCCTGATGGCACTGTCTCACTTATCCAGGTAAGTCTAACATTTTCATCTCTTGGGGTTTGGTTTCAGAGATGGTTCCTTAGCATTTCAGATTGGAGGCTGCTCCCTGTCCAAAAATGCCAAATGTCCTTTATTTAACTTTAAAGACAAAACAATATTCACCTTAATTTATTCAACATTTACTAGACACCATTTATCCTGGTTACTAGGGACATAAAGACTAAAGAGACACAGTCCCTGCTGTCAAAGCTCTTATAATATCATAGATGTATAATGAGAACTCTTCCTATATGACAGGTAGGCAGCAAGAATTGATTACATGCCCTCTGTGCCTGGCCCTGTGTGATACTAATAGAGACAGAAAGTACTCATTCTCAAGGCGCTTATCTCCTAATGGGGGAAGACATTACAAAATGGGGGGAGGGGGGGAGGCAGGGAGGATGAAGTGTAGAAGAGGGTTATTACAGGATAAGAGCACCAGCACTGGCTTCAGGGAGAGAAGGCCACTGCACTGGGTCATGCCAGCAAAGTCCTTAGAGACAGAGGCACGGCCAGGGATGGAATGATACTTATTGTTACAGAACATTTTACACTTTTTAATATTTTGCTAAATACAGAACCCTAGTAATATATTAAAACAAGGACCTTTTTTTTTTTTTTAAACAAGGATTTAAAATGGTTTCCTTTTTCTCTATCAGTACTCTTTCCCTTAGGTGGAAAAATTGCACTTCGGGTTTGGGACTTTGAGATATGATTTGAAGGATTATTTGCTAGATTATCTGAAGATCAAGTTAGCCGGTATTCAATATGATGCCTTCTAAGAATACTAAATTTTACCAAACACTTCAAGTAAGGAGTTTCTGTTCATTGATAGCTTTCTATATCTTTACTTAGGTTGGTACAGGAGCAACAGTAGCCACTTTGGCTGATGCTTCTGAATTACCCACCACTGTCACTGTTGCCCAAGTGAATTACTCTGCTGTGACTGATGGAGAGGTAAGAATACGGGACTATATCTATACCTGTGTCTGTGTGTGTACTCATGGAGTTAAGGAAAGGAGAGGGCCCTTGCTGTGGATGGGTTATATTTCTTTTCCTTACACCTTTAGTAGAAACATCAAACCAGAAGTTTTATAAAGGGTCTTGTGCTTTGTATAATATGGTGTTTTGTAAGACACATAACAATATTTGTAATAAAGGATGTATGTTTATATACACATACATGTACATTTGATGTTTTTCTGCTATGAATATAAAAACATTTATCTTTCTAATCTATTAGAAAAGATAGGTTCATAGAAAGCATAAGCAAATTGCATCATCAGGGAAAGGGAACAGTTTTTTTTCTTTTCTTTTTTTTTTTAAACAAATGCTTTATTAACTTCTGTTTTACATCATTCATTTCCCCCATATTTTGAGTTACAATCATTTTCCCCCCGTTATTCCCCCCAGAATAGCAGTCCCACAAGATATCGCTTCCTCCAATCTGCTCTCTCCCATACCTTCTCCCATACCCCCTTCGACTTTTCCATTAGAGGAAGGTGAATCTTTGTGTCCCAATGCTTGCACATCTTATCTCCCAATTATAAGCAAAAGAGTATTAATAATAGTATTTATGTATATTTGAAACATTTAATCTTAAGACCTCGAATTTCAGATCCATTTCCTTCCTCCCTTGTCACCCATTCCCTCTGGGGAGATAAGTAATTCAGTAAATGTTGTACATGTCTAGCTATGCAAAACATTATCATAGTAGATCTATTGTACAAGGCTGCTTATAATTCCCTCCCACTCATCCCACCCCCCACCTGGTCCATTCCCTACATGATCCTGTCCCTCTTCTATAGTGGGTACTTCCAACCTCCCCTCCCCCCAAGGATGCCCTCCCATCCATCATCCCTCCTCTCATCCCCTTCCCCCTATTCTGCTGCAGGTTGAGATATCCCATTTAGTATGTATGTGTAGCGGCAAGCACCCCAATATCCCCAGGGTGACTGCCAACACAGGTTCTTAGATCTGCTTTTCAAAAGGAAAGCAACTCAAAATGGGTTAACAAGCTTACTTTAATCAAACAAACATACACACCTAGTTCAGGGGAAAAAGGTCAGCACCCCGAACTTCAGAGTTACAGAACTTACAGATCAAACAGACAGGCTTCCAAACTGTCCCAACATTACATCAATACCAAATCACAGTTACCAGAGAGGGAAGCATCAACATCTGGGTTTTCAAAGCCGGGGGGCTCTCAACAACGGCTTCCCAGAGTCTCATCTGGTCAAATCACACAACACTTCTCAAAGTGAGCCCCAAAGCAAAGCCTCTCCTCAGGGCTTATATAGCCTTCTCTTGGTTCAGAGAATGTAACAACCTCCTTGACCCACTGCCCAATCACAAAGTATCAAGGTGTGGGCTTTCCTGAAAAACAAGCCTCCCACCACAGGCTCCAGGTGCACTTAAGCAAGGGGCAGGGAAGATCTTTAAATCTGCATTTCCATTACATTCGGCCCCAAGATCTTTCATGCCCATAGCATACACAATTTACATTTGAATTAGCACTAAAACATCTCTTAGGTCACATTTTCCAGGTACATAAGAAAATCACAATATAATCTCAAAATACAATAGTCCAAGTCTTCCACTCATGGGGCAACTGTTAACTCAGTCACTTATCAGTAAAATAAAAAAATAGTCACTCTTAAGTTAACTCAATCAGTTACATCAGTTTTCAAAGTACAAGTCTTCCACTCATGGGGCAAAGTCTTGATTAACTCAATTATCTCTTATCTGTAACAATATCTCAAAGTACAACCAGTACCTTATTCAGTAAAGTCTTACTAAGTATGCCCATAGCATAGACAGTTTACATTTCAATTAGCACTAACCATCCCTTAAGTCATATTTTCAAGGTACATCTAAAGTTACCAAAGTGGCCACTGGGCCTTAAACACAAAATACAAAGCATTATCACATCAATTCACAAAATACAAAGCATTATCACATAAAGTTCTCTTGGGAGGAGGGGGGTGTCCTTCCCATAACACTGCTCCAGCCCCTGCTTCCAAGTCCAGAGAGGGGGCTGAGCAACAAAACCAAAGTGGGGTCCTTGGGGTCCATGGCACTTCACCCCACCCACCAGTCACAAGTCCATCCTCCCCCTGGGTCCCAAACTGTGGGATGCAGCAAGGAAACACATTCAGTGCCCCTGCTTTGCCACACAGCCCTTATCTTGTCCTGTGGCTGAACTCCAAACTCCTGGGTTCCTTCTCCTCCAGCAGAAGGCAGCAGCTCCAGGCTTCTCCACAGGTCTCCATGCAGGCAGCTCACCATTCCTGCTCTCAGCTCAGTGAAGTCAGCATGTAGGCCTTTCGTCTCTCCTGCTCCATGGCTCCACAGAATCACAGCTACCACAACTGGGAAACAAACAATTATCCCAGCCCCCATACTTTCCTTTTACTCAGCAGATCCCACCCCTCGTCGCCATTTTGTAGCAGCAAGCACCCCAATATCCCCAGGGTGGCTGCCAACACAGGTTCTTAGATCTGCTTTTCAAAAGGAAAGTAACTCAAAATCAGTTAACAAGCACACTTTAATAATACAAACATATACCATTTACCTAGTTCAGGGGAAAAAGGTCAGCACCCCGAACTTCAGAGTTACAGCACTTACAGACAGGCTTCCAAACTGTCCCAACATTACATACATCAATACCAAATCACAGTTACCAGAGAGGGAAGCATCAACATCTAGGTTTTCAAAGCCGGGGGTGGGGGGTTCTCAACAACGGCTTCCCAGAGTCTCATCTGGTCAAATCACACACTTCTCAAAGTGAGCCCCAAAGCAAAGCCTCTCCTCAGGGCTTATATAGCCTTCTCTTGGCTCAGAGAATGTAACAACCTCCTTGACCCACTGCCCAATCACAAAGTATCAAGGTGTGGGCTTTCCTGAAAAACAAGCCTCCCACCACAGGCTCCAGGTGCACTTAAGCTAGGGGCAGGGAAGATCTTTAAATCTGCATTTCCATTACAGTATGTCATTCTCTCCCTGAACCAAATTCAATGAGAATGTGGATTTGCCTTTTTTTTTCCCTTCCTATTCTTCCCCTCCCTTGCAACCACTTCCCCTTGCTTCTTCTATGAGATAGTTTACCCTACCCTGTCTTTCCCCATCTCCTCTTGCCACTTTCCTCTCTCACCTCATAATTTCATCCCTTGAGTATTCTCCCTTCCCAACAAATTCAACCTATGCCCTCTATCCATATACACACACATTCACATATGTATTCATATTACCACACACCCTTCTTCCATTATTTTCATAGTGAGAAAGATATCATCACTCACAGTTATTGTTTTTCCATATAGGAATGTAAATAGTTCAACTTTTATAAGTTCCTTTTGATTTCTTTTCCCTGATTACCTTCTCAGGCATCTCTTGCTTCTTGTGTCTGGATGTCAAATTTTCTATTCAATTCTGGTTAGTTTTTTTTCTTTTAAGGGAAAATTCTGTCTCTAAATCTACTAGAATAGCTCTTGGCTTAAGTGTCTATAATTTATTTAAGATGTTTTAAAGCCTTTGAAGAAGTTTCACATTAGAATCTTCCTCTCCCGGGGCGGCTAGGTGGCGCAGTGAGTAAGAGCGTCGGCCTCGGAGTTTGGATGACCCGAGATCAGATCCGGCCTCAGAAAATGAGCACCCACGCATAAATAATGACTAGCCGTGTAACCTTGAGCAAGTTACTTAACCCCAATTGCTTAAAAAAAAAAAAATTAAAGAATCTTCCTCTCCCATTTTTTTTTAATCATGGGATTTGTCAGGGCTAGAGAATTGACTCAAAGACTCAAAGACAAGAAATAAAGAGTGTAGAAATAACACTTCTTATCCTGAACTGATTAACAGTGGGCATCAGTGTTAGGACTAGTCTCATTTAGCATCTTTTTAGAAGTGATCTGGAAGAGGTATTACCAAAAAAAGGAACTGATAACAAGGCATTGTTATGGAGACATGAGTTAGAAACTGAGCTAACTCAGGCACCCACTGACTAAGTGATCAGCTTGAGACAGAAAGGATCCAAATACTTGTTTAATTGGGAGATAGGTAGGGGGTAAAGGGAAAGTATAGAAACATTGACATGTAGTTTACAATTCTCAAAAATGCACAGAAACTGGTGGTGGATGTTTTTTTGTGTGTTTGCTTGTGTAAAACATGTGCTGTGGTGTTCTGCCTTGATTTTATTTAGCCGGATTGAATAGGACATATCCCTGCTATCAGTATACTGATAATTGCCCTTAGGATATTCCTCAGGGCGAGGCGGGGCCCACATATGAAGAGGTAGAAGAGAATAGAGGAGCTGAAACAAAATGGAGAGAGGTGGGTCTGATGGCCATAGGTGGCCACACTGACAAGCTTAGCATGCTGCCCAGCAGCAACACTGTTTGGCTCTGAAGCAAAATAAACTGCTTGAGTGGGGCTAAACTCCTGAAATCTGCTTTATGGATATAAAGTAAATTTCACGGGATTTTCAACCTTGCTTGTTTCTTTGTCTCCAAATTTTTTAGCATTGGACCCATACACTGAAAAGAATCCTTAGTACAATATAGCTAAAAAGTGGTCATCTGAAGACCTCCAAGGAGGAAAAGCCCACTCCTTTCTAAGGCAACCCTTCTACTTGTGGCTAGCACTAATTGTAGGAAGTTTTGTTTCTTGGCATCAAGCTTAATTTGCCTCTTTGCACTTTCCACCCATTTATTGCGCTTGTTTAAAATCTTCTGGGACCAAACAGATCTATGCACACTCTTTCACATGATAGCCCTTCAAACCCTTCAAAACAGCTCTCATATTCCCTCTGAGTCATTTTTTCTCTAGACTTCCCAGTATCTCCTGAGTTGTTTTTTTTTTTTACCTATCTTCCCTTCATCTGTGCTTGTGGTGATATAAATGGACAAAGCTCTTGCTTCTTTCTTAGATGCAATTCATGCCCAGGAATTTAAATTTCCTTATTAAAGGTATGTCATGTAATCCCATTTCATCAAAGTCCCACACTTAAATGTCTTTTTTCCTTCTCTTTTTGCAAAATTCAGGATGCTTTTGACCAAAACAAATGATGTGATGTTTTGTTTTAATGAAATAGAGTCCTGCCTGAGAAGCTCAGTACCCCCAAGTCATCAGGTGATGTTGGCATTTTTAGGCAATGCTACGAAACCAAAATAGCACTTCTATACATATCTTCCTTAGTAAGCCAGCTTACATACCAAGTCTCAACATTCACCCAGGATAAATAAGTCAATGTAGCATCACAAAACTTACCCTCATCCAAATAGGCCAAACATCCTGCTCAGGCAGCTGCTATGTTCACCGGGCAGTAGTTGAATGAGTGAATAGCAAGAAATCATTAAGGCTAAAACAATTTTGTTTTTATTGAAGACCAGCATGACTTCTATCTCTGAGCACAAGTCAAAATGCCAGGCCGTGTATGCAGTATGAGATCTGATCCAAAGAACCTTTCTTGGAACTGCTATTTTTTTATGGCATCACTTCCTATTGGAATATTGTTTGCCTATGACTGGGTATTTTGAAATCTTTAGATCAATGCAGCCTAAGGAAGCAAGAACTTACTAAGAATATATATGATGGGTCTCTAGGAGACATTATAACTCTGAGGAATCAAGGAGATAAAATATTTCTGTGGTAGATTGGCTATGTCACCAATGCAGTAGTTTGCTTGACTCAGCCTATAAGGATACAAGAGAAAAAGATAAAACAATAATAAAAAGCCTGTGTACACTGTGCATGTTGTAAGGGCCATTCATTGTACAGTTCGCCTAGCCTTTTAGGAGCCTGTGGATCCTTCTTGAAAATATGACAAATCACAGATGTGGGAGAGCCTGCCTCATTTTGTCCCAGAGGATAATGGAGGAACAGTAAGAATCAGGGAAGGTTCTACTAACGTTCCAAGTCACCAGGAGTACTAGAAACACGTAAACTATTTACATTGGCCTCTCATCACCATCTTTCTTCAGATCTCACTTTCCCATTACCTTTGTTGTTTTTAAGAAGAAAGAAGTTTGTTACCAAATTTGGTAAACAAATACCAGTTTAAAAGCTGGTGGGATTATTTTATTTAGATTTGTCTCCCTTTAGTATCTCTGGTTGTTGACCTTTATCTTTGTGTTACCACAGGTAGAACAAAACTGGGCCACACTACAGGGGGGTGAGATGACCATTCAGACAACACAGGCCTCAGAAGCAACCCAGGCAGTGGCATCATTGGCAGAGGCAGCTGTGGCAGCTTCTCAGGAGATGCAACAAGGAGCGACTGTCACCATGGCTCTCAACAGGTAGAAATGAGAATGGACAACCCAAGTCTCCCCCAAGACATAGGTGAAGTTTTGCAAGAAGAGTGTGACTGGGGATTCTGAGAAGTAAAGTGTTGTGGGTTTGGCCAGCCATTCCAAGCTGATCCCCACCTCTCTCCTTTACCTGTTGATGGGCCACAGGGGGCAAGTTCTGAGTAAGTCCCATCCATTGAGTCCCGACCCCAGCGCCAGTTCAAAAGAAATAGGACATCATGGCAAATAAGAGCCACTACATTTGATCAGCAAAAGAAAAGGCTTCTTTTCTTTCACCATATTCCTGGGTTGTCCAATTCGTGTTTAAGCCATGTATTCACTGATTTTCCTTGTTTTCCCACTTTTATTTATCTACCCAGATGTGGAATCAGTCTTGATCACCAGAGTGTATGGTGATTCTCTTCCCTTGGATGAACTTGGGAAGATTCTTTTTTAGTTTTAGCAGTTGAGATGGTGTAGTGGCTAGACCATTGGACTTGTAATCAGGGAGACCCAGGTTTGAATCCTTTCTAAGCTATTTACTAGTTTTTGTAACCCTGGACAAGTCCCCAAACCCTCTTAGCCTCTGTTTCCTCATCTGTAAAATGGGGATGATGTCACCTATTTTATAGGTTTATTGTAGGGATCAAAAGAGATAGTGTATGTAAGGCACCTTTCAAACTTTAAAGCACTAATTAGTGCTTACAATGTGCCTGGCAATATGCTCTAAGCTGTGCTAGGTATAATAAAGTGCTGAATTGTGTGTGTTTAGAGAAGGGGAGATGAGGCTTGAGCTACAGTCTGAAGTGAGTTTTAGATAGGAGGTGGGTTTTAGATAGGAGGAGGCAGGCAGGCAGGCAGACATTTCACGTGGGGGCTTAGCAAAAATAAAGACCTTGTGGTAGCAGTGATCACAGTGTGTTTGAAGAATGGTGAGAGAGACTGGCCTAGCTAGAGTAGAAAATTCATAACAGGAAGTTGTGGGAATTAAGATTGAGTGCATAGGGTAGAGTCAAAGACATTAAGATTCAATATGGTGGGCACTCAGGAGCTATGAATTAGAATGGCAGGTGGGCTAGAGGAATGAGATCCTTAAGAGAACTTTACATTGTGATATTGAATGAGAGGGACTAGAGAGAAATGATCTGATCTGTGAGAAAAATTTCAAAGGAAAAAATCAACAAGATTTAGTGGTAATTGTGTATGAGTGATGAAAAAAGGGAGGTACAAAGAATATCCCAGAATTTTTCATTTGGGAGTATCATGTCCCTGATAGAAAGAGTGAAGTTCTCACAGAGACAGCAACTAGGAAGATAGAAGCAGATCCATCCTAGAGGGTGCCTATGGCAGAGTTCCTTAGGATGGGAGACTGCATGATGAGAGAGTAACCACTGACCTTCTTCACAGGAGCAATCAGTTCCTCAGAAGGTAACCACTTAAACATGGTGACTTAGATATATATGTGTCACAACACACACACACACACACACACACACACACACACACACACACACACACACACACACACAGGAGCAATCAGTTCCTCAGAAGGTAACCACTTAAACATGGTGACTTAGATATATATGTGTCACAACACACACACACACACACACACACACACACACACACACACACACACACACACACACACACACACACACACACACCCTACACCTTTTCCTTTTTTGCTTGGTATCACTAAACCCATAACATTAGTCAGGCAGCATGTGAAGTGACTTAAGAAGAAGCACAGAGCCAAGCAGTGACTAAGCTCCCAGTCCTAGGGTGTCTGGTTGTCTGGATTTTAAGCTAATGCCATTTCAGTGTCTCAGAACCCCACAGTGAAGTGCTTGCATTGGTGCAGGTCTCTCATATCCAAGTACTGATTTAGGCTCATTCTCTTTGCACCAAAGGGGAAAAGATTCTCCTCCTTCCTCTGTGGAAGTAGAAAAGGGACTGGGGAGGTGCTTCTCTGTTCTGTGTAATCATTAATTAGCACTTTAAAGAAGGTTTGCAGGCAGCCTGCATTGCATTTTCAGTGTAGCAATTCCTCACTTTGGGAGATTTCACAGATGTAGGAAAGTGATCTTTCACAGAGTCACTCATCAAGTCAGGGACTGATCTGGAATTAGAATCTGTTGCTCAGTCCTCTGAACCGTGTAGCCTCTCAGTGACTTGGAACTTACTCAGTTCCTTACAGTCTTTGCTCAGCCCCATTCTTTCCTGTAATAGAAGACACCCAGATAAGTTCCTGAAAAGTAGGAACAGTATTAGAAAGAACCTTTCCTTTTAGCCTCAGAAGCTCACATCTAATACCTGCTTTGACTGAGAACAGGAAAGTAGGCAATCATAGAAAACAAGCAATATATGACTTTGCTTCTAACCATCAGATTGGATGTTCCAGTTAAGTGCAGGTGCCCTGGGAGCCATGTGTATGGTGGAAAATATGAGGCAGGCCCTGGCTCCTTTCATGGTTAGGATGTGAGTTTATTTCTAAAGTCTACATGGGTAATAGTTTCCCTGGAGGTCTTATTAACAAGCTCAGATACAGCTGAGGTGACTACGGTGTTTACACCAAAGGAAAAAGCACAGAATTTACTATGGCATGTAGGAGTCCAGAGATGTTGAAATCTGCTTGCAATCAGATAATGCAGTGTGCCCAGCTAATGTCAAGGGAAAAGCACTGGCAGTGAGTGGTATGTATAGCTCCTCTGGGTGATAAGGAAAAATCTGACAGTGGGAGTCTGTCTAGGCTGGTAGAGGACCTGGGTCTCTTGAAATTCCTAAGGGACAGCCACTGGCTGAGACCCCTTTCATTAAATCCCACATTGTAGACAGTTAGGCTACTTTAGCTTTTAGTCGTTGCATTTGAGATGACACTTCCAAACCTCCCCCAGATTTGCAGATGTCATTCAAATTTAATTTATTGTTAGAATTTTTCTTAGCAAAAATTGCACTGGTGAATCTGGTTGTCTTTAATGTTCATAGAGCTGCCCTGTATCTACTTCCTTGCCTTTTAGGCACAAATGGAACAATTGTGGTTGTCTCAGTTACCTGTTTTGATCTAGCAGTATAAACAACAAATCATAGGCTCAGACCAACCTACATCATGGCAGGTCGGGGAAGATAAAGAAGGTCAAGAGGTTCCTTCTGTCAGGGAAAAAGAGGCTCAGAAAGAATCTAGGGCTCTGAGCAGTTTTCAGCTATGCTTTTAAGAGTCTTTTAAAGCAAAACTGGATTGAGACAGATGCATTGCACACAGTAGGTCCTTAATAAGTGTTTGAAGCTATAATAGTCTTCTAATTCCCTGTTTGAGAACCTATATATAGCTTGTCTTGATTTTTATAACAACCCAGAGAGTCTTCAGTTCTCTCCAGACCAAATTACCTTTACTAAAGGTTTTGTCAGATAACACTTTTAATAAGAAGTTTCTTTCCTCCAACAAATGGCAGTAGAATATCAGAGCTTCAGAAAGCCTGGGAATCACTGCCTTAAACTATCATCAATTACTAGTTCTGCAGAAATTTTTGCCCTACTTCTTCTAACCTCAGTTATCTAGCCTCAGCTACCCATAAAATAAAATAAATATAACCATTCTTTCTTTTTGCACATCGGAAATTCCCAGCTTCAGTTGTTGGCCCTCTTATATTCCTTTTCTTTAAATATATTCCTTTACAAAACCTATTCTTAGATATGCCTTGCCTGATTCCTGGCACAGAGTATATGCTCAATAAATATCTATTGGATGAATGAATGAATGAATATGCATTTATCTTATTAAGATTTCATTTTAGGGGCGGCTAGGTGGCGCAGTGAATAGAGCGCCGGCCCTGGAATCAGAAGGACCTGAGTTCGGAGCCTCCGACACTTAATCCATACAAACAAAAACCTAGTCGTGTAACCTTGGGCAAGTTACTTAACCCCAATTGCCCTAAAGGGGTGGCTAGGTGGCACAGTGAGTAAGAGTGCCGGCCTCGGAGTTGGGATGACCCGAGATCAGATCTGGCCTCAGAAAATGAGCACCCACGCATAAATAATGACTAGCCGTGTAACCTTGAGCAAGTTACTTAACCCCAATTGCTTTTAAAAAAAAAAAAGATTTCATTTTATATTATCTGGTCTGACCTTACACATCTGACCAAGCCGTTAGGGACTTAGAAATATCTAAGAGAATCAGTGATATTTCTGTGTTCCATTTCTTTCTTAGTAATAATTTTTCCTATCAGTGCATTTGATTATATTTACATTCATTCTGTTATGTATAGTGTGAAAAATTGGTGTGAAAGTGACAGGACTAGTTGCCCAGAAGAAGTCATAATTGTCTTTCTATACCTCATGCTGAGTGAGTGACTAATGTTGTTTTTACTTACCTATCAAACAGAGCAGGTGGGTGACCTGGTTGACCTTTTGACCTGACCTTTCAGTTTGTTCACATAGAGACTGTTTTGGTTTGGGTTTCTACCCCTCATGCACAAAGGCCATAGTGTGGGTGGCCTCTCTGCAGATGTCTGCTTGTATGAGGATCTGGGATGCATTGAGAGCTCGAGGTAAAGCCATATAAAGGAATGTGAACTAGTTTAGCTTCATTTGAAGATATGGGAGCTCTTTTCAACTTCAGAATCCCTGTATCCCACAGGCCCCTTAGAAAAGGCCAAGAAATTGGAAGGTGGTGTGGTGGTCCCAAAGAACACTAGCAGCTACAACTATTTTTAGAATAGGGACAAGGTATTCTAAATTTGTTCTCTCTCTCTCTCTCTTTTTTTTTTTTTTTTTTGCATTTTGGAGGGCAATTGGGGTTAAGTAACTTGCCCAAGGTGACACGGCTAGGTTTTTGTAAGTGTCTGAGGCCGGATTTGAACTCAGATCCTCCTGACTCCAGGGCCGGTGCTCTATTTACTGCAATACCTAACTGCCCAATTTAGGGGAATCTGTAAATGTTTGTTTGTGTTAAGTGTGTGAGGCCAGATCCGAACTCAGGTCCTTTTGATTCCAAGGCCGGCACTCTACTCACTGCGACACCTAGCCACCCCTAAAATTTGCTCATTTTTTAAAAATTTGCTCATTTTTTAAGGTTCAGAATAAGCCTGAATCCATAGCCTCAAAACTCTACCTTGCCCACTACTATATATGACATCACTTTGAATATTATGGAGAAGATTACCATGATATCACAAATTGTGCTGTTATGTAAGGAGGGAGCAGTAACGAAGAATACTGGAGATAAAAAAAGATTGTGCTTTTCTTTCAACCACCCTTTTAAATCCTCTGTCACAAAATATGGCACAACTACACTACACTTTTATAGCATGTTTTTCAGCTTTCCATGTAATACCAGGTCAGGCCATGAAATGTTTTCATTGTTTTAAGTAGTAATCAGATGCTATAAATTTGACTGTAGCATTATTTATTGGTAGAATTTTCTTATAATATTGAGAATATTAAAAATATAAGATGCTAATTAATTATTCATTATACAATCACTTATTAATACTTATAAATTATAAACTACCATGTAAATGCTAAATAATGGTCCCTGTTTTAAGTCCAGACCAGCCTTTCTGCTTTACTCTGAGTTCAAATTTCAGCTGCTGTTGAATGGCTGCCTGTTGCTTTTGAAACACTGAGAAGAAGCCTCCTCCAGTATAAAGAGAATGGGCTTGGTTTTCATATAAGCTATTGTACTTAACCCTAGTGGTCTTGTTCTATGTTTTTCTAACATGAAATTCATTCAAAAAACACTTTTTAGTAGCTATATTGTAAATGTAGATGCATTTAAGTATATATGAAGATTTATATATTTTAAAAGCCATGTAAATCTACATCTATGAATACTTTTTACTGTTATAATGGATACCTGGAAATTACAATAAATGGTTTCCTCTCCTATGTGAAATAAATTACAATGCTAAATAAATAGCTGGATAATTGGAATGTAAGTTAGATGTTCATCTTCTCCTATTTAAGTAATTGTTGGTATTAGTGGCAAGGAGGAAACAACTTAACATTTTTAATGTGATTCTTTTGTTTGTCATCGATCAGAAAGTATTTAAGTGACTGCTCTGTGTCGGACCCTGTGCTAAGCTCCTGGGATACAAAAGAAAGGCCAAAACAGTCCCTGTTCTCGGGTGACTCATAGTCTGATGGGGAAGACAACATGCAAACAACTTTGCACAACATGATATAAACTGGAAATAAAATATAAACTAGAAATAAACAACAAAGGGAAGGCACTAGAAATTTAGGGGGATCTGGGGTTTTGGTTGTTGTTTTTTTTTTTATTTGTTCATTCTTTTATTTATTTGCTTTTTGGAGGGCACTTGGGGTTAAGTGACTTACCGAAGGTCACACGGCTAGTTTTTGTGTTAAGTGTCTGAGGCCGGATTTGAACTCAGATGCTCCTGACTCCAGGGCTGGTGCTCTATTCACTGCAATACCTAACTGCCCAATTTAGGGGAATCTGTAAATGCTTCATGAAGAAGGTGGGATTTTAGCTGGTAGCTTGAAGGAAACCAGGGAGTCCAGGAGGTAGAAAAATAAGGAGGGAGAGAATTCCCAGCCTGGGGAAAAGCCAGTGAAAATGTAGGTAGTGGGAAGATTGAGTGTCTTGTGTGAGAACAGGGAGGTCTGTGTTACTGTATCACAGACTATATGATGGGGAATAAGGTGTAAGAAGACTGAAAAACATGGAAGGGTCCTGATTATAAAGGGTTTTGAATGCCAGGCAAAATTTTATATTTGATCCTAGAGGTAACAGGAAGCCACTGGAGTTGACTGAATAAGGCAATGACATGGTCTAATTTGTACTATAGGAAGATTGCTTTGACAGCTGAGTAGAAGCCAAATTGGAATAGGACAGACCAGAAGGCTGTAGTACAGGTGTATGTGTGTGAGGTGATGAGGGCCTGTATTAGGGTAATAGCAGCATCAGAGGAAAGATACTTTGAAGTTAAAATCAGCAGAACTTTGAATTTAGGATACAGAGGATAAGATGTTAAGAAGTTTAGGATGACACCTAGATTCCAAGCCTAAGTAGGTAGGAGGATGTTGATAATCCTCAACAGGGAAATAGGAATAGGAAAGTTAGGAAGAGAGGAAGGCTTGGGGGGAAAGATAATGAGTTGAGTTTAAGATACCTGTGGGGCATCCAGTTCAAGATATCCAATAGACAATTAGAGATTGGAGACTAGAAGTTAGGAGAGAGGTTAGGGCTGGATAAGTAGATTGGAGAATCATTAGTATAGAGACGCTTAATGAAACTATGGAAACTAATGAGATCCCCAAGGGAAATGATGTAGAGGGAGAAGGGGACTCAGGGCAGAGCCTTGGGGGACACTCATAGTTAGTGGGTGTGACCCCAGTGGAGTGCCAGCAAAGAAGACTGAGAAGGAGCAGTCTGACAGTTAGGAGGAATACCAGGAGAGTAGTGTCAAAAAACCTAGAGAAGTGAGTCTCAAAGAGAAGGTCCGTTACTACCTTGGAAGAGACCAGTTTCTGTTGAAGTTTCAAAGCCAGACCACAGAAAGTTAAGAGAGGAAGAGAAAAAGAAGGAGGGGCACTGATTGTGGCCACAAAAGGGAGGAGAGCTATAGGGCAGTAGCTAGTGACAGATCAAGTAAGGGTTTTTTGAGGAAGAAGGAGACATGGAAATGTTTGTAGGCAGGGAAAGTTTGAAGACTATTGCAGAGTAGTAATGATAGAGAGGGCATCTACTGGAGAGAATAGGATAGAATGGGATCCCTTAGGCATTGGGTTCCTATAGGAATACCTTTGTTCACCAGGACATCTCTGGCATGATGCAGTGTATAAAAGTAGTCCTGTTAACCTGCTGTTGATTATATACTACTATATGTCAGTAATTGAAGGATCTGTGATTTCATTTTGCAAGGATTCCCTTTAACCAGTGCAGATTGCAACCTTCCCATGGCTTAATGCTGTGGGGGGGTGGGGGGGTGGGAAATCATCACAAGGTAGCCAGCCCTAGCGTAATGAGCCTCTCATTTCAAGCCCCTAACTTCCAGGTACTCATTGTAATGGTTCAAAGTTACCATTGGTAAAATACATATATATTTAGATGTTTGCTTTGAAATACATTTTTTATAATTCTCAAGTCCATTGACAGCATTTACTTTTAAAAACACTACTAATCAAATTCACTTGGCTCAACCAGTCTTGTGACAGCAGATGCACAGTTGAGATTTTCATGACATTGCTCTCCTGGTTTTCATCCTGCTGGTTGTACCACTATTCCATTTCCTTTGCTCAACTATCATCCTTATCCCACCCCCCACTTTAGTGATCAACTATCACCTCTATTCAGTAGACTCCCGCATTGATAAATCTGGCCCTGGTCTCACTCCTAAACATTGGTCTGTTATCACCAGTTGCATTTTAGACATTTCCAAATAGATGTCCCATAGACATCTTAAACACATCTAATAATTATTTGCCAAATCTTGTCCATTCTACTTAAAATGTATATTTCTTATCTTTTACCTCATCTCTACACATACTGCCACCACACAGGCTGTTTTCTATGCTTGGAATGCACCTTTTTCCCTCCTCATAGCTTCCCTCAGCTAAAATGGCTTTCTTAAAAAATAGGAAATCTTCATCCCACCTAGTACAATACGCCTTTGTAATTGGAATAATGTCTAATATGAATGCATTTGCAGATCCTATACTGGACTATATGCTGTCGTGTGGGGAGCGGGGAGGGAAGTAAAGGAAATTTGAAAATCAAGGAACTATGGAATTGAATCTTGTTAACTGAAACTAAACTAATAAATTAATTTTAAAAAAATAGGAAATCTATCCTAATCCCTGCAGTTGATAGTGCCTTGCCTCCCAGAAATTACTTCAAATTTATTTTGTATTTAATTTTCTATGTACATATTGTTCCCCCTCAGGCTGCATGGGGACTGCAACTTTTGAGGGGAAAGAAGGGTTTAAGGTGTGCTAGCACCTAGCACAGTGCCTGAACATAATAGTCCCTTAATAAATGCATATTTGATCGATGATTATATCTGTCACTAGGCTTTTTAGGACCTATAAGAGTTTGCCCCAGGCTGCCATAGCTTTTGAGAAGCCAGGGTCACCTTCATGCGGTGATGAGACAACAGAGGGGGACTGCAGGGCTTTGCAAGTCTCTGTTTTTCCACTAGCAGTATTAGATACTCCCCAAGCTATCCACAGTCCCTCACCCAAGGCCACTTGGGATAAATCAGTAGCATGAATTTTCAAGATGGTTAGAGCTGTGGCAAAGTGTGTAGGCTCAGAACAGAATAAAACTGACTTCAGACTTGGCCTCATTTGTACCATACTCTGTCTATATCAATTTAAAACGTCCCACTGTTCTGCCTCACCCACTTACAGTCTCACTAACTGTGCACATTGCCCCCAGTACTCATTCTGGGAAGAAACATACATGAATTTAGGGTGTGTGAAAACAAGAGGGGGAACATGGTATGCGCCAGTGAATGGCTGTTTCCCTACTGCCTACAAACATTTCTACATCTCCTTCCACAGAATACTTGGACTGCAGCAAAGAAGGTGATCCTTTTGCTGTGTTTGTAAAAACAAGGAATCTTTGGCATTTACTGATCATTTTAAATTATTAATAAAGATCTTTGATGATGCCTACATGGTTAGCATGAGGCAAAGGAGTCCAAAGATAAGGTCAGGAGACCTGAGGAAAACTTGGGGGAGTAGACATGGAAATCCAGCTGTCTACTCAGCCACCTTTGTGATTTCACTGGAATTAATAACCAAGTTATTATTTAGCATTAGTTAAATATTAACAAGGCCAGCTATTAATGACTCGTTGGGTTGGTCTTTCACATAATCCATCTCTTTTGCTACAGAAAAGCCTATTTCCAGTGGGCTGCCTGTGTTATTATAACAGAGAAGGGAAAAGGAAAGCTGAGGGATTAGCAGTGAAGTCTAATGGCATATGCATGGTGATTATGGATCACAATCCCCACTATATTTGTAGGCACTTAGTAAATGCTAATTGATGTTGATAAGGAGGAGAAAAATAATGATTATCCCTTTCCATCCCAAAATGCATACTTCTTTAGGCATTTTTAATTTTTTAAACTGCTTTTGGTTTTATCCATTAGCATTTTTAAAGCCATTCGTTGGTTTCATGGACTTGCCATTAAACCCTTGGTCAAGGGGGTCACGGTAGGGTCCAAGAGGGAGAGTGGTGAGAGGGTGGGGGAAGGTTGTCTGTCTTGCTTCAGCATCATGTCTCTCTTCATTTCATACATCCTTCTCTCTTAATCTCATGCCTACAGTGAAGCCGCCGCCCATGCTGTCGCCACACTGGCTGAGGCCACACTGCAAGGGGGAGGACAGATCGTCCTGTCTGGGGAAACCGCAGCAGCCGTAGGAGCACTTACTGGAGTCCAGGATGCTAATGGTAAGAGGGTATAAATATTTGATTGAATTTCTTCCCTGTTTCCACTTAAACCCTCAAGACATGACTGACAGCAAAAACAACCTTACTCCACCCCCCCAAAAAAGGAGATTAAGCTTTGGTTTGAGTAGTAACCACAGAGTGCTTTTCTTTGTGGCAAACAGTTAATGCCCGGGGATCCTTTGGCCTCCTTCTGGGGAGGTGGCCTAAGCTCCTGTCCATCTCTCATTAAGATTTTGAAAAGTAATTTAGAAATGGAAGAAGCCTGATTACTTTTCTGGGCCCTTACAAGATCCTGTCCACAGGTCCTGATTAGCTCCCATAGTCCTCCTAACCTTTAATCCCAATCATCAGTGGAAGGCAAGTTAGGAAAGTGTTTTCCTGAAAGAATATGCCATAGTGATGGCTGCTTAGTTGTTTATTTGAAAGAGACTTTGCTCTTGGGGACTCTGCCCATCTTTCTGTAGTTAAAGCAGGGTAGAATGTGTTGTGGTCCCATTTGCCTCATGTTAATGTTCTATGGTGAGTCAGTTTCCCACTGTGACCTGATGTGCTGTAGTTAGGGTGGTAAGTTCTGATAACCTCAGTAAAGTTGTTCCACTGATGTCTGTAGGAGTAACCTGTCCCACACTTGGTCAGAATCACTCTTGGTTGCCATGCTAGATCTGCTTCCTAACTTCTATTGATTCACTTAAAATTTCTGGGTTTGATAAGCAATATGTAACCACACCAACATTCCCCCTCGCTGCTGCAGCTTTGTGAACGCCACTGGGATTCATGACTTTTATTTGCAAAGGGCAAAGTGCTCTGATTAGCAAAAACTACGCAGTTCCAACTTATAGATGGGTTACTCAACATTGGGACTTCCCCATGGAAGTTATTGCAAAGACTGAACCAAAAAGGAAAACCAGTTCTTTGCTATGCTTATCCTGGTTTTGTAGTTGAATGAGGTGACTCAAATTTGAGCTGTATAGTTTGAGAGATTGTTTTGTTGCTTTGTGGTCCTGAAGAGAAAACGGGTAGATCAATGTAATATTCTGATCAGAAGCTTTGTAGAAGCATTGATAACCAAAGGATGAGATAATGTGAGAGGTGATAGGCAAGGAAATGATTACATCCTCCAGAAAAGTCAAACACAGAAAGCATTTTAATGTCTTACAAGACAGGGAAAAGAATCAGGTACTAAACCATAATCTGCCCATTTCTCTAGGACTCTGGGCTTTAGTGACATGACCCAATTGAAGTCACCAGCAGACTGCATCAATCTACAAAACCCAAACCATTATAGTCTTGCACACATCTGAGAACCAGCATGTTCAGAGTCAAATGGGCTGTAAATCAAGTTAAGAAAAAGTCTGCAGAACCTCATCCTCATTTTAATCTTCCTATGCCTGTCCTTTATTCTGAGTGTTTATTTTAAGAGTTAAAAAACAACCAATACCTTTAAAGGAAAAGAATGATCTCTTTAATATTCATTGGAAGTTTCTGGAATATATATCTTTATCTATATCTTTAATATTCATTGGAAGTTATTCTATTAACTGGCCCAAATATTTCCCTGGGTAAATTGAAAGGAGACTTTATGTGTTCTGACTCTTCCTCTTTCTAGGGTGGGGGGTCAGAATTGTGGCTGAACTCCGATTACTCACTCTCTTCCAGCCCCATCTCTTTTGATAACAGATTGAGCCATTAGTTATTGCGTCTCACACTACCTTTTAGTCAAAATATAAATGATAAAGTCAATCCATGCCAACTCTATGTATCTCTGGATACTGTATAATCATGTCTCCATATTGGAGATTCAGGTTATTTTTTGCAGCTGGGAGAAAAGGAAACTCTGGTCTGTGGCCAAATAAGTCAGTAGGAGTTAGTACTGCTAGGGTAGCTTTCCAACATGTGACTGCTGGGATTTGCTGAATTCTAGCCTTGAAGCTTGTAATTATCATTTTCCCGAACTCAACATTTGTTCTTCCACTTCTGCACATTTGAACAACCCTCCTATGTCTGGAATGCACTTCTCCTCCTCCTTCTTCATCTCCCCTTTTTAAGAATCATTATCCTTCATTGAGGGCTCAGGTGGCCCCTCCACTGTGAGGCCTTTCTTCATCTCCCACCACCAGTTTGATTGATGTTCTTCCTCTCTCTCATCACTTTATTTTGTGTTTATTCATCTGCATACATGTAGTACAGTGGTATTTAAATTCCTCGACAGCAGGCATTGCTTGACTTTAGTCTTGTCTAGCCCAATGTTTTTGCATATAGCAGGCACTCAATAAATATTGGTTGAATTGAATTTGATAAGTTTTGCCTTTCCTGTCCTGTAAGGTCATCAGGTTATGTCATACTTTGTCATATCATTGATAAGTGAAGAACAGCCATTTTGCCTGCACCTTGAGCCCCTAGAGACTGAACTTGGCCAGCTTCAAGTAAAACCAGAAAAAAAAATTTTTTTTAAATAAAACAGACCCTGAGGAATTCTTACTGGGAACTCAAACTAGCCTTTTTCCCATATAGCTAAGCAGAGTTTGAGCTGGTGATGACTATTTGGGATTAGCCACCATCACCTGAGTCCTTCCATTAGCAAAGCCCAGTGAGTACTTGAACTAAGTATTATTTTTAACTGGCCTGGAAATAGACATTACTAGAGGAAGAAAGGCCCCAATTCCAAAAAATACAGTCTTACTAGCAGAGTACTCCCCTTTGATGATTCAGCTATCTTTCTGGCCTAGGGCAGAGGAGAAATTCACTGGGGGAAAATGGAAGGGAGGCTTATAGGGCCTGTCTGTACAGCTTTAGCTGGTAATGAATAAGACAATGGGAGATGGTGTTGGGGACAGTTTTCGGATTCAGAGTGGAACACTGTGCGACACGGTGTTTTCTAGATATGTGCTACCCACAGAAAAATACCCAGTTCTGGGCCCACAAGTCTAATTTAAAAACAGGCAAGGAATGATTGGACAGTATGTGCAACGATGGCCTCATAGTCATTTTATGCTCTCTGTGTTCTCTCTGAGCCAAAAGAAGTCGTTGTCTTTTTTTTTTTTTTTTAGATTTTTGGAGAGAGGAGGGGAGGGCAGTTGAGGTTAAGTGACTTGTCCAAGGTCACACAGCTAGTAAGTGTCAAGTGTCTGAGACCAGTTCTTCTGACTCCAGACCCAGTGCTCTATTAACTGCACCACTTAGCCGCCCCTGCCTAAAGAAGTTCTAGGCTGCCTTTTCACACTCTGGCTCAATCTGAATAATTTCACAGGTGTTTAGTGTGTGTTGGTGCTATTAAAGTTTGACAACAACCGTGAGAGGTAGATGCTGTTGTCCCCATTTCACAGATGAGAAAAAATGACATAGATCAATGCCTGCATTGGAGAAGGTGCGGATGGAGTGAAGGAAGCGTTCTGAGGGATTATAGAGGTGGCAATGGCAGGATCAGGGAACCTGATTAGACATATCTGATGTAAACCTGAGTGACAAAGCATGGGCATGCCCAGCACGTCTCAAACATGTAAAATTACTGGATTTAAATGGATGATCAAGAGCGTGGCCCAGGGCAAAAGGCCAAAAAAAAAAAAGAGTCTATATATTCTGCAAACTAATTTGCATAATGGAAAGTTAGCTCTTCTAAAGCAGTCCTTGCCCAATAGGGCAAGATCAAAGTGTTATAAATGTCTCCCAGAAGCCTGTATCTAGCTTAGGAAAATGTGTCTTATCAATTCAGTAAATGAATATAATTTGTTTGCACAAATGTGTATCCTTGGTTTAAGCAAATATGAAAACTGAGCTTTTGTGCTTTTGAAATCTTAATTTTCCAGTTTGGTCTTTCAGCAGTCTCTTATCATATTCTTTTTTGAACCCAAGAGGGCAGCATTGATCAGTTCCCCATTCGTGTAGAGCTTCTGTGATGGGGATAACACAGCGGCAAGCTGATGTCTTTGCTTTCTCCGCATTACCATGCTACACTTTGTTGTGCTTTCTGCCCCTTGGGCTCCTCTTGTGTCTGTGATGTCAGCTGTCCACTCTTGGGACTCAGAAGTGTGGAGATGTTCGCTTCCCTGTGTCCAACACGTGAAATTATTCCAAGCTTCCTAACTGTCTTCCAAAGGGTCAGCCATTTACTCTTCAGTGGTGCCCTGTGAGTGTAGAATGGAGGCAGCTGATGGCTCAGTGGACAGAGCACTGGGCCTAGAGTCAGGAAGACCCGAATCCTTATTTGGCATTCACTAGCTGTGTGACCCTGGAAAAGTCTTTTACCCTCTGTTTGCCTTAATCCACTAGAGAAGGAAATGACAAACCACTTCCGTATCTTTGCAAAGAAGAACCTTTCTGGGGTCATGAAGAGTTGGACCTGACTACACAAGCAACAACTACACAGCAGCTCCAAATAAGTCAGTTTCCTTGGACCTTCTGGTCTGGCTGCCTCGGTTTGCCTCGACATTAGCACAGAAGATGTGTTTTCCACTGATTAGTACTTCTCTGCCCATCAACCAGAACTAAAAATAGACCACATTAGTCCTTAACCCGGCACCATGCACACACCCAGACTGCCCCTTTAATAACTGGGCTTACTGAGAACTAACACCAGGGGTGAAAGGGTCCATCCCAGAAGGTTCCCAGACAGTGCATGGTGTGTGGCTTCTCCAATTGCAGAATTCAGAAAGCCTGTTGTTCCCTTGCTACATTACACAACATGCTGGTGACAGGCAAGCCACCTCACAACATACATGCTGATCATTTGTCTTAATAATTTCCATATGATTTCTGGAGGGCTCCTTAATAAATGGGATATCTCCTTTAGTGAGGAAGTAAGTAGTTGATGGCCAAGAGCATTCAGGCACAGACTCCAAAGTCTGTCATCCACAAGCCCTAGTCTTGGTGTAGGCATTTTAGCTGCTTGGTTGTTTCTGCCCTTGCAACTTCTAGTCTAGTAAAATGGAGCATTCAGAGAGTTTGTGCTCCTCCCTGAAGTCATCTAGCTAATCTGTCTCCCCATTCCTCACTACAGCCCTTCTCCAGCTCCCTGACCCCTCCCTTGCTTGCTGTTCCCGAGAGGGTTTGTCTAATACATCTTCTATTATCGGACAGTGAGGCCTTAGAGACCCCCAGCTGTCATGGCTGCTGCTATCCTGGTACCTTGCACATGCCCCGAATTAGGGGGAAATGGACTGGAGGGTGGAGTCTGTTTGAAAAGTAAAGCTGATTACAAGGTATTAACATTACATTTAAAGAAATAGCCAGGAGCCCTCCCCATTTATCTTCACTGCAATATGTTCCCTTTTGTTCTGGGCTGGCCTTGGCACAGCAGCCTGGATAGTAAAAGGCTCAGACACCCTTGATCAGGCTCTCCCCAAAAAGGGCTTAACGTGGTAAGTGGCAGCACCAAGACGTGTAGTCTGGGATTTTTGCCGAGGCAAATTGCCCTTTGAAGCAAATGCAGGTTTCACTTGCCTGTTCCAACATACCAAACCAACTGACTGAATGGCGGCAAGTTTGGATGGAGTGGAGAATATATGCAAGGGGATGTGTATGAGATAAGGCTGGGAATGTGGGATGTTTTCAGATTGTAAAGGGCTTTACATGCCCAATGGAGGAATCTGAAAAGGCAGCAAGGAGCCAGGGAAGTCTTGGGCAGAGGAGCAACATGACTAGGTCTATACGTAAGGCAGTGGTGTGAAGGGTAGATTGGAGGAGGAAAAGAGTGGAGCTAAGGAAACCTATCAGGAGGCTATTACATTAGTCTAGGCAAGTAATAATGAGGCAGCATGCCACATATACATCATTATCCTTGTTTACTGAGTTCTGTAGCTCTTCCTCATGCCTTTCAATTCACTATTTTTATTTAACAACACTCAAACAAGCAAACAAAAAGCTCCTGGTTTGTTTTGTTTTTCCTCTCAGGGAAAAGATCTCATTTCCTACTTAGCTATGATAATAGTCATGCTTGTTACTACATTAAAAAAAAAAAAAAGACCTGAGTTCAAATCCAGCCTTAGATGCTTAATAGTTGTATGACCCATGGCAAACTACTCCAGTATCTTTGCCAAGAAAACCCCAAATGGGGTCACAAAGAGCCAGGCATGATTGAAAACAACTGAACAATGGAATACATGTAATTTTTGTTTGTTTTTGTGCTTTTTTTTTTGGAAGGGGGAGGGCAGGGCAGTTGGGTTTAAGTGACTTGCCCAAGGTCACACAACTAGTAAGTGTGTCAAGTGTCTGAGGTCGCATTTGAACTCAGGTCCTCCTGATTCCAGGGCTGGTGCTCTATTCACTGTGCCACCTAGCCGCCCCATACATGTAATTTTTTTGAAGAGAGGATAGAGATATATCTATGTGTATGAGTGAGTTAGTGTTGAAGGGGCAAGAGGAGTAGATAGATTAAAGGAAAGGAGTGTGACATCCAAGGGTCATCCGTACTTGCCACGACTGCCCGTGTGAGGTGGTAAATCTGTGTTTTCTCTGTTTTGGTGAGAAGAGAGATGAGTATGACTGAGCCCTGAGGGGGTGCCATGGTTTGTTCTCCCTCCTCTCCATGCTTCCCCCCACCCCCACTCAAGTCCTCAACACTAGCCATCTATCATTCTTAGGGGCCCTCTTTTCAAATCCCGTATCAGCCTTAGGAGGAAAAGAGGCTAGCAGATGATGGTCACAGTGCTATTAGAGAGGGGTGGGGAGCTGGATCTGTTGTATGATGAGAAAGAGGGAGCGAGGTGTAAGAACCTGCAGACACTAACCAGCCCTCCCCATTTCACATGCTGCCAAACACTTCCCAGTCAGTTGTGGGCCCAGACTGAAATTCATGCCCTTCTCACAGTGGGGCCTAGTAAAGAAAGTATTCGATTTAAGCCTGTGGAATCTGGAATTACTGTTTTAGCTCTTCCACCGACATGCTTCAGAAGGCTTCCATGTACCTTAGGCAACTTGAGTTGATTACCAGTCCCCATCATAGTGAAGTGTGCTTCCTGGGCACACCTCGCCTGGCTCAGTGCTCCATCTGCATCTGTAAACTTTGTCTTGGTCACTCCAGAGCACCAAAAGCACATACGTAGCTCACCTCTGAGGGTGAGCAGTATCTGAATGAGGACAGACTAGAGGCCCTTTTGGCCCTATGATCCAGTGAAATACAAGGTGGTATTAATGTTCTTATTTAAAGTCCTCCAGGTGCTTGCCCTACTTGACCTTGGTCATATCTGGCCTTCTCTCTCCCTTCACACAGCCTTGGAGTCATGAGCCCAGGCTTTATAGCACCTCAAACAGAGTACACCTTCCCTGAATCTCTCCAGCTCAACAACTTCATCTCATTTCAGTTCTCCTCTTGAGATGATTCTTTCCACCCCTTTCTTGATTATTACCACTAGTTTCATGCAGTAGTATTTATTATGCCTATAATTCTCAATTACCCCCTTCCCTAGTTTGTCTGATAGGTTTATTATACAAAGAACTATACTATTGCATGAATATTTCAGACATCTGTGGTCTCATTCATATAGGCATGCCCATCACCTAGCAAATATCTACTCCAAAATGATTTTAATATATGATCTTTGAGAGTTCCCCATGACCAAATTACTCACTCAAATGTTACCCAAGAGTTACCCATGATTTAAATTACTCATTGGTAGGCCAGACTACCAATAAGCCTCCCTGAACTTAGCTAGGCTTGTCCTACAACAGACACATAGTTGATTATGAGTCCAATATTTGAATCCTTTCCTTTCAGTAGGACCCATCAAAATTCAGGATCACTTCCATGTCATGTTCTGGAATACTAGAAGATTATAATTGTATTACATAAAGTTTTATGGTAACTGAAAATTGTTATTAGTCTTAACCATGTAGTCTTTTTTTTTAAGTTGACTTAATTTTATTTTTCTGTTTTATTTTATTTTTTGGAGAGGGGAAGGCAGGGCAAAAAGTGTTAAGTGACTTGCCCGAGGTCATATGGCTAGTAAGTGTTAAGTGTCTGAGGCCAGATTTGAACTCAGGTCCTCCTGACTCCACAGCTGATGCTCTATTCATTGCACCACCTAGCCACCCCAACCATGTAGTCTTTTTTTTTTTTTTGAGGGCAGTTAGGGTTAAGTACTTGCCCAAGGTCACATGGCTAGTTTTTGTGTTAAGTGTCTGAGGCCAGATTTGAACTCAGGTCCTCCTGACTCCAGGTCCGGTTCACTATTCACTGCACCACCTAGCCGCTCCCAACCATGTAGTCTTAACCAATATAATGTATGGTATTACTTTATTTAATAAAACAGTTGCGCTGTCCTATTATGCCATTTAGGAATTATAAACAAAAGATGGTCGTTGTGACCTTTAGAATTTAAGCATAGAGTCCTGGAGCCAACTTGTTTTATTTAGAATGTAACGTGTGGCCACTAAACTTCAAAAAAGAATGGCTTGTATTGGGACCTATAGATTTTTTAGGCTATACCCCTACAAGACAAAAGCAACTACTATTGATCCTCTTTGTTGGCAGGAAATTTTAAGAAATAACTGTGGGTGGGGTGCTAGAATAGACCTCAGTCAAATTATGTTTCAGTGCTACCTTTTCTATAAGTTAGAAAAAAACCAAACCAGTGAAATTCATTGGATATAGTATAACAATATCCCCTATTTAGAACATCCCTTTTTAAAGGAGACAAGGAGGATTAGATAGACAGACCTGAAAAGATCTCTTCTTGATTAGGAAAAGAAGAGAGAGCGACTCAGAGCTGTGGACTGGGAGGGGGGTGGGGGAGGAGCACATTATGAAGGATGCAACCTGATCTGAATGGGAAGCTGGCTTGAGCCCTGTGAAACTGCTGCAGTGGGGTATGACATCTTGAAAGCAGAGAATGTTTCTCTCTGTGTCCCTCCCCACCCCCATGCTGGAAAAGAAGGTAAAGTCCCTTCTCGGTTAACTTTCCAGACAGGGTCTTTCCCAATTCAGATAGCTTCCTTTCCTCGCCAATTGTTTTCATCCTAGGAAGCCTTTGGATACATTTTCTATTGGAAATCTTCCATCCCATTTTGTTTCTGGATTGTTGTCTTTTGGTTGAAAAATGAGCACAAATGTTTGCTTTGTTCTTTTTTCTTTTTTTCTCCTCTCCTTCCTGTATTTCTCTGTTTCTCCCTTCATTCCACTTGTCAAAGTGCCCTAAGGTATAGAACTACATTTCACTCACAGAGAAATAGGAGGGAAAGGGGAGAAGGGAAAAAAGGATTTAGAGAGAAGAGGGTTTGGTTTAGGGAATGATTAGTGCCAAGCAAAATAAACTCGAAGGACATACAAAATATATTTCTAGCTTTTTTCAGAGTGACAAAGAACCAAAGTCTGAAGGGGGTACAATTATGGAATGACTGACCAAGGATGGGATGATATTGTTCTGTAAGTAGTGCTGGAGATGGTTTCAGAGAAACCTGGGAAGACACAAGCTAACGCAGAGTGAACAGAACCAGGACAACAATTGATATGATATGATAAAAGCAAACAACTGTGAAAGAATTAGGATCTTGGGGGGCAGCTAGGTGGTTCAGTGAGTAGAGTGTCGGCCCTGGAGTCAGAAGGACCTGAGTTTGGATCCGACCTCAGACACTTAACGCACACAAACAAAAACCTAGCCGTGTGACCTTGGGCAAGTTACTTAACCCCAATTGCTCTCCAAAAAAAACAAAAAAAGAATTAGGATCTTGGATCATTGTAATAACCAACCATAATTCCAGATGACTTATAGCAAAATATCCTGCCCATCTCCTGAGAGAGAGATAAAGGACCCAAGAGTACAGAATGAGATGGCAAATTTTGTTTTTAAGATGGCCAGTGTGGGAATTTGTTTCGCTTGATCATATTTGTAACACGGATTTCATTTTTATTTCTTTTTCAACTGGGTGGGGAGGGTGTTGGAGAGAACTGTGTGTGTGTGTGTGTGTGTGTGTGTGTGTGTGTGTGTGTGTAATTTAAGAAACCCAAAATATCAGCCTTGGATGAAAACTCAATATAAGTCAACATGAGTATGATATGACATCCAGAAAATGTGATCTTGTATTGCATAAATAAAGGCAGAGCTTGCAGGCATAAGGAAGAATAAAACATTTAATAATAGTAATAGTATTTTGTGTTCATATGGCATTTTAAGGGTCACAGAGTACTTTTACCCCCAAAACAGTCCTATGAGGTAGGACAGTAAAACTTGCATTACTTCATTTTATAGATGAGGAAACCAAGGCATAGAGAAATGAAGGGATTTGCCCATAGTCAGATAGTTAGGAGGTATTGGAGTAAGAATTTAAACTCAGCCTCATGGTTCCAAGGCCAATGTTCTTTCTATCCTAGCATAGCACTTAATAAATGCTTTTTCATCCATTCATTCATCGTGTTGCCTTTTTGTTCCTTTCCCTTGGTGAATGGCTATTTGCATAGTTGCTTTATCATCCTAGCCATACCTTTTTTTTTTACTTCAAAAATATGATATTTATAACACTTCCTGGAAGCAAATATATTTTTAAAATATATAGTATTTAAAGTCATTTCCCAAACCTAAAGTGGAATGTGGAAAACAAATGGTCACCTGAGATAATAAGAAGTTAAAGACCCTTTCTTTACTTCTTGGAACTGGTCATTTGGGATCACTGGTTTTTTTTATCACTTTAGGTGTATAATGTATTAATACCCCAACTTTCTCCTCAGCAACACCTTCAATCTCACCTCGTAACTGCTTCTTCTAACACCATTTCCTCCCTCCTCCATCCATCTCTCTTTCTCTCTCACTATCTCTTTCTGTCTCTGTCTTTGTCTCTGTCTCACTGTGTCTCAGTCTCTCTCTTCCTCCCTCTGTCTCTCTCTCCCTCCCTCTGTCTCTCTCTCTCTCGCTCGCTCTCTCTCTTGCTCTGCTCTCACTCATCTTGAGTCTGTGTTTCTCTGCTGACTTCTTTTACCTCAGCACATATGAGGGTTGAGCGGTAGTGAGTAACGCAGTCAGCACTCAAAACTTGGGTCACCTCAGTCCCAGTCCAGGGTGCTCTCAAATGTACTGCCCCACTTCCCCTTATCTATATACATATGACGTTTCCCCAACCAGACTGTAAACTCTGTGAGGGTAAGGACTGCATCATTTGTCATCTGTGTGTCTCTAGTATCTACCACAGGTGCCTTATACGTCGTTGGTATTGTTCTGTCTTGTCCAACTTTTCATGACCCCATTTGGGATTTTCTTGGCAAAGATCCTGGAGTGGTTTGCCATTTCCATTTCCAGTTCATTTCACAGATGAGGAAGCTGAGGCAAACAGTTAAATGGCCTTCCCAGGGTCACACAGCTAGTAAGTGTCTTAGGCTACATTTGAACTCAAGTCTTTCTAACTCCAGGGTTGGCACTCTATCCAGTGCGCCACCTAACTGTCTGCCTTACTCATAGAAGGCTCTTTAAAAGTGTTTATTGAGTTGAGTTTGTGGATAGAACAGATTTGCCTCTCCCATGGAAAGTGAGAGATTAGTTGTGGATTGATTGATTGTGTATGTGGTGGAGTGAGGGAGACAGGATCTTTTAAAAGAACCAGAATAGTAATTTCAAGTATTATTTCTCTAGGTCTCTGAATAATTCTCTCATTCTCTTAAGCATCCTTTAGATAGAATATGCTTTTTTAAAAGTGTGTATGATGAAAAATTAACATATCAAGAACGATATGGATGTCACCATTGCCTTGCTGATGGACTTAACTTAGAAACAAGAAATAGACCTTTTAAGACACTTCCCATTACTTGTAACCTGTAGTAGCCTCCCAGCTCTTTTCTTTGAAAAGGACATAAATTCCAGCATGCCATTCTTCTTCCTCAAACATATGACTCAAAATGTTCCCAGGCCCTCTTAATTCTAGTACCTTCTCTTAATTATTCTCTGTTCTGTATATAGTCTGTTTATACATATTTGGTTTTTGCCTCCCTCATCAGATTGTAAGCTCCCTGAAAGCAGGGACTATCTTTTGCCTCTTTTTGTGTGCCCAGCACTTAGCACAGAGCCTGGCACATAGTAGGATCTTGATAAATATTTATTGCCTGATTGACTGACCATTAGCTCCGAAGTTCGCTATGAACAGGAACTATGCCCATGGTTTTTCTTTTAACACTGTATGTAAAAGATGATTTATTTGAAATGAAGAGAAGCCTGGGTTGCCTACACACTATATGTAATCAACTCCTTTAGATGATACGTTGGAGCTGTTTTGGTACGTGCTCAGGTTTTAGTTGAGAATGGCCAACTGTGGTGACATTCCCACTAGACACTTTGCAGCCCTATCATTTAAGCTAATAAGTGGGCCCAAAGCAGCTTACAAATTGTCACTCTCTGGGGAAACACAAAGTTACTGATCCCTTCGAATATTTTGGTTGAAAATACAAAGTGAAGTATATTTCTAGAAATGGGCTTCTTTTCTGTTGCCCCTGTCCAGGGAGGTAGACATACACAAGCACCGTGGGCTGCTTCTGGCTCGTCCTGCCCCCTGCTGCCCTGTGGAGGGCAGTGCGAGCCCTTCTGAGATGCTGTCTCCTAGTGACCTTCTCAGCTTGAAGACAGCTTGGCTTTGCTAAAAAGCAGCTCATGTGACTGCAGTAATCCGCAGCCAGTAAACAGCTGGGCAGGATGGTTGTGAGAGGAATTGGCCTATTTTTCCCCTGTACTGCAGACTCTTAAGAGCATGAGAACCTGAGATTTGAGGTATCAGCATGGACAGCAGCATCAGCTACTTCTAAAGTCTCTCCTCCTATAAACCCAACTCCTTGAATGTTCCCAGTTTGACTCCCCCAAATGCATATTCCTCTTATCTGGCTATAGGCTGTTTCAGGTGCTCTGGCAGGTTTTATAATGGCACCAAGGAGGATCGAATATCCTGGGACCCAATGTGTCTTTAGGCTGGGTGGAGCCATTGCCATTGGGAGAGTTTCAGTTTTCACACTGTAACATACACACTGCTGTGAAATGGGGAGAACATGGGTCAGTTCCAAGATGCTTTCCAACTCCAGTGCACCCAGATTACACACTCCTCTGTTCTTAGTGTATTTTAACTTTAGCCCCTTTCTTGGGGGAGGGAGGTGGTAATTCTCATTTCCTCTAACCTATCCCTACCCCCTTCACAATGACCTCCTACAGCTTCTACTTATCCTCTGTTATCCTGCTCCAGAATAGCTCTCCGAAGGACATGGCTGTTTCCCTGAATCTGTTTTCCCCTCCCCCTCCTCCAGGGAGATGAGCTGATAGCACTAGTTTGAAGCATAGTACAGAATGTTTTAGCCCTGCTCTCTATACCGGCTCTTTGCCATACTTGCCTGGCTTTTTAATATCTTTTGTTCCACCCTCCCTCCCCATCTCCCCTTCATCCGGTCCTCAGTGTCACTTCTGAAGAACTGGGGACACCCTTGATCACTTTATTTAGTTATTCCCAACTTTTCAAGCTTGCATACCATGGGTTATCATTAAAGGAAAATATCATCTCAGATACTGCTAATAGCAGGGTGCAGATTGTGGGCTATTCACACAGAAAGGAGGGAGAAGAAGAATTAATCTGTAGAAGGAGCCACTGAAGCTTGTTTGTAAAACATTCTTGGGACCACATTCCTTGTGTCTAGAGTTACCAGTACTTTCCCTTCGTTCACCAGACACAACCCACAATTCCAGTGGTTCACAATGTGTAATGACTCTTCACAGTTGGTGCTTTTCCTCTCAGGTGAGGTTAACTCCAGCCAAAGGTGTTAGAATGACAGTCCTTAGCGTGACCTAGGCAAAAGCCATTCTCCCTTTCCTGGATGCCTTTTGCCTAGTATTGAAGGTATCACTACAGTGCGCTCTCTCTCTCTCTCTCTCTCCTTCCCTCCCTCTCTCTCTCTCCCTCCATCCTAAGTCTGCATTCATCATTGCCTTTGGAAATCTAGCAAATTTTCAGTCAGTCATCTCTTTTGGCATAAAAATAGTCTCTGATCCAGCTTGTGATATCGGGATGCTGAGCCAGTGAAATAAGGGATTCGTTATGTATATACTTTAAAAAACTACAGGGGATATAACACAAAATGGTATGAATGAACTTATGGCAACTATGTAAAAATATACACACACATTAACAATGATCAGAAAATAATTTAGGGAGATGTCCATAAAATTTAGCATTCTCTTTTTGTGCCACGTTATTTATAGCCATAATTAAATAATTAAAACAATGGGATGGGCACAAAGGCCCAAGATGCTGAAATGATAGCATGTTGCCTTCTATTCTGAGCACAATTTTTGCTTGGGTATGTATTCTCTTAGACATATGTCACCATTGTTGAGCTTTTATTAGGTTCCTGTTGTGCTGGGTGTCAGGAAAGATACAGTTTCCTCATGGAGCTCACAACCATCCTGAAGGCTAAATGTCACAAATTCAGTTCCCAGTGTGTGTTTTTAGGACTTCAACATTAGTTGCCTACATCAAAGAAAGCTTTAGATACTAATAGTTGAGTATTTGCACGTGTGAGTTTCCAGGAGCCCATGCTGTATCAGGCCCTTATCCAGTCTATCCTTTACCGAATGTTTCAGGCATTCTCTCTCTGCTTTAGAATAAGGAGCCAGGCTCTTGCCTGTAAAGAGACTTTGTGCCCAGACTGTCTATGCCTAGCAGGAGTCAGATGTAAGGTCAGGGAAAGAATACCACAGAGGGAGTCAGACAAGCTGAGTTAGATCTGTTTTACAAAGGAGAGATTCCCCAAAAGTTTCTACCACTTAACCATCATTTGCCAGGCAAAAAAAAATCACCCTCATATTTTCATGGCTTAGTTAAATATTTCATGTCACTGCCAAATCCCTTCAAGTCCATAGGTCTTTCTGATGCTTTGGATTTAATGGTTTGGATTTACTTTGACCTTTGTAAAATTATAATTCTGAAAGTTAGTCAAAGGAGACCTTTTTGTTTCTGTAATTATAGGTAGCATTTTGTGAGAAATTTTTAGGTGCCCCACCAACACCAGAGCTACATATGACTGACTTTCATGAAAATGATCGCTACCAAGAAAATGGTAGAGCTTCCAACACAGCCATTGAAATTTATATATATATACACATACACACACACACACACACACACACACATAAAAACAACTACCATCCTCTGACAAATAGTTTGCAGGAGGTAGATTTTGTTTGTTTGTTTATGCTTTCTTTAGAATTTTGGTGAAATGGCAATGCACTGTTATTAGACCTAATGCTTTGCACTCCCCCAGTAAGGTAATATTGGCCCCTGATTGTCAGGTTACCATAGCAAATACAGCATTTCATTTCTCACATTTGTTTAATAAGAAGCAAATGTGCAAAGCTGAAGGGCAGCAGCCTAGCTGGAGCAGTTATCTGAAAAGGATGAATGGTCTTCCTTTTTGTATGATGTGTTCTCTTCACCCACCCCCTGCCTCTAGATGGATATCAAATGAAGGTGTGGTTGTGGTTGGAGTCTGTAAAGTGAATGTCTAAGTGGCACCTGCTTCATTCAACAGGTCTGCTTCCCAGGTGCCCTCCCACTCCACATCTGCTCCCGACAAAGCCTCTTTTCTCCTCCCGTTGGCCCATGGAGAGTGCAAAGGCCTGAAAAGAGGCAAGCCAGATTCAGAATTCTGCTTTGCCAGCAGAATCTCCAGTAACATTCTAATTATCCCCCAAATATTCATTATTAGTGAGGCCCCAACTGAAAACTTGCAAGGAAGGGTTGAAGGGGGAGGGAAGGGGAAGCATCCTTTCAGTGAGAAAATTGTGAGAAAAAATGAGAAAATTGCAAAATCCAGTGAGAAAATTGCATCTAGTATTCATTGAAGGATCTTAAATATGGAAGTTCAGACACATCTCTGAACTTGACTACAAAGGCTGTGCTATCAGATTGGCTTAAGTAAAGGGGCATCCAATCGTTTTTTTTTCTGGGTAAGCCCAACCTTGTACTCTGAAGTGCTAGTAAACCAGAAGGAATGCTTAGTAAAGCTGGACAGCTTTCAGAGCAGATAGATTTCCTCATTTGTTCTCGGTTGGGTTTTTTTTTCCCCTTTAAAAAAAATGGGGGTGGGGGAGGGGCAGCAAAGAAAAAACCTGTTTCTCTTTGACTTGTCAGCCATGAATGTTGCTCTGGATGTTAACAGAAATATGTCCATTGTGGAATGAGAAAGGGAAATGCTGGGGAAACATATTTTAGATGAACACCAAAAGTATCCAGTTACAGATTGAGTTTCCATCCAAACAATGGCAGCTCTCATGGCCTTACGCCATGTGTGTTGTGAGATATATGACATTAGATTGAGTATACTTGAAACTTTGAAAGGACTTTGAGGGTTTGGTGGGCCTGAAGCCCTCTCAAAGTTTCGTTTTTAATCACTGGTGAAGGAAAAACGGAAATTCAAGCAGGTCCTATGTTTGGTAACCTCCCTTCAGCTATGATCTCTTCCTAGACCCTGTCCACCCTCCCCCCTCCATACCTCCTGGAGTAGTGAATTGCATCTAATGGGGACAGTGACCTCAGTTTTTTTAGGAACATTAGGTTTAAGCTGTCCTACTCCCTTCGCCTCCCTTTCTTTCCTTGAGCCTCTTGGCCTTGTTGCTTGACTGGGGCCTCCCTTTCCCAGCAAAAGAGACTGTTGATGGAGGGCGGAGCCAAGATGGCGGAGTAGAAACAGCTCTTCCAAGCCTCTCTGCCCCCAGATTCCCCACAAACTATGTAAAAAAGGATTGTGAACAACTTCTGGAGCCCCAGCACCCACAGAACGACACAGAGAAGCTAACCTCCCGCTGAGGACAGCCCAGCAGCCCTGCAGGAAGGACCAGTGCAGCGGTCTGGGAGCTGGCAGCGCTCAGAGCGCAGAGCGCAGGAGCCGAGCCGAGCCCAGGTCCGCGTGAGCCGAGGTTTTAGCTCCAGGGCGGCAGGGCCAGCAGCCGACTGGAGGAACCCCAGAACACCAGGAGCTGTGGCGATTCCAGAATTATCAACATAGACATGCCTAGGACAAAGTAAGAGGTTAGTGTCCTATGGACTTTGGGGCCTGTATTTGGGGAATGCGTCAGCTCCCTCCCCTGGGGGCTAGAAGCCACTGAGGAGACACGCCATTTTGTAGTTTTCAGAGGCAGCTCTGGCTCCCAGCCTACAAATCGTGGGGAGATACAGCAATCAGTCTTGGGGGGTAATCGCTCTTGCTTTAACCTCCCTGGATCTGGATTGTGATCTAGGGTGGAAATTGTGGGTGGGTTTACAGCTTGCCAGAAACGGAAGTTGCCCCCAACACGTTCGGGACGAAAATTCCTCTATCTGGCCTTAAAGCCATAGTGTGGCAACAAGCCCAAAAGTCAAGCAATTAAGTGGCAACATGCCAAGGCAAAGGAAACAGAAAAATGCAACCCTAGACTCCTATTTTAGGGGCATAGAGCAGGAAAAGGACTGTGAGGTCAGAAGTCCTGCTCCAAAAGCCCCAGGGGAAAACATGAACGGGTTGCAGGCCATAGAGGACCTTAAGAAGGACTTTAAAAATCAAATAAGAAAAGTGGAGGAAAAATTGGAAAGAGAAATGAGAAGGATGCAGGAAAAGTATGAAATGAGGGTCAACAGCCTGACTGAGAAAACAACACCTTAAAAAATAGACTAGCTCAAATGGCAAAGGAGGCCCAAAAGGGCAATGAGGAGAAGAATGCCTTAAAAAGTCGAATTTGCCAGATGGAAAAAGAATCTCAAAAGTTCACTGAGGAGATTCATTCCTTCAGAGTTAGACTGGAGCAAATGGAAGCTAATGACTTTATGAGAAATCAAGATGCTGTTAAGCAGATCCAAACAAACGAAAGATTAGAGGCAATGTGAAATATCTCATGGGAAAAACCACTGACCTGGAAAATAGATCAGGAGAGACAATTTAAAAATTATTGGACTACCTGAAAGCCATGATCAAAGAAAGAACCTAGAAATCACCCTTCAAGAAATTCTCAAGGAAAACTGCCCTGCTGTTTTAGATCCAGAGGGCAAAATAGAGGTTGAAAGAATCCACTGATCACCTCCTGAAAAAGATCCCAAAAAGAAAACTCCCAGGAATATTATAGCCAGGTTCCAGAATCCCCAGATCAAGGAGAAAATGCTCCAAGCAGCCAGGAAGAAACAATTTCAATATTGTGGAAACACAATCAGAATAGCCCAGGACCTGGCAGCTTCTACACTGAGGGATCGAAGGGCATGGAATATGATATTCCAGAGGGCAAAGAACTGGGAATGAACCCAAGGGTCACCTACCCAGCAAAACTGAGTATTTTGTTTCAGGGAAAATATGGTCATTCAGTGGAATAGAGGACTTTCAAGCATTCTTGAGGAAAAAACCAGAGTTGAATAGAAAATTTGACATCCAGACACAAGAAGTAAGAGATGCCTGAGAAGGTAATCGGGGAAAAGAAATCAAAAGGAACTTATCAAAGTTGAACTATTTACATTCCTATATGGAAAAGCAATAATTGTGGCTGATGATATCTTTCTCACTATGAAAATAATGGAAGAAGGGGGTGTGGTCATATGAATACATATGTGAATGTGTGTGTATATGGTTACAGTTATATGGATAGAGGGCATAGGTTGAATTTGTTGGGAAGGGAGTATACTCAAGGGATGAAATTATGAGGTGAGAGAGGAAAGTGGTAAGAGGAGATGGGGAGAGACAGGGTAGGGTAAACTATCCCATGTAGAAGAAGCAAGGGGAAGTGGTTGCAAAGGAGGGGGAGAATAAGGAAGGCTAAAAAGACAAAACCACATTCCCATTGAATTTGGTTCAGGGAGAAAAATGACATACATACTAAATGGGATATCTCAACCTGCAGCAGGATAGGGGGAAGGGGGATGAGAGGAGGGATGATGGATGGGAGGGCATCCTTGGGGGGAGGGGAGGTTGGAAGTACCCACTATAGAAGAGGGACAGGATTATGTAGGGAATGGACCAGGTGGGGGGTGGGATGAGTGGGAAGGAATTATAAGCAGCCTTGTACAATATATCTACTATGATAATGTTTTGCATAGCTAGACATGTACAACATATACTGAATTGCTTATCTCCCAAGAAGGAATGGGCGACAAGGGAGGAAGGAAATGGATCTGAAATTCGAGGTCGTAACATTAAATGTTTTAAATATATATAAATACTATTAGTAATACTCTTTCGCTTGTAATAGGGAGATAAGATGTGCAGGCATTGGGACACAAAGATTCACCTTCCTCTAATGGAAAAGTTGATGGGGGTATGGGAGAAGGTATGGGAGAGAGCAGACTGGAGGAAGCGATACCTTGTGGGACTACTATTCTGGGAGTTTGGGTAGGGGAATAATGGGGGGGAAATGATTGTAACTCAAAATCTGGCGGAAATGAATGATGTAAAACAGAAGTTAATAAAGCATTTGTTTAAAAAAAAAGAGAGACTGTTGATGACAAATCATGTTAAAACTGTGCCACCATTTGCAAAATTCTGTGTTTGAGTGTTATAGAAAGTGCAGTATTTGTACAACATGTAAAAGTGGGTGAGACACTAACAGAGGCCACAACCAAGCTGAAGCCCTTAAAAGCAAGGCCCCAACCCAAAGCTCATCCCTATTTATATTTCTCTGTGCCACATGGGAATTCCCAAAAATTCAAAATTCCCAATTTTATTAGGCAGGGCTTTTATATTCCCAGCTCCTGCCTTGTTTGTTTGTCCTTCTATACAGTAGCCCTATCAGCTGATATATTAAAGATAATGACAGTGAGCTACTTTAAATTCCTACAAATACAATCATATGGAAATAATAATAGAAGCTGAAATGAATATAATGCCTTTCTTCCAGTGTGCTTAAGTCACATTCTCACAACAGCTGTGAGAATAGTAACTTATCCTGCTTGCTTTTAAGAGTGGGTAAATCATGAATTTTATAGAGACTTAGTCAACTCTTAGTCAATTTATTAAGCACCTACTTTGAGCCTGGGACTGAGGATATGAAGACAAAAGTGAAACACTCCCTGCCCTCAAAAAGCTTAGATTTTATTAGGGGAATAACACATTTATAAGTCAGAACCACCTATGCAAAATGAATACCTGCTTAGATAGGAGAGAGAGAGCTCTACCAGCTGATTCCAAGTGGTGGAAGTGAGGAAGAAGAGCCCGTACAAAGGATACCAGAAATGGAGAACCACTGTGATTAGGGAGGTGAGAGGGAGTAAGAGGAGCCAGGTGAAATATCAGAGGAGTTTCTTTAGTCCAGAGAAAATAAATATATTGAGTATGGGGTGTCATGGTTAGACTTTAAGAAATCTTTTTGTGTTTAGCAGATGGATTGGAGTCCTTTGCAGTAATGCAGGTGAGAGGCAATAAGGGTCTGAATTAGGGTGGTGGCTGTGTGAGAAGGGAAAAGAGGAGGAGAGAGAAATAATAAGATGCCTATTATCTGCCTTGTGGCTTATTTTTGGCACATCTCCATCCCTTCCCCCGCCCAGCTGATGTGGACTGATGGACTACATGCCAGTTTCATATTAGCTTAAGTAAAACATAAGTAAAGCATAGGGAATAGGGCTACAACTTAAGTTGTAACTTAAGACTGTGCCCCTTTGTCAGTTTCAAATTACAACCAAGGATAAATGAGAAAGAGTTGATTTTTAGGGAAATAAATAGATACAGAGAAAAATAAATAGAGACAGACTTGTGATTTCACTTATGTAGGAAACTCCAGGATGAGGAAACTCCCTCTATGTAAGCATTTTCTTTGTTGCCTTGATCAGTGAGAGGTTAAATGATTTGCTGTGGGTCAGCTTTCATACTGTATCAAAGGTAGGACCTGAACACAGGTCTTCTTGGTGTTGAGGCTGACTTTCTATCTGCTACATGAAACATAAGAAGGCAAATATACTATTAAAAATAGTATCATTAATTCTAAAACATTTTATTAGATTATATGTGGTACTTTTGAATTATATATACTTTCATTAACACAGATTAATAAATGCTAACTACGTAAGGTGTTTTGTTATACATGTTCACACTGTTAGACTTTGGGGTGTTGGGAGATCCACCACAGAGAAGATTTTAAAAGCCTTACAAAGACGGATATCAAAAATTGCTTTAATCCTGTGAATTGGATATGATTCTTGAGGGAATAGGGTTCTCCTGCCACCTTTTTCCACATGACTTAGCAAAACCAACTACCTTCCCTAGCTGTTTGCAGGCTGCCATCCAGATAACAAGTAGTGTTTTCCCCCATCTTTTGGTCAGGAATTTTTAAGACTTTTATTTTTGTTGTCAGGTTTCTTTGTGGCAGATAATACAGCTCACAAGTGGAGTATAACTGAGAATATCACCAATGAAATAGTTCTTGTGAGGGAAAAGGGCAAAAGAAGCATTTAGTTGGCCTAGCAACACCAAGAGACTGCATGCTCCAGGTGGGCTTTACAGGTAGAGGATGGTATGTTTCGTTCTCATTGCCTGTACTGGGATGGTTTTCTCTCTCTTCTCAACATGTATTTGAGGAGTATTAGAATTCTAAACTTCTCACCTTGGATATGGTTAAGAGAAGCAGGATATTGTTTAATCTGTGGCCAAAACTATAATCATGCATTTTATCAACATACTTAATCAATAGCCAGTGCTACCTAGAGACTGTAATGTAAACATTGTGATTCTTTAATGCCTAAAGACCATACGGTGCTCTCATTTACTTCATCAGCTGAAGTAAACACTGCTCTACCAGTTAACTGAATCCTGAACTAATTTTTAAATGTCATCTTATTTTTATTGATTCGTTTTAATTTTTGTACTAGTTCACTTTCAAATATAGTGCTTCCCTCTACCCAATGAGCTACTCCTTTCAAGAAAGATTAAAAAGGGGGGGAAATGATTAGGCATTGACTGAGGCAATAAAAGGAAGGTGCATTTCTTAAACTCTTTTCTGGAACCAAGTTTAATAATAATTATTCAAGAGGTAGGTTTTCCCTCTTCTTCATGTTACTTTCCATTCACATTGTAATAATCATCATGTCATCCTCTTCTTTCTGCATACTTCACCTTGTATCTGTTCATTCAGGTGTTTCCATGCTTCTCTCGTCTTTTTATAATCTTAGTTTCGTGTAGCATGATAAGATTCCATTCATGAACTACTGTTTGTTTAGCCATCCCTCCATCAGTGGGTGCCTACTTTGTTTCCATTTCTTTGCTACCATAAAAAGTGTTGTTGTGCATATTTGGGGATCTGTGGGATCTTTTTTTCTTTCTTGGTATTTGCCCAGCAATAGAATCACTGGGTCAGAAGATATGTGCATTTATGTCACTTTTTTTTGGCATGATATCAAATTGTTTTCCATAAGGGTTGGACCAATCACAGTTTGTTAGCACACCTGTCTTGCAGCATCTCCAACATCAACTGTTTCCATTTTTCTCATATTTACCAAGTGTGAAACATGTGATATAAAACCTCAAAGTTGTTTTGATTTTCACTTATCTTATTACAAGTAATTTGGGATAGTCTTTTATATGGCTTTAAATAATTTGTAATTCTTTTTTTGAGAAAGGAAGGGAATATATAGTCAAAAAAGTACTGAATTTGGAGTCCACATATTCAAGTCCTGTTTTTAAATCCTTACTGTCACTTACTGCCTGTGTGATGTTGGACAAGTACCAACCTTTCTGGGCCTCAGTTTCCTCTTCTGCAAATTGAGAACATCAAATTAAATCAGTGATTCTTAATCTTTTTTTGTATCTTGTAACCCTTTGAGACAGTCCAATGAAGTATGGCCCCCTTCTTAGAATAATGATAATGAGGTCTTGATTTTTTTTTGTTTAACTTCCTAATTGAAAGAGATACTAAATTACAGTTTGAGGTTAGTGAAAATACAGACATAATTTTTTTTTCTCATCAAGGATCACAGACCCCCTGAAATCTATTCACTGTTCCCACCAAGTTAAGAATGCCTAGGGCAGATGATCTCCAAAGTCCCTTCCAACTCTCAATCTTTGATCATTGTTACCATCTTCTAAAAGCAAACCAATTCAGACGGCTGCTGGAATAGGAGAGACATTCCAAAGGGCGCTCCATTCAAGTGTTTGCCATTGAAAACCTTTTTGTCTCAGAATCACCCCTGTTCAAGTCAAAGAAGAGACTTCGTAATTTTTTCCAGTTATGGTGAAGTAAGAGTAAGTCTACAGCTTTTCCTAGAGATTTAGCATTCTGAAATTAAAGTACAAAGATCCCAGAATCTGCTTTCCAGAACACAGGGAGACAAAGATTAGGGGCAGGGGGAATCAACTTCTATCTAAGCAACAGCAATATTGGAGTTTATATATTTGGGGTATATTTCACCATTCAACAAAGGAATTTTATACCAGAACACCCTAACAAACTCCTTTTTTTTAAATGATAAAGAACAAAGTCAAGGTTATTTAGAGACTGTAGCAACGAGGATAAAAGCAGAGATTACAATTTAGTAAAAGACTGACAGGATTTATGGTATGTGCAACTTTACAGTAGGAATACATAAGCCTGTCATATCCAGGGCCCAAGAAAACATACATGAGGACTCAGCCTCACACAGATTCTAGTAACACTCTTGATAGGTCACTTGAGGACCTTTAAAAGTTAAAGAGGCCCTAATTTTTACCTATTTAACATACACAAATGACCCTTTCCTTCTATTCTCCCATTCACTTAGGCAGAATAGAAGGAAAGATTTGGGACTTCTTTTAAAATTCATCTAGTCCACCCCTTCCTTCTGCAAATGAGGAACTGAGTTCTAGAGAGTTCAGGTGACCCTACCCAAAGCCACTCAAGAAATAGTGGCAAGGCCAGAAATAAAACCAAACCTTCTTACTACTTAGACTCCCTCTCCTGTGATTCCTGTCTTTCCCTAAAACTATTGGATTTTCTTAAATGTGTTATTTATTATCATTTTAAATATAAACTTCAGATAAAATTTTCAAGATATCCAGCATTGAAATCTCCCAAAGCCTTAGAGACTCAGATCTCTAAAGATGGCATCTGGAAATGAATAGAGAGGACGTGCAATAGTTCTGTAGAACACAGCACAACCAACCTCTTTAATTATGTGCGACCCTGAAGGCTTGTTCCATGGTTCTTCTTTAAATGCATTCTCTTAAGGAGTTTGTTCATTGAAGTTATCTTAGTTGCCAGGCAAATGATACATTATCCATGTATCTCTCCGCCTCTGATCCCATCCCAGTGTATGGCTCAATACCACCTAACGCTACTATGCATGTCTTAAATGAGGCCACCCCACCACCAGATTGCTCAGCTTCCAAGTGCCTTCTGGGGCATCAGCGTCTTCCCAGTAGAGGGAAGATTCTTCTTTTGTCTACAATCATCGTTGTAATCTGCAGCACACAACAGAGCATCTACCAGAGGATTCTCTGCTAGGTTCTACGTATACAACGAGAAAAGAAGAAATGCACTGCATGCTTAAAGGGCACAGTCACCAAGTCCCATTGAACCCTCTGCACTGTATTTTTGTTGTTTATCTATGTTTTGTGTGTGTTTTGTGTAATTTTGCTTTAACTTGACTGTCCTAGAAGGGATTCCTCCTTCCATTTTAATGGAAAGCTCACAATAATGAATGGTCAGGAATAGTGTTGATAATTATCTCTGTTTACCCTTTATTTTTGCCTATTTTCCAGTCATCAGTTTCCATCACATCTCTCATCATTAATTCATAGACACTTTAATAAGTAAATTGCCTCAAAAGGAAATTCCAACAGACTTTTGGATAGCATGTATATGTAGTCACCATCAATTTTGATTTGAGTTACCCTTTGGGATAAAAAGAGAAGGGCCATAGAGAAAAAGTAGGAGCTGCAGTAGTCACTAAGAAAAATGTACCCCAAAGCTAAATACTGATGGCAGCAAATGTATGTGGCTATTATATCACATCACATCATATCATATCATATTATATATCCTAAAGGCAGCTAGTACCATATATTTGAGAAACAGAGCTACCAGGAATGCTGAACAAGTTGTGAAGGTGATAGAATAGAGCACTGAGGTTAATGTTTTTACTGAGGATTTCCCCATGTGTATCACCTTTCATTGTGGGAGATTTCTAGCCTTTTTAAGAAATATATCTGTAAAGAGAACTTTATAATACCTTTGTAAATATGCCCAGAAAGCAGTGCCCAAGGCCAAAGGCAGAGAAATACTCTTAATCTAAGCCTTTGGTGGCCTTTTGTCGATGACTCATGTCTAATCAACAGGCAAACAAAGCAAAGCTTAGAAAGTTGCCTCACCCCATGAACCAAGGAATTCCCACACATGGTGTGTTAAGGCTGTTTGGCTGAGGAAGCCCTGCAGCCTTGGATTTGTCATTTCTGAGTCAGCTTTGACCTCTGGGTTCCATTTTAGCCACCTGTATATGCCAAAGGGAACTTACATTGTCCCTGGGGAAAAGCAGACCAAAATTCTACGGTGATCTCCTGTATACAGTGTGAAATAAACTTTTCCCCTCAATCATTTTGAGTCCAAATTTCTAATAGTGAAAAGTCTAGAACTAGGGTGGGGAACCTGAAACCACATGTGGCCTTTTGACTGAATTTAAGTTGTACAAAACAGATCCTTTTATTAAGGGGATTTGTTCTGTGAAGTTTGGATTCAGTCAAAGGGCTGCACTTGAGGACCTAGAGGAACACATATGACCTGAAGGCAACAGGTTCCCTAAGCCTTCATTTTTCTTCTCTGTAATAAGGGAGTTGGATTGGATTCTTCCAGAATTCCTTTGAGCTTCAAAATATTATTACAATCTCCACAAGTTTGTAAACATAAGCTATTTATTACCAGCCTTTAGGATGGACAGGTCCTAAAGAGCCTTGCTTTCCTTCATTTTCTTTAAGATAGCATGGGACAATCCCAGTCCTGATTATTGTACCTCAGTATTTTAATGCTCTCTCTTCCAAGGGCAGTCAGCCTCACCTTAAACCATAGGGGGTTTGCTAGCCCCTCTTCCCCTGTCTTTTGCTCTGGCCATTGTCATAAAGGCTGGTACGTCAGAGCTACTGAGGCGATTTATCTAATCCCATGCTGAGATGGATGTGTGCGTCTGTGTCTGTATCTAAAATCCCTGTATTGAGACGGTAGGGTATTTAAGTTGGTGGCACATTCAGTGCCTGCTGACAGTACTGGTGGAGTGTGGGATTTTCACAGCAGTAGAATTCCTCCCTCCCTAAAGCTTTCAAGATGAGTGATCCCAGTTACCAACCCTTCAGTTCTTGCTTGGGCCTCAGATAGGATGCTAGCAAAGGCATGGAAAGCCTTGGGTGGGGCCTAAAGGGTGATTGTTTGGATGAATGCTGACTCTGATTCAGCATCAGCCTGGCTGGGGACAGGGAGCTCGTGAGTTCTTCAAAGTCAAGAGCCTTTCTTTTTGACCTTCACACCAATGGGGACAACTGGCTACATACATTTCAGAAAGGAAATTTGACCAAAAAGCAATGTCAACCAATAAATGTTGGCTTTGAACACATTTTCTACTTCAGATTGATAACCTTCTCATTCTGGTTTAAATCTGTTCTCTTGATGGTAAAAACTGCACAGTGTTGGGCTTGGCCACCGGGGTAGTTCAAATGGGTCATCGATTAGTTCCAGTGGACAGAGCAGTTACAGTTTGGTCATCTCCCTTATCACAGACTGTGGGTTTTAGCTGAACAGCTTACATTTATTTATGAGATGAGTGACATGTCCCTTGAGTTAGAGGGCATCTAGAAAACCAAGGCAAGAGGAGAGAGCATCTGGCAGAGACCTTGCTGTTGGCCTGCCTTAGAGCACTAGCGGGGTGTCTCCTGGACAGTACCACCCCAGAGATGATCTGGGGGACTCCTCATGTCCAGGGTTTCCTCATTCATATTGGCCATTTTTTGACAAGGAGAGTAGAGGTGGTGGCAGCGATTGTGGAGAAAGATAGAATAGGGTGTGAGTACATGTCTTAAATGGGGCCTAGCCCCCACCCCCTCCCCACCCCACCGCTCACACACACCAGCCTGCTCAGCTTCTCAGTGCTGCTGCTCTGTGCATTGCTGCACGTGCAGGGACCCTTCCCTCTGCCCCTCAGTGTGGCCTGCTAAAGTTCGTGGATATCTCACGGCCTCAAAAAACATTGGCAAATAGCACCGATGGCCAAATACGGTCCAGCCTCCCCAAACTCCCCTTTTTCCATCCTGTAAAACAAGAGTAAGTCCTTTGTCCCCGTATGATGCCAGCTGTCACATTAAATGGAAAATACAGAGCTGTGTTCATGCCATTTGGGGTCTTGAAGGCAGAGAGTGACCCTTGTTCTTTACCCTTTGTCTTTACAGGCTTGGTGCAGATTCCAGTGAGCATGTATCAGACTGTGGTAACTAGCCTGGCCCAAGGGAATGGTCCAGTTCAGGTGGCCATGGCCCCCGTTACTACAAGGATAGCGGACAGTGCTGTCACCATGGATGGCCAGGCTGTGGAGGTGGTGACGTTGGAACAGTGACACTGACCTGGATCATGAGGTCATTTTCTATTCTACGACAAAGAAGTTTTTTTACACGTTTGCAGAAGTGCAATCAGGCGCCATTAAGTCTCCCGACTTTGGAAGCAAGTTTTGTTATCCTTTTTTTTTAAAGGAAAAAAAGGGGGGGAGCAGAGGATACATGAAATGGCATTTTTTTTAAAGCACCACTCTTGATTTTCTGATGCAGTGGAGTTAATTGCAACATTGTTGATTTCACTGTCCAGAAAAGGCCAAACTGTGGCAGAACTCCTTTCTGCGGAAACGTGTGTGTATACATATATGTGTGTGTGTGTGTGTGTGTGTGTGTGTGTGTGTGTGTATGGAAAAATATATGTATATGTGTACATAGGTATATACACATTTACATATATATGGAATATATATATGTGTGTATATATGTATATATATGAGAAACCCACATTAAATTAGCTGTATGAAATCAAGGTGAGCTGTGGAAAAAGTAATTCGCCCAGTTTAGTGGGTGGTAGGTTACACAGCTAGACACAGTTTGCTCTGTATACATTTCTACTAGGGCCATGCATTGAGCTACTGACAGACTCAGGCAGAGGTAGCCATGCCCTCTGAGAAAGCTGCCCCAAAAGTGGCAGGGAGATCTTTCTACTGGACTCACCCCAAGGAAAGGGACTGCAGAGTGGGGTGGCTTTGGCAGTGTCCACATGCAGGTGGGGACTGTGGTGAAGGCAGAGCAGAGGCCAGCACTCCTGGGGGCAGGACCAGGCTTAGGACTGCCCCATGTTTGCTGGGAGCCCCCTTCTCCGCCTTCCTTGGAAACCCGTTTTTTTAATCTCATGGCAATTTCAATTTTGCTTTGGTCAGCCCTGATTTTGGTCTTTTCCGTACAGAACTGAAGAATAGCAAAGATAGGTAAGATTTGAGGAAATGTGTGTAAGTGTGTTTGAGAAGGAAAAAAAATCTTTAAGGAAGTGTGTGTGTGTGTGTGTGTGTGTGTGTGTGTGTGTGTGTGTGACAGAGAGAAAGGGAAAGGGAAAAAAATCTTCAAGGAACTGAGTGGGGGGGAGGAAAAAATTCTGAGACACCAACTACCTTAAATGTTTTCTTTCCTGCAACTTTGTGGCTTAACAATATTAAACCCCAGAACTGAAAGGTACGTCTGATTCATATAAGGTATGCCTGTTACTGATGATATTGGGCCAGAGTAAAAGAAAACAAATGAACCAAGAATAGAGTATGTGTTCCCCACCCTCCAGGACTTTGATTCCCATTCATTTTCTCTCTGCTGAAGTGACTTTGGAGATAGGAGTGGAGGGTTTACATTTGTACCCCAGGATCCTGGACAACAGAGGTCCTATGCCTGTCCCAGCAGGCCCTATACAGCTTTCCTGCCCCTAACAGTGGTTGTTTGGTCTGTATATTCTTTTTACTCTATTAAACACAATTTCCCTGCTGCAAGCATTGGATTTCCAGTGGCAGATTATCACTTGAATTCCCAGCGAGCCAAACCTCTGCTCCTCAAACACAGGAACCCCCTTCCTCCTTCCTCCCAGACTTCTCCCAACCCCCAGTGTGTGCAGCAGCGTATGTATTTAATGTTTTTTTAATACGACGTTAAGAGATTCTTCATGTCTTACTCAACCTTTGAGAAAGTTTCAGATTCTCGAATTGGCTTGTTTTATATGAAGCTATCCAATGTTCTTTGTATGTTTTTTTCTGTATGTATTGGGGGGAGGGGGAACATTTACATATAAACAGTCCTAAGTCTACAGTTTGTTATTTTTTTAATTATTATTATTATAATTATTATTATTTTTTATTGTCATTGTGAAGATGTCCAGTGGCTTTAAAGTCCTTGTTTCCTTTGTGGTGAAATAACCTCCTGGTAGTTTGAGAGATTGCCAAGAAGATGGAAAAAAAATGCAAAAATCCAGTAGCAGAGCATGGAATCTGTGTTGTTTTCCCATTCTGTTTATTACTGCCTCATTCAATAAATAGTGACAGATGTGGCTACAGGAAGTGGGGATGTGAATTCATCTCTGGTGGGTGGGGAGTCATGGGACAGATCTTGGCCTCTGAGAAAAATAAACTGCCTTTCAGGAGTGACTTTTATATCTGTGAAATATATTTGATGTTTTCAGGTAAGATTTATCACTGCCCTTAAGGTTATCTAGAATTATATGAAGTACTTAACTTCCTGAGAAATAATCGCCTTTGAATCAGGACTCATAGCACTACTTGGTGTTGCATCTTGCAAGAGATATCATGGGAGGAGACATGGAAGCCAGGTTATCCTGACAGTGAGGGGTTGTTAAATGTTGCAATAGGTTATTTTCTCTCAAATTATGGCAAAACACGCCCCCCCCCCCCCAACCAGCACTGAACAGGACAGCTGTCCTCTTCAAGTATTTGAAGCATTTTTGTCATGTACGAGGAGGATTCAGGTGCCCCAGAGGGCAGGGCTAGAAGCAGAAGAGCTTTTAGCTTTGCATAAGAGAAAATTTCCCAACAATCAGACCTTTTCAAAAATGGAAATTGGCTATCTCCTCTCCCCTCTGGAGATCTTCAAGCCAAACCTGACCACTTGGTGGGCATGTTGGAGAGGGAATTCTTGTTCAAGTTACAGGCTGACTGAAATGGAATCAGATTCTTGCTAAGTCTATGCTTCTATGATTCAGCACCAATCCCATTTATTCTGATGAGGATTTGTTTGCTTTGGCATGGTGGACCCTTACCTATTCTAGTAGGTCTGTAGGTCTAAAAATTTTGAGAGCCATCAGAAAGAGTTACCAAGGGAAGGTGGGGAATCTTTCTAAAGGACTCTTTAAACCTAGATTCTTATCCAACTGGGGTATTTGTAATTGTCATGCCTAGGGACAAGGAATAGATGAGCAGTCTGCTTGTAGTATACCAGCTTGTAGCATAATGCCTTGCACAGAGGTAGGGGTTTAATAAATATCTTGTGAATGAATCTGTGTAACTGAAGTCTACAGAACCATGACAGAATGTGAACAGGGTGAACACAGACTGATTCCCCAATTTCTTTTTTTTTTTTTCAATTTCTTTTTTACTCGATTCCTGAAGTTACCAAGTTATATAAGTAGAACTGGAAATTGTTCATTTTAATCAGACAGCTCCAGGGAATCAGTGCCATTGGGTTTTTCTCTTTTCTTTTGTCCTTTTTATTTTTAATATAAAAATAAATGATAATAGTTGAGAAGGCAACATACAAGGAAAACGTTTTTAAAAATACTATCAGACCAGTGCATGTTGAAATAAAAACAAACACCAGACATTAGGTATTTATATGGTAACATAAGTGAAAGATTACAAGCATGAGGTTTGGTTTTTCTTTTTTTGTCATCCAACACTTATAGAAAAGTTTAGCAACAAAACGAACCTCACCACAGAATTAAATACAGTAATTCCTTAGAGCCTTAGCTGCTGACTATAAATAGTCCCATACAAATCTCCAATTACTTAGAAATTATAGTTTGAATAACAAAAAAAAATCAATCTATTAAGGTATATACTACAATGCTGTTAAAATTAAGCATTTGGTAATAAAAATGCCTTTCCAATAACTGGAAGCAGCTGAAGAAATAGTCTTTACATTTTCCTTTCCATAATGCCTCAACTGAATAGCTAGAGAAAGTTAGGTTCCCCAATTTCTAGAGGTAGAGGGAGACCTGTAAAGCTCATAAGTGATATCATATTGGTTCAAATCTATACTATACTTTCCTCAAAAAATATGGCTGATAAAAAAATAAACCTAAGTTTTGACTTCCAGCCAAGATAACTGCCTGAGTGGGAAGTAGATTCTATAACTCCCATATACTTACTCCAGCAAAACCCTGAAGTTTGCACCATATCAAATAGTGACCAAGAAATCCAATTAGAAACTTCTACTCCAGGACTGCATAAGAGGTCAGCTAGTGAAAAGGGGCTATAGCAAAGCCAGAAACAGCGTAGGGTAGCATTGCAGAAATAGGTCAGGTACATGTGTAACCTGCAGGGCTCTATGTCTGGAAGAGCAGGAGGCTCCTCAAAGCAAGCCCCAGCATAAGGTCTTGGAAACCTCAGAACTGATAGCTGGCACCCAATGTGGTGCCACGGTACTCAGACTGGGCAACCCCAGGTCCAAGGGTTCTCTGGCCCCTAAAGGTTTATTCTGAGATGCCAGAGAAGACTCTAAAAATCAGTGCTCTGAACCCCAAAAGTCTAGGGGAAGCTAACCTCAGATGGTAGTAGAGATCAGCAGAAATATAGCCCAGAATAAGAAAAAGCAGGACCTACTACCCCACCCAAAGTGCAGCAGGGCCAAAACCTGACCCTGGCACAAAACCTCAACTCAGGAGCTAAGACTGGAGAGGTAAGTCAAGATAATATCAACCATTTACCCAAAAAATGTATCTATAAACCTAGAAATTGCCAAAAAGGAAGGCATAGAACTACCCAACAACTACAGAGACTTAAAGGAAAATAAGCTTTCCACGAGTACCATATGAATATCTAGAAGAAATAAAGTGAGAGATAGAAATAAAATGAAAACTCTGGAAGAGAATTGAAAGAATAAATAGATTAAAAGAAAATGTGGTAAACCTAACCCAAGAAATGTACTGGAATAAGCCAAACAGAAACCCATAACCTTGAGACAAGAAGAAATGTTAGAATAATATCAAATGATTGAAAAAATAGAAAGAAATGTAAGAACTGATAAGGTCAGGTGGAGGAGAGAGAACTTAAGAACCATAGGACTCCTCCAAAACCATGATGACCCCTCTACTCCCCCCCCCCAAAAATCTCCAACACTGTATTTCAAGTTGTCATAATAAAAACTGCCCAAATCTATTCAAATCAGATGACAAAGTAAGAATATATGAAAGGCACTGACCACCTTTTAAAAGGAAAACTCCCAGGGAGTATCATAGCCAAAATTCTGAGACCTCTTAATATCAAAGAAAAAAAAATACTGTGAGCCTCTAGAAAGAAGCATTTCAAGTACCAAGGAACAATATAGTCAGGATCACACAAAACCTGGAACCTGGAAGATTCTTCTAAGAAGTGAAAGAGATGATTGGAATATACTACTACCAAAAAAAATAAGTTTACAACCAAGATTAATTTAATGTGCAAAGAAAGCTAAATGTAATCCTGCTGGGTGAAAAATTCATCTTTAATGGAATAGAGGACTTTTCAAGCATTTTTTAATGAAGAGACCAGATTTGAGTAGAAACTTTGAAATGCAAACACGAGTCAAAAGAAAACTAAAAAGGTAACTTTATTTGAGCAATTTGAAAGCTGTGTGATGATATACTACTAACATTCTAATAGGGTGAGAAGTATCCTTTCAGGAAATAAATGTCTTCAGAGGGTATTGAGAGAGTTAAATAAGAGTGGGGGGGCAGGGCAGTGGAAGGTCCTGTGGGCGGATTGTTTTTTGTACTGAGGCATTAAAGAGGGGAAATAGAAGGATAGCTAAAAGTAATGTACTAGTGTGTAAAGAAGGAAAACTTGCTATTTCTCATAATTGGGGTACATGAAAAATCAAAGCAACAAGCATTTCTTAAGCTGTGTGTTTGGCACTGTGCTAAGTATTGCTGATACAACTAACCCCTGCCGATAGTCCAATTGGGGAGACAACGTGCAAACAGCTACATGCAAGGAAAATATATACAAGATGGACTGGAGAAAATCACAGAGAACTGGGAAAGACTTCTTACAGAAGACAGGACTTTAGCTGAGACTGGAGGGAAGCCAGGAGGCAGAGACAAGGAGGGAAAGCATTTCAAGTATAGTGAAACTGCCCAGAGTTAAGGAGATGCAGTGTTTTTTGTGAGGAACAGCAAGGTGGTCATTGCCACTGCAGAGTATGAAGAAGGGAGTAAAAAGACTGGAAAGGTAGGAAGGGGGCAGATCATGAAGGACTTTAAAATCCAAACGGAGAATAAGTCTTTGAAGTTCATTGAATTGGGGTGGGATGGGGTTGGAGATGACATGGTCAGACCTGAGCTTTAGAAAGACCACTTTGGCAGGGGAGCAGAGGGTGCACTAGAGTGGGAGAAATTTGAGTCAGGAAGATCAGCCAGTAGGTTGGGAAGGGAAAGAGGAAAGTGGGCATCAAATGAACCTAACTGTTATTGGGACAAAGGAGTGTTTTACATACAGTTTAGTGTTAAAATCCGTCAAATTCAGCAGGGAGATCAGGTAGGGGAGGGGAGAGGGTGGAGACGAGGTAAGAGGGAACATAATCCTGGGGATGGAATAATCAAAAGCCAAGCAAATTTCCTGATCCTGAAGGATAAATTAAAAGGGGAAAAGAAGATCTAAAATCTACTATGTGTCTGGCATATGTTAATTACTTCAAATGCTTCTTGACTTAAAAGGCACAATTGAGAAGTGACTGAACAAATTTGGTATATGACTGTAAGAAAATATTATTGTGTCTTTAAAAAAAAAAAAAGGAAAAGGACCGATTCAGAGAAATCTAGGAGATTTGTATGAACTGGCTTATAAAGTAAAGTGAGCAGGGCCAGGAGAACAATTTATATGAGGCCAGCAACATTATAAAGAAAACTATCTTTGAAAGACTTAAGAACTGATGTGGTAACCAACCACATCTGCAGAGGACAGGAAGCATGTTACCTACCTCCTGAAAGAGAGATGATGGACTCAAGATTCAGAAATAAACCGTTTTTGACATGGCTTCTGTTATGGATTCATTTTGTTTGCTATGTTTTTGTCACAAGAATTTTTTCCCCCTTTCATATAAATTTTTAATTGGGGAGGACAGTTACTATAGTAATTTGCCCCCAAGTTCCAAAAAAAAAAAATGCCATTAAAATATGTTTAAAGGCAAAGAAAAGACAGAAAGAAGTACAGATAAATTGGATAGTTCTGAAAATAACAATATAACCACTAGAAGTTCATAACAATCAAGTTCTATTTAGCCAATCAATATAAATTAGCTTTTCCAAAAGGATGTTTCCTTTGAAGATTATAATGAGCACAGAAATAAATATAAGCACATACACACACCTGGGGAACACTCTTAGCAGAGTCCCCCTATACTGTTAAGGGGAGCAGTCCCTTGGTCCCTGGGGAGAATGGGCTCAGCCTTCCAACTCAGTATTCTCTCCCTTTCTTCCAGTTCATTTCCAAGTGCAGCATAACTAATGGCTAAGTCTACAATGTCAGCTCCTCCTCAGCTGGGTCCCAAATATCATTCCTTAGAGCATTGGCCTCCTGGTCACTAAACCTGTCACCAGCGCCAACCGTGACTCAATCTCCTTTTTGAAAGCCACAAGTTTGTATACATCTTGACTTTAAACAAAAGAACATATGCTCACGCAAAGGTTTGAGGACCATATTCATAGGCTGCATGCCTGCCTCAGATGAACAAGGTTTGAGAGAGGCCTCTCCTATTATAACTACCTCATCTTCTACTTCTCTTATCAGAAGGAAGTCAGAAAGGCAGGGGTCAGAGTAAAAGAGATTGGGTCTGGTGGACTAAAGTCTTTTGAATACAATTGCAGTTCCAATCAAAAAGACTCGTTTTTGACTAGTAGGCCAGGACCAGTTATAAAATATCTGCATTGCTCCATGGTTCTCCAAGGCACTTCTATCACTAATCATTAATCTTGTCTGGAAGTTGGCTCTCAAGCCTTTGCTTTGTTGGGCTTTGCATCGGCCATTTATGTTGATTCCTGCTTACCAGCCCCGCTTTATACACAAACATTCCTTTCCCTCTCGCACCTATATTGTGTCATTTTGGAAAAATCAGGAGGATTTTTCTGGTGGAGGTGATTGGGTGTGGTACAGTTCCATACATTTGAAAGGAATTAGAAGAACTCAGCCTTCCAGTCCTAGAATAAAAAGCTATTAGCATAGAGATGCTTTGGGACCGGAACCAAAGAAAGCATAGGTTGTATAGAACGTGCGGGAGCCAGACTTTAAGGAACGGTATGCTGACTCTGAAGTGAAGCTCAAGCGTTAGGTTTCCTTCACACAGATGGACTCAGTTTGAGGGAACTATCCATTCTCCACAACCTCAGAGTGGAGTAAATTGGTAGTAACACTATTTGGATCCTCATAATAGTAGATTATAAAATTATATCTACAAGGAGCCCTGTCTGCAAGTCTGTCCAAGCCTGCTGGAAGAATATGAAGCCTGAAGCGTTTCTGCCGAGTTTAAACGGACAGGTCTACAGAGGAATCCCATGGGCACAGCTCTTTTTAAGGGGAAGGTGGTGAGATGAATCTAAAAATCTGCTCTGAGTCATGAATTTGGATTCCCCCCAAATTCCTTATCTTCTACCTCTTTCTTTCTGCTTATCTTAAAGAGGCAAGAGGACTTGTCTCGCATTTTTCTACCTTAATTTTTTGTCTCCCTGCATAGCTTCAATGATCTGTAGAACCTTCACCATTTTCTCACCTGGCTATAATTATTCAATTAAAGATGAAGGACTTTTCTGCACTCATCTCACCATCTGGAGTGGCCTAACATCTCCTGGTAATCTGTTTTTTTGTTTTACCATAACCCCATACTATCATCTTATTTTGTTGCCCTTTGCCTCTTCCTATGTGGAGTGAAAATATAAATTCCATTTCAGTGAAATTTATCTTCTGGTAATAAGCAGAACAGATGGCTCAAGGGCCTTACAGTAAATCTAGAAATACTAAAACTTCTGACTGCCAACTACCCTCCTGTGTCACGGTGTGTTCTGGAACTGATTCTCCTGAGACCTAAAATCGGGAGTGGGGAATCTGCAATCTTGAAGCCACATATGACCTTCCAGGTCCTTGGGTGTGGCTTTTTGACTGAGTCCAAGTTTTACAGAAGGAATCTTTTTATTAAGGGATTTGTTCTAAGTTCTGGGTCTTCAAGTGTGGCCCTTTGAATCCAAACTTCACTACAAGGCCACATGTGGCCTCAGGGCTGTAAGTTCCCACCCCTGATCCAGATTATTCCTTCTAAATTAAGTGCTAAGACTCATTAAGTTGTAGGTTAGCTAGCATTCATTGGGCATTGATTACATTTATTACATGTACTAGGGACTGTGAAGAGTAATGTCTAAGACAACAAAGGAGTAGCAATAATTCTTCTGCATTAACTGAAGAAGAAACTGAGGAGCCAATGGCCCAGTGACTTGTCCAGTTATGATTTAAGTCAGTTTCCTATAGGCCATAGAAAAGAGGAATCTTGTACTCCCTTTACTCCATGTGATCCTTACAACCACCCTATGAAGTATGTAGGTCAAGCATTATCATTTCCTTTTTACAGATCAGAAAATGGAAGTCCATCTAAAAGTAGAACCAATATTCAAATCCTAGTCTTGTGACACAAGTCCAGTGTTCTTTCAGCTATTCCATGTTCTTCTAGATGATTATGACTTGTGGGTATGGTTCTTGTTTATCCTTAATTTTTGAAGAGGACCGATGACATCATGAGTGATGATATGACTTGTGTGTGAATTGGATTTAAGTGAGGCAGAGTTTCACAAAGTTGTCAGCCTCACTGTCTCCTCCAGAGCCATTGAAGTCCAATGGCAGGGGAAAAAAGCCAGGGCTTAGTGGATGACCTTGGCATGTTTGATGTTTGGTCTAAGTGTCCCACAGTAAATGCCTCAGCTGCCCTCATGGCATTGAAACAAATGGCTCTCATCCACCCATTCTACCAGGGGAAGTCTTAACATGCTTGAGGGTAGACACTCCTCTAATTCACTGATGGGTCTGAGCCCCTTTGGTTAGTCTCAGCCTGATTTAGCCCATCTGCCAAGATAGTTTTACCCCAGTGACCACTGCACATACTACACACATTCTTGGAGTCACGGGTGAGAGTTGAGTGCCAGGTGGACACCAAAGGGGAATGAACAGCCCTGAAAAGGGCTCAGCAAGCCATCACAGCAGAGGTATTAGTCCTCCTTGAACACCCCATACACCCCTGGGTATGGTTAATAGAATATTGAAAGGAAGATGGCCTAGATGAGCTTACTATGCTTTTAAGTGGCACATTAACCAAGGACATAAAGAAGAAATAGGTCCTGCCTTCAACAATCTTGAAATCTAATGACAAACAGCACCATCACCTGAACATGCCTGATCATACTATCATGAGGTGAGAGGTTGGACCAAAGGTGTGACATGGTGGTAAGAGTATTGAATTCGGAATTAGAAGCCATCGATTCTAATCCTGACTGCTACTTACTACCTGAACGGTCTTGGGAGTTCCCTTCTCGACTTCAATTCCTCCTCTATTAAAAAAAAAAAGTGTCCCTTCTAACAGTTGTCTAACTCTGAAGTCCTACCCAACCCTTGGGTTTCTGAATTTCTTTGAAAATGCAGGATATGACAAGGATTACAGGTTATTAATCCAACCATTTAAAATATGACTGGTTGATCACTTTAAAAAAGTTATGGAAGTGAAAAATAATTAAAATCTACCTGTAAACAAAATGTAAATTATGATAAGATTTCATTAGCTGGAATTTATTTTTTTATTCTACATGGAAGAGGGAGAAATTAACACTAAAATTAAGTAATATAAACTGGTGAAAACTTGCTTCCTGAGCTCAGCACATATTTTTAACCCATTTTCTTACTCTATCTAGAGCAAGGGTTCTTAACCTAGAATCCATGAACTTTAAAAAAATGATACCTCAATATAATTTATTTCCTTTTAATCTTACATATTTATCTTAAGGATTTAAAAGCATTCTGAAAAGGGATCCATAGGCCTCACCATACTGATAGCTGAAGGAGTCCATGACACATAAATGCTGAAGAACCCCCCAATCTAGAGCATTGCAGAGGTCCCCAGTCATCAGAGTCTTTATTGCTTTGCTATACTGTACTTGCTAAGGCAGGGAATACTCAATACATTTGAAATATTTTCAACAAAGATCAGCTTGAGTTGTAAAATTTGTAAATTTCTGTGAAGATTTTTTTGGCTGTCTGGTAACCTAATTCCTGGGTCTTTTTGTACATCCTTGTATAACTCTTCCTATACTCTCTTAAAATCCCCAGAAAGTAAACAGAGAAGAAACTCCATTAAGTACATGTGAAAAAATCACCATCTGCAGAATTGCCTTTTTTTTTTTTTGAGGGGGGAAGGCAAGGTAATTGGGGTTAAGTGACTTGCCCAAGGTCACACAGCTAGTAAGTATGTCAAGTGTCTGAGGCCATATTTGAAAGGTTCTCCTGATTCCAGGGTCCATGCTCTATTCACTGTTCCACCTAGCTGCCCCCTATCTGTAGAATTGTTGAATAAGAAAGGAGTTAAACTTTGTCATAATTTATCTTTTTCTCCACTCAGTGAAATTAGTTCTCTTATCTTTTAAATTTTTCATTTGGCAGGGAGCATTGCTTCCCATCAAAAGAACAAACCTTTAGTTAATAATAATTAACTATTATTATAACAGCAAGCTAGATGAAGGAGGTATTTTGTAGGACTCACTGTAGGTAACTTCTGCCCTGCAGGTGAATCCTGCTTTATAAAAACCAGATATATTAATTTATAAATGTAAAAATAGGGTGGTTATTTCTATTACAAAAGAATTCTTTATTTTATATATTTAAATAATTTGTTTAAAAATTAAGTTTACATACAATTTTTTAGAAATGCAGTTCTTCTGTAAATTGAAATATACCTATAATTAAATCATTTGTTAAAATAAGAAGTAATAATAATAATTCACCTGAATTAACCACATTACAATTCACAACAGTCCTATAAGGTGGATAGGATAAGTATTTTTCAACCAGAATTATGGTTTCATTGGTGTAGGGAAGTCCCAGTGAGGAAACTCCTTCTATTAGTGACCATAGTATGCCATAGATCACATCAGGGCAGGACTTGAATCCAGGTCCTTAAGACTCCAAGACTAACTCTCTACTGACTATGCCATGTTGTCTCACTATAATTAGCATTATTCCCTTTTACAGCTGAGGAAACTGAGATTAAATAGCTGGTTCACATTCCCAAAACTAATAAAAGACAGATCTGAGGCTCAAGCCTTCTGACCCATTGCTCTTTTCTCATTACAGGCACTGGTTTTGATTATGCCCCATTTTAAGAAAATCTGAATTTGCGCATGTCTGGTGTAATAAGAGGCATATTTAGAAAACGAAACACTGGTTAGTAAATTTATATCCAAGAATAGGGTTTAAATTTATGAGCCATGACTTCAATTGGGCAATGACAGGATGATTTTTGGCCAGGGATGGAGTGCCACTAACCAAGGAGTTTTGCAAATCTGAACAATAGGATTTAAACTGAAAAGAAGGGGAGAAAACTCCCTAGATAGAGGCCACAAAATAACTACAATGTAGTCAATTGATTAGCAGTTAAGAATTCACAGAAGAAACCCAAGAGTGAAGTGAGCAATAAGCTGCTGCTTTACATGTCTATACCTTAGTACACAAAGTATGGGGAACAAGCAAGAATCTAACATAGATTCTAACAAGAGGAGGCAAATTTGACCTCAGAGGTATCACTGAAATTTAGTGGGATGAGATCTGGACTGGAATATGTCTCTACTATCTTTATTTAAAAGGAATTGTAGGTAATAGGGGTCAGGCAGAGGTGGGGGGTAGCTTTACCAAGAAAACCCCATGGACATTATTGGCATGCTATGGTCAACAGGGTCATAAAGAGGCTGACACAATGACATTCTAAATACAGTGCCTGACATAGTGTCTTATATACAGTAGGGGCTTAATAAATATTTATTGATTTTTTTTTTAAGAAGACACACTCACAAGGGAAATTGGAAACCAGAGAAAGGAGACATAGTGAAGACTTTTTGGGACATCAGCAGAGACAGAAACAAGTGCTATTATAATTGGAGTATTCTATAAACCACCTGGACAGACACAGGAAATAGATGAAGAATCAAGGAAACATCTCAAGTCTGGCAGGAAGACATGGTAGATTGTGGATGGAGAACTTCAGTTCCCTGACATCTGCTAGAGCTCTCTGCCCAAGGCAGGAGAGCTCATCTTTTCTTGACTTGTCTTAATGATCATTTTATCCTGCAAAAGAATTATCAGGGAGGTGAGGAGAAACAAGAAGAAACTGGTTGCTAGTTAGTTTCAAAATGATGTGAATCTTGGAAGTGACCGCTCCATCTTAGAATGTGTAATAGAGAAGGCTAGAGAAATCAAATATCTAGTTTGCTATGCACCCTAGATTTCAAGAGAGCAAATTTCAAATAGTTTAGAGAAAAGAAAGGGAAGAACAAAATTTCAAAGATACACATAATTCTAATGAGTAGGCAGAACTGGCTAAAGAGATTGATACAAAGAGAACTTCATCATCTAACTTGAATTTTTAAAAAAGAAAAAAAAGTTGACTTTCAGAGCAGGATCATGGGGTGGGCAAGAATAAGCGCCTCACTAAAGGTAGCAAAAAAGGAGCCAAGAAGAAAGTGGTTGATCCATTTTCAGAGGATTGGTATGATGTAAAAGCACCAGCTATGTTCAGCATTTGCAATATTGGCAAGACACTGGTTACAAGGATTCAAGGAAGAAAAATTGCCTCTGATGGTCTCAAAGGCGGAGTTTTTGAAGTGAGCCATGCTGATCTGCAGAATGATAAGGTTGCTTTTCTAAGTTCAAGTTAATTACTTGATGTAATAAAAACTGGATGTTCAGGGTAAAAATTGTTTGACTAATTTCCAACGGATCTTATCCATGGTCAAAAAGTGGCAGACCATGATCGAAGCCCATGTTGATGTCAAAACTACCTAAGGGTACTTGCTCTGCCTCTTGTGTTGGTTTTACCAAAAAGCACAACCAGATCTGTAAGACCTCTTATGCCCAGCACCAACAGGTCTATCAAATTCATAGGAAAATGATGGAAATCATGACCTGAGAGATGCAGGTAAATGACTTGAAAGAAGTTGTCAATAAGCTGATTCCAGACAGCACTGGGGGAAAAAAAAACATAGAAAAGGCTTTCCAGTCCATTTACCCTCCATGATGTATTTGTCCAAAAAGTCAAGATGCTCAAGAAGCCCAAATTTGAATTGGGGAAGCTAATGGAACTGCATGGTGAAGGTGGAGGCTCTGGAAAAGCTTCAGGAGATGAAACAGGCACAAAAGTAGAAAGGGCTGGGGGCAGCTAGGTGTCGTAGTGAGTAGAGCACCGGCCCTGGAGTCAGAAGGACCTGAGTTTGCATCCAGCCTCAGACACAACACACACAAACAAAAACCTAGCCCTGTGACCTTGGGCAAGTAGAAAGGGCTGATGGCTATCAACCACCAGTTCAAAAATCTGTCTAAAATAACTTTTGAATTTTGAAAAATAAAAATTTATCATTGTGAAAAAAAAAGTATGGAAAATGGAAGCAAGGGAATTTCATGGAAGATAAATAGGAAGTTGTACCCTAGTCTGTAGGAATAGTGGCAGGAGTGCTCTATCTCAGAATAAGCTGAGGCTAGCAAGAAAAGCTAAGGATAGCAAAAAAGAGGAGGGGGATTAAGCTACATTGGGGAAAAGATGAGGATCAAAGAAGACTCGGGGCCACTCTTTGAAATGGATTGAATAACAATGACAGAAGACAGGAAGTGGACCTTCTATTTTGCCCCTGTTTTCTCTGCAAGGCAGAATGATCTTTGTACTGGAAAGAATGGGTGTGGGGGGTTGGGAAATGGAAAGGAGAGAGAAAGAGAATACCTAAACTACCAAGCCCAGATGAACAATTTCCTAGGACAGCAGTTCCCCCCTGAAATCCTTTCACAGGGTCCACATAATAAGATATTATTTAGCCTTTCTCATTCTCATTCTCTCACGAATGTACAGTAGAGTTTTCCAGAGGGTACAGCTGCAAACATGAAGAATGAATATCTCTTCTACAGAATTGTACTTTTGCCTTCCAAATGGATGCATCTATAAGTATGGCTGGATTTGCTATTTGCAGCTAATCAGCTAAGATTTTCTTTTATATGAAGGCTTGGCAATAAACACTAGTCAAGTATTCAAAGTGCTAAGTAACTTTATTGAATCTTATGGTTTATTGTGGAACAACTGTGTTGATGTTTACCTTGATGATGCAAAAGCAGTGATGGGTAAAACTGTTGATGCCCTAGCATTAATCAAAGCAGTGACACCAAACCATACTAGCAATAGTATTCTTTGCTGCCATACACTCACAGCTTTAAAAAACAAACAAACAAAAAAGCAATTTCAGTTAAGAATGTCCTTGATGACGCAATAAAAATGATTAATTTTATTCATTCTCAACCCTTGGTTATGCATCTTTTTAATATTCTGTGTGACAAAATGGGAAATATGCCTCAAGCACTTGTATTGTAGACTGAAAGATGATGGTTCTCTTGCCCGAAAGTGTTCTTGCTGCTGTTGGAGCAGTGGATTGAACTAGATCACCCTTTTAATTTGAAAGGCTGAATGCCAGGGGCAGCTGTGTAGCACAGTGAGTAGAGCACCAACCCTGGAGTTCAAATTTGACCTCAAATTTGACTTGATATGTGCTAACTGTGTGACCTTGGGCAAGTCACTTAACCCCAATTGCCCTGCCTCCCCCCCTCCAAAAAGACAAGAAAGAAAGAATGAAAGAAAGAGAAAGAAAGACTGTCAAAATTATTCAGTGAACCAATGTTTTCCAAATGATTGTTGATGTATAATCATCTATGGGTAAAAGATCCATTCAAAGTGCAAGAGAAATTAATGGATTTTAAAGTAATAGCACAAAAAGGTCACCGATACAGTTTCAGATTCCACATTGGAATCTGGAAGAAAGACCCACTTGTTGAGTTTTGGCATAGTAGCAAAAAAGAACATCCACAATTATCTGAAAAGACCCATAAAATTCTCCTCCCTTTTCCAACTACATATCCATATAAAGCTGGAGTTTCTTCACATATTTCAACCAAAACAACTTATCACAACAGATTGAATGGAAGAGATATGAGAATTCAGTTGCCTTCTATTAAGTCAAATGTTAAAGAGATTTGCAAAAATGTAAAAACAATGTTACTCTTCTCACAAATTTTTATTTGTTTTGCAAAACAGTTATTTTCATTTTTAAAATTATATTAACATGTAAATCAATTTATTGTTGTTATTTTTAATAGGTTGATTAAAAATTTAATTGATCAGTTTTAATTTCCAGTATGGTAAATATTGATAGATAGATACACTCAAGAGTGTTATGAAGCTCAAATGAGGTAATGGGTGTAAAGCACTTTGCAAACCTTAATGCCCTATACAAATGCCGGTTCTTATTATTTTGGCTCCGTCACCAAGCCTCCAGTCCAGGGATGATGTCATTTCCTGAGCCTTCTACCTCATTCCTGCTGTAGAGATCAATGTTTATAGAGCAGTTCAGGGGTCTGCTGGTAAATGTTTGACAATCAGGCTCTCTGGAAAAGAAAATAAATGTATGCATGGAGGGGGGAGGGCAGGACAATTGAGGTTAAGTGACTTGCCCAAGGTCACACTGCTAGTTTTGTGTTAAAAGTGTCTGAGGCCAGATTTGAACTCTGGTCCTCGTGACTCCAGGGCCAGTGCTCTGTTCACTATGCCACCTAGTTGCCCCTATACAATACTTCTAAGAGTGTAAAAGGGTCCTACAACCAAGAAGTTTGAGAAACACTTTCCTAGGGAATTAAAATAATGGTCAGATGTGATTATTTAGCTACTGACATTGATCTTTGAAAGATTATGGAGAATGTGAGAAGTACTGGAGAAGGGCAAAGATTGTCCCTAATTCCTTCTATAAAAGGGGAAACAAAGATCTTGATTCCCAGTAAATTTCTAGAATGTATAATTAAAGGGATGGTTAGTGAATGTCTAGAAAAGAAAGTAGTGATGACAAAGGCCCAGTATAACTTCCTCAGGAACAGGTCATGCTGCCTTCAGGACTCTGAACAATGCAAGAACAATGCAAGATCCATGATTCTCGTCATCGAATCAATCCATAAATCCAGAGGACCAATTACAACGAATACTGCTCACTTCCTGAGAGACAGGGGATGAATGCATTATCCAGAATGAGACACATTTTTGGACGTGGCCAATGTGGGAATTTGTTTTGCTTTATTTATTTGTTATATGAGTTTTGTTTTTCTGGGGGCTTGAAGTGGAAGAGTAGGAAAAATATGTTTGATCATTAAAAAAATAAAAAATTTAAATAAAAACTGGCAAAGAGTAAAGGAAAAGTCCAATTTAGTTTTTAAGAAAGTCTTCTTTATGTTAAACTGAAATCTGATTCCCTGTAACTTCCACCTTCTCATCCCAGTTCTGCCCTGAGCCCAAGTAGGAAATTGGGCGGTCTTCCAGGTTATAGCCCTTTGTGCATTTGAAGATAGCTATGATACCTCACTTAAGTCCTTCAACTCGTCCGACTTGGCTTTCAGCCTTTAGCCCTATGGCCACTCTCCTGAACATACACTCTTGCAATATGGTGGAGTCTTTTGTGGCTTAGTTCAAAACAAGAAACAAACCAACAAAAAACCAGCTGCTTTACCCCTGGCTCCCAATGACCTACTCGGATGCCTAATCACGACATGGAATTGACCATGGTTGTGTCAGCCAAGAGTTCTGACTGTTCTAATGACCATGTCACACTATTAGCAATTAATTGAGCTTATGATGTGAGTCAGTGTCAAACCAGGTGTCCCTCATCTAAGACCTTGTATAGTTGATTATTTTTAACCTAGAGTCAGGGTTTCATATTTCTCCCTGCTAAATTTCATCTTGGGATCATCTCTAAGTTTGACAAGCATGCCCCCACCCCAAACCCTATGGCATGCTAGTAGAAACATCCTTTCCTCCTGAATACTAAAGTACTCAAGACCCTCTGTGATCTGACCCCAGTCTACCTTTCTAACCTTGCCTGCTCCACTGCAGCCCGACATCCATATTCACTGCCCTTCAAGCACACGGTCTGTTCCCACCTCCATGCTTTTAACTGTTCTCTCTTCCCATCCCCCTATTTCAGAATGCCCCCAGATGCTTTCCTCACTCCTCTGTGTTCCACCCATTCTTTGAGGTACCACTCAATCCACACTTCCTTCCCTGACCCATCACCCCTTCACCAGTGCTCTCTCCTTCCTCTGAAAAGCTACGCTACTTTTTGCCTGCCCTTCCCATTTGGTATTTTCATCATCTGCCATGTATATTGTTGAGAGGATCAGATGAGATAATGTATATAAGCACTTTGCAAATCTTAAAGTGCTGTCTAATGGTTCTTGTAATTTTTATTGTTCAATGGGTAAATCATAGAAAAACCATTGGATCTAGAGTCAAGGGTTGTTGTTCAGTCATTTCCGTCGTGTTTAATCCTTCATGACCCCTTTTTGGTGTTTTCTTGGCAGAGATGATGGAGTGGTTTGCCATTTCCAACTCTAGCTCATTTTGCAGATGAGGCCACTGAGGCAAACAGGGTTAAGTGACTTGCCCAGGGTCCCACAGCTAGTAAGTATCTGAGGTCAGATTTGAACTCAGGCCCAGCAGTCTATCCACTTTGTCACCTAGCAGCCCTAGTCAGTTCCATGGGCTATGTGGTACAGCAGAAAAAGCACAAACCAAGGAATCAGGGAACCTGGACCCCAGTGCCAGCCCTATCACTTATGTGTGACTTTGGATGAGTCTCTAAGACTCCATTTCTTAATCTGCAAAGTGAAGGGGTTGGACCAGACAGGCCATAAGGTCACCTGAGGCTATGATCGATCCTGGTGTTATGGCCCAACGTTTTCAATCTGCCAATCTTCAATGTATGTAGGAACAGATTTAGTGATCAAAGGGACCAAAAGAGGGGCGGCTAGGTGGCACAGTGAGTAGAGCATCAGCCCTGAAGTCAGAAGGACCTGAGTTTGGATCCGGCCTCAGACACTTAACACACACACAAACAAAAACTTAGCCGTGTGACCTTGGGCAAGTTACTTAACCCCAATAGCCCTCCAAAAAAAAAAAAAAAGGGACCAAAAGAGATAGACCATCTAGCCCAGCTCTCTCATTTTACAGATGAGGACACTGAGGCCAAGAGAGGTCAAGTGTTTTGCCTATGATCACACAGATAATAAGTAGGAGAGCCAGGATTAGAACCCAGGCCCTCTCACTCCAGACTTGCTCTATTTTTTCAATTGTATTGTGATATTTCTACTGTGAGCAACTGAGATGTGCATTATAACGATGACCCAATGGCCTGTCCGAAGTCAGCTGCTTTACCCCCAGGCTCTTGATGACCCCCTCTGATGTCTGATCATGGCATGGAATCGACCATGACAAAAAGCTCTGACTGGTCTAATACACTGGAAGGACTTTGAGGATGTCCAGCTGGTGTCTGGTGGGGGGGGGGAGGGGGGAGGGAAGGAATCCTCTCTCAGCAGAAGGCATGCTCTTGTCCCCCAATCACAAAGGATCCTTAAGTCACTTTCTTGTCTTTCCCAAACTCAGCATCAGTGGAGTTCCTGACAAGGCAGGACATACAGCACCCGGGAAACAGAATGTTGGACTTGGGGTCTAGACTCCTGAGATTGTACTTCAGCTCTGCAAGGGGAAGGAAGCAAGACAGGCCCTGTGCTAAGCACTTCACAAATGTGATCTCCTTTGGTCCTCACAACAACCCTTGGAGGTAGGTGCTGGTATCATTCCCATTTCACAGTTGAGGAAACTGAGTCAGACAGTGGCTAAGTAACTTGGCCAGAGTCACACAGCTAGAAAAGGCCTGAGGCCGGATTTGAACTTGTGAGGATAGTCTTCCTGATTCCAAGCCCAGGGCACTTCACCACCTAGTTGCCTATGACATCCTAGGTGCTTTTAATAAATACTTGTCAATTGATTCTCCCTAGTTGCCTATTGCCACCCCAATTCCAGGAATTTTCCAGGGACTTTCTTTCCTCTTCCAATATATGTCCTGTGCTCCTAGTAATTAATTCGGTATTTCTCATCTTCCTCCCCAAGTGAAAAGTCCCTGTTCCTTAATGTGAATTAGTCTTCCTAAGTCCTTATACTAAAGTGAGAATGGCTGATAGTCCCATTTAAGGAACCTGGGGTTGAATCTAAATGTTGCTACTGTCTTTGTAGCTCCTCCTTCATTTTCTGGAGAGAATCAGCCTCTCATTCCAAAGTTTTTGAGTTTGGGTTTGGGTTTTTTGAGCTCAAGAGCAGGCTCTGCTTTGCCCTGGTTTAACAATCCGGAAATCTCACTGAGGCTCCTTAGCTCTTGGCTAAGCTCAGCTTTTCTAGCCCTCTGCCCCCCTTTCCACAAACAGAAGAAATAGGAGGAGCCAAATGCTCCTTTCCCATGTAGGGCCCACTAATCAGAATGGAGGTCTAGGCCATGCAGTGAGCTAGGAAAGGAACGCCAGCCACTCACCTCCCCCTCCCCTTCCAAGGGGTTCCAGGGGCCTTCCACAAGCTCCTCCTCTCCCACCCTCAACTGACCACAGCAATGTTTGCTTAACTATAGAAAAGCCATACTAATTAGAGTTTTAACTGCTTCCCATTTCTAATGACTGGGCAGCCCAATACTCATTAGGCCCATCACTCAGTATGTGTCTAACTTCAGTGAGGTTGGATCACAACACTGAACCATTTGCTTATGTGCACTCTTTAGATATGCTTGCTTCCATAGCAGCACACTCTTGACTGACAATTAAAAATAGGAGAAAAAGGGTACCGAGTCTGTGTGCGACCAAAGCCTGCTCCAGAGTTTCTAGGAGTGGATAAAGTATTGGGTCTTGTGTCCAGAAAGCCTGAATTCAAATCTAGCCTCACTTACCAGCTGTGTGACCCTAGGCAAATCACTTAACCTCTCCTTGCCTCAGTTTCCTAATCTGTAAAAAGGGGATAATAATAGCACCTACTTCCCAAATAAAATGTGACTATATTTGTAAAGCACTTTACAAACCTTAGCTATTGTTAATCTAATCAGAAATCTTCTTGATTGCCTGGGTGGGAGCCTGGGATTGAAAGACTCCATCATAGGGGTGGCACAGTGAATAGAGCACTGGCGCTAGAGTCAGGAAGACCTGAGTTCAAATCTGACCTCAGATACTTAACACAGAAACTAGGAGTGTGACCTTGGGCAACTCACTTAACCCCAATTGCCCTCTAAAAAGCAAAAAAAAAAAAAAAAAAAAGACTCCATCATCTAGAAAGTTCAGTGGGCAAATCCTAAAGTTAGTATGGAAGTTTTGCAAGAGTTAAGAGGGGTTCTGGAAGCCCTGCCTAGGGATTGCCTGCCTGAAGCTCATCATTTTTGAGAACTTTCCTTAAGTGTAGAGAGAGTTCTATTACACACACTTCTATTTCCCTTAACCTGGTGTATTGTTTCTAAGTTTCTATAGTCAGAAAAAAAAAAAGCCCTAAAAAATGCCCTCTTGTGGCTTGGAGTGTGGGGAGAGAGAAGATAAAAAGAAATAGCTGCTTGTTGTTGCTCAGCTATGTCAAACTCTTCATGACCATTTGGGTCTTCTGGACAGAGATACTGGGGTGGTTTGTCATTTCCTTCTCCAATTCATTTTACAGATGAGGAAACTGAAGCAAACAGGGTTAAGTGACCAGCCCAGCGCCACACAGCGAGTAAGTGTCTGAGGCCAGATTTGAACTCAGGAAGATCAGTCTTCCTGACTCTGGGCCCAGCACCCTAACTACTATGTCTCCTACCTGCCCTACTGCTGTGTACTAAGACCTTCTTCTAACCCTTGGGGTGGCAGCAGCAGCAGCAGAACAGGTGAGCCTGGAGGTTCTGAGGTCCCCTGGAAAAGGAATTGAGTTTAGAGTCAAATCTGCCTTTTACTCCCAGTGTGACCTGGGCAAGTGCCCTGAGCTTTCTAAATGAAGTTCCCCATGTGAAATAAATGGGGTTGGACCCAGCGAATAGGAGAGACATCCTATCCAGGAAAAAACAAAACAAAACAGAATCTGAAGTCAGAAAATGTTAGACTGAATTTTGGCTCAATCACTGAGCAACCATGAGGACCTCTCTGGTCCTCAGTCTCCTGACCTGTAAAATAGGAGGGTTGGACTTAACTTAATAACTCCTCCAGATCTAAATTCACCTTCTCTGTCATTCAACACTCATTATTTTAACTAAGCATGTATTTAAAAGTCTACTGTGATCAGGTGCTTAGATCAGAACACTTCGATAGGGAGAGGGGAAGAGGGGAGAGGGATACAAAGGTCAGAGACTGTGGACTGGTAGAAGAAGCCCTGAATTTGGAGTCAGGGGACCTGGATTTGAAGCCCATCTTTGGCACTTACTACCTGTGTGACCTTGGTTGAGTCATTTGATTTATCTTACTTAAGACCTTAGCTTTTTTCCCTGTAAAATGAGAGATTTGGATCTAAGGTCCTTTACAGGTCTAAGTCTAAATTCTAATCTAAGACAAGGTCCCTGTTCTAATAGAGCATAGACTGGTAATTAAGCTTTTCTTTCAGCAGATCTCTGAGAATCCTCTTGGGCCAAGAAGGTCCAGCCAAGGATGTTCCATCTTGGAATTTGGGTTTAATAGGGAGGGAAGTTTAGAAAGTAGTGAAAAGTGGACAGAAAGTAAAACCCCCCTAGATGGGCTCTAAGTCTGAAGTCTGTGAACTGTAATTTTTTTTAAATTGTATTTCACTATGATTGGTTTCTTTTGTAATCCTACATATTTTGATTTATGAATTTAAAAATATTATTCCAAGAAGGGGTTCATAGGCTTCACCAGGCCGCCTAAGAAAGAGATCACACACACACACACACACACACACACACACACACACACACACAGATGCAAGGGGGCAGGTGAGAAAGAAGGGCTGACTGGTCAGAGATTTGGAGCTTCCCACTTCTACATGGGGTTCCCCAAAGCCTAAATTTGCAGTAAGTAGGGCACTTGCAACCTAAGAACTGAGGCTTGTGAGTTTTGGCCCCTGAGGCTGGGGCAGAGATGGAGAGTTTGTATAAGAGAAGGGTCTGGAAGTGAGGATGAAAAGGAGGGGCGGTTATAGGTCATCTCTACACCCCACACTCACATCTCTCCAGCCTTCAAATGCAGTTGATAACATTACCTCCTCCAGATGCCCACACAGTCGTGAACCCCTTATTGCTCTGAAACTCTGCCTCAAAGCCAATTTTCTCAGCCTTTGACCTGCCCCTGCCACCTCGGTGTCCCTTCAAAGCAGATGGCAGCCCTGAGGTTTGCACTCAAAGCTTCTTGTGTGGGAGAGTGAAAAGAGAATCATCTCTGGAGGCAGAGGGTCTGAGTCCAAATCCCACCTTGGACGCCTCTGTGATTGTAGGCATACCTTCCTCAGCCTCAGTTTCCTTACTGTGTAAAATGAGGTTGGATGAGATGGATTCTGAAGCCCCTTCTGACTCTAGATCTAAAATCCCATGATATCATATGTCCCTCTCCCTCCCTCCATCTTTCTCTCTCTCCCTCTCCCTCCCTCTCTCTCTCCCGTATCTCTCCTCTCTCTCTCCCCCCATCTCTCTCTCTCTCTCTCTCTCTCTCTCTCTCTCTCTCTCTCTCTCTCTCTCCATCTTCACCCCCTCCAGTTTGACACAAGTCCCACAACCTTTGTGCCCACTCCCTCACTGAAATCACACAGCACTTTTGAATCCAATTTGATCCCATCACCTCTTCTTCAGCAGATCTCCCTCTCCTTCAGCCTCCCTTCAGAGGCCTGCTGGTCACTCTTTGCTCCACCTTCAAAGGCAACATCTGGTGGGACTGGGAACCTTAGCCCTTTAAAAATGATCTCATATTTCATTAAAAGAAGTTGCTCGCCCAGCTTCTGGGCTACCTTCCTCTAGGTGGGCACTGTTTCTCTACCTCATGGACTCTATGATCTAGAAGTTCAAAGCTAAACAGTCTCTCCTTAGGGAAAAGTTATAGTGCTGAATACCCTTAGTACCCCCTGCCCCACTCCCACCAGTCTGACACCTCTCATTCTCTCAGCAAGCACCATTCAATGTCTTCCCCTTTGCTTGATAAGATTTAGGACCCAAGAAGCTTCAGAGAAGGTAGCATAGGGCCGTGCATACAGTAGGAAATCAATAAGCATACTGATTAAGAAACAGAGTAGCTTTTCCACAGGATGCTCCTCAAAGCATCCTCTTCTCACTGACCTTTCCCATAGACAAGGGTTCTGCACCTAGAGTCTGTGGATACATTTCAGGGGGTCTGTGAACTTGGATGGGAAAAAACACATCTTTGGTTCAGTAGAATTGGTTTCCTCTGTAATCCTATGTATTCTAGTCTCTGCATTTAAAAGCGTTCTTCTAAAAACAAAAACAAAAAATATGAAAGCATTCTTCTGAGAAGGGGTCCATAAACTTCACCAAATGGCCCATAGGGACTGTGGCACAAAAAAGGTGAAGAACCAGAGCTCTAGAACGTGGTCTCCCAATTTATGGAGACCTAGAGGGGAAAGGCACAGGGGCAGGACCAGAACCAGGAGCAGAATCTACAAACCTTGATTCCCTCGTTGGACTACTTCAGATTGCTTTCCATTGCATGGTTTGAAAGGAGTTCCCAAAGTAAAAGAGCCTAGGTCCAACCATCAATAACAGGAGAACTACCTGGCTGACCGGGAAACCTGTGACCTCAGGGGGATGCAGGGAAACATGAAACTCACTTCCAGCTGCACCCCTCCTCTGCCACTGCCAAGGGGATCTGGTCTGGCCAAGGTGGGGGAAGGGAGAATAAAAGGAGGTATGGGGGGAGGGTCCGGGCACAGTGCTACCTCGAAGGCTGGAGTTGGTTCCGTCGGATGCCCTCTCAAGCCGTAGTTGGCAAGTCTAGAACCACCGGATTCTGTTATCTCACCAGTGTGAGTTCTACCATTGCCAAACACAGCAGGAGAGAGGCTGGGCCAGTCTGGGCCATGGTTCAGTTGGCCTGTGGACCCTAGGAAAGAAAAAGGCAAAGAGTTAAGTCTGGCATGGGCAGACACAGAAGGAGATGTGAAGAAAGAGGCCTCCTCTCTGCTTAGCCCAAGGGGGGGCATCGTTAGGTCAAATGAACATATTGACCACTGAAACATCTAGCTCTGCCTCGGATTTTCAGAATTTCTGTTTCTACCTGCTTAAAAAAATAAGTGGGTAGTCTAACATAAAGGGGACTGACCCCAAAATAATTGCTGGTGGTCAGTTGTCTTTCTACCTCTCGCCATAAGAGTCTGTGTTCTCTACCTGCCTCTCTTCTCCTCGGTCCCTTCCCCCATCTAATCTTCAGCTCTCTCTTTCATTTTCCTTTCTTTTTCCCTTCTCTCCTTTCTATATCTGTACTCTGTTACTATGGGGGCATTTAGGGCTACATAGGCTACTGTCTCCATTCTGAACAGCCAGAAAGCCAAGATGTGGATGGGAGCCTAAGAGAGCACCCCCTTCCTTGTTCTTCTCCAAGATATGGATGTAAGATATCAAGGGGCTAATAGAAAAGCAATGACAATATACAAAGTCAGAGACTTTTTGTCCCCGGGTCCTCCCTTCCCAATGTCCAGCTCAGCTCCTGTCTTGGACAAACTCTCTTATTACAGTCAGAGCTATAGTTTCACAGCCACAATAAAAGCAGCATGGCGGCCGAAAGAAAGGGAAATGATCTCCCCACTCTGCTCTGCCCTGATTAGATCACAGCTTTGTCCTGTCCCGTTCTGCACATGAGATTTTAGGAAGAACGTTGGTAAGCTGAGATTCACCAAGGAGAGGATAAGGAGAGGATGACCCGGATAGTGAAGGGGATCCACACCATTCCCTGTGAGAATCCGGTGAAGGAACCTCCATCAGAGAAGGATTTTGGAGTGGGGGGGAGTGAGGGATATGTTAGCTGAAGTGGCCATTCAATTAAAGACTCCAACTCTACTTTTGGACAGCTCTAGATGTTTGGAATTTTTTCCATACATTGAGCCAAAAATCTTCCTCTGCAACTTCCATCTATCAGTTCTAGTTCTTCCCTCTGAGACCAGATAGAATCTGACTTCCACATCCTTCTTCCAACATCCTCCTCCCCCCTTCCCCCCCTTGCCCACTTATTCTGTTGGCATAATGTCTCTCCCCCATTAGAATCTGAGCTCCTTGAGAGTAGGGACTATGATCTTGCCCTTCTTTGTGACTCCAGCACTTAGCAGTGTCCAGCACACAGCAAGGGCTGAATAAATGCTCGTAGGTTGACCTATGGTCCTAAATATTTGAAGAACCTCTGTGTGGAAGATGCTTTGCTTGGTCCTAGAGGGAATAAACCTGAGCAGTGGGTGGAAGGTTCAGAGGCAGATTTTGGTACTGTACGAAAAAAAAAAAAATCTAGTTGTCCAAAAGTGAAATGGGTTGCCCTGGGAGTTAGTGAACAGCCCTCTGCTGGAGGTCTTCATGTGAACACAAGAAGACTACTTGTCAGGGATGCTGGGGGGAGAATTTCAATCATCAGTGGTGATATAATGAGCAACTATACTCTCAGCAACCTGGAAGAAGGAGGGCCTCTGCCCAGTGCTTCAAGTGAAGTGGGAGTATCTTGCTCTACTTCTTTCCTGGAGGGCTTGAAACTACCCTGCTCTTCTTCTTCTTTTTTTGGGGGGCTGGGGGGAGGGCAGTTGAGGTTAAGTGACTTGCCCAAGGTCACATGGCTAGGTTTTGTATTAAGTGTCTGAGGCTGGATTTGAACTCAGGTCTTCCTGACTCCAGGGCCTGTGCTCTATTCACTGTGCCACCTAGCCACCCCTACCCTGCTCTTCTTTAGTGACTTTAGTGACTTTCCCTGGAAGATCTGCTTCTTAAACCCTCCTCCTTAACCAGCTGAGTGACCTCGGGCAAGTCACTTAACTGTCTGCCTCAGCTTCTGCATCTGTAAAGTGGGAATAACAATAGCACCTACCTTCCAGGGCAGTTGTGAGCATCAAATGAGTTAATGTTTATAAATAAATGAGTATGATATTTATATTTATAAATATAAAGTGTTTCTGAGTTTGCTTTGCAAACTTTAAAGCCCTGCATAAATGCTAGTTATTATAGTTATAATTATTATGATGATTATAATTATTGTTGTTGTTACTTTCTTATTTTCCTAGATGAATAGAGAGATAAACAACCCTCTTCCCTTTTTTTCTCACCCTCTAAACTCTGGCCTCAGCTGAGGTAGAAAACAGTAGTATAACTATCTCAGACAATGGGACACTTTCACAATATTGGGGCAATAGCAGTCTCTCACTTTAGTCAAACAAGTGTGCTAAGGTAGCAAGTGAGTGTGGAGCAAGTGTTTCTGACCCTAAAATCAATGACTCCTGAGCCACGCCCCCTCATTGTGACCTCTGTCTCCTGTACCCATCTAGGTCCCCATATCTACTTCCCATCCCTAACCCAACCCACCCCCACACACAGAGGAATGAAGGTTTGGCTCTCACTTGGGGGTGAATGTTTGATTGAATAAGGGATTTTTCTTACATGTCCCCGCCTCCCGCCTAAAATTCTCTGGGCCTCATGGCAACCCAGGGATGGAATAGCCATGAATCTCTTGGGCTTCTGAAGGTAGGCCATCATCCTTGGAGAATTTTCTGGACACTGGGACCAGATTCAGGTAAAGATTTTATCCCTTCCCAATGAGATCCCACATGACCGCTCTATGTAAACACCTCCAGTTCACTGGCTCACGGCTCACTTCAGAGGGGTCAGGAAGGGGCTCATAGCCTACCTTCAGCATCTGGTCAGCAGCTACCACATGTCCATCAGAGGAAAAATCTGCACATCACAGGAGAGAGTGGAGCTCAGTCCAGAGAAGAGGCCAGTCCCAGACTCCTCAGCATCTTCTAGGTTGGATCCTGTACCAGAACTGGTCTCCAGCATAAAAAGAAGGGACACGGAATGGCTAGGTGGTGCAGTGAACAGAACACTGGCCCTGGAGTCAGGAGGACCTGAGTTCAAATCCAACCTCAGACACTTAACACTTACTAGCTGTGTGACCTTGAGCAAGTCACTTAACCCCAACTGCACTGCCCCCTGCCTTTCCCCCTCCAAAAAGCAAAAAAAAAAAAAAGAAGAAGAAGAAGGGACAGTCGCCCCCAACTCTCATCACTTCATGAAGTGAGGGTTACTGGTGGGTAACAGGGTCCCTGGCACCCAATAGGAAACCCTGAAGCCTCTGGAGAGCCCTCAGGGACCATGGTCCCATGCAGGGAATAGGGATGGAGATTAGGCCCTAAACTGATGGTAGGTACTTGGGAGCATGGGGACTTTTCCTTTCCATCTTGGGCATGATAAAGGTGACCATAGTCGCTGAGGGGTCCAGGTCTGTTTCTAGTCCCCATTCTGGGGACTTGCCATGATGACCAGAAATGACAGCATGACTTCTTTGTCCCCTGCCTCCCCTGGCCTTTATGTGGGCCCCATGAAGGTGACCTGGCAGCTGGGAGATTGGGGGAGGGGTCAAGAGAGACTCAACCTGAGCTGAGCTGGAGGGGGATTTAAGGCTGCCATCTAAGGGAAGATTATTTAAAGGGGGAGGGGAAGGGACGATAGAAAGCCCTAACTCCACTGTCCTCACCAGGGACCTAGAGGAGACCAGGAGGCTGAAAGAGAGGAAATGGGATTCAGTTACAGCAGGACATGTTCCTGACTACAAAGGTCACTGGAGCCTGAACTGAATTATAAGGTTTAAAAAAAAAAGAAACCGAGCAGACACATCCTTCTAGATTGTGGGAGGCACAAGGCTCCACAGAGGCAGGGGGATGGCTCCAGTGATCCCTGACCTCTCTTCTTCCACTGGTCCCAGTTAGAGAAGGTGTGGGGGCAGGGCTAGCCAGCCTACCCACAGAATGCCACAAACTTGTCTGGACTTGGCAGGAAATTGACACTGAAGAGGCCCGGCCTCACCTCGGCCAATGGGGGCCCCCTGAGGAATCATCTGAGGTGGGCTGCCTGACCTGCCCTGGGCTCCAGGCCTCCCAGCCGGGGCCACCCAAGAGAATGGTACTGAGCCTCAGAAGCTGCTATCCTAGGGTCTCAGCCTGAGCCCAGAGCTGAAGTTTGGGAAAAGGAGGAAGGAAGCCAGGAAGAAGTCAGACTCTACTAAAGGCTAATCTTCTTAGAGGGAGCGACCCGCTCTGGGGAACCATCTCAATGCTCTGCAGCCCAGAGCACATCCATTAGGCTGAGGCGAGGTTCCATTTACTGAGGCTGGAAAGCCCCCCAGAGTGCCCCAACCAATGGTGCTTGCAGGGAAAAAGCACCAGGCCGATCAATGGAGCCGGATCACATTTCCCCTTAGCCTGAGGCAAGCTACTAAGTCTGGAAGAGCTTGGGAGGCAGGCTGGGCAGTGGGGGAGGGGGGTGCCATTGGGTGGTGCAGGAGAAAGGCTGGCAGTGGCTGGGGATGAGGGATAATAGCTGTGATTGAATCATCAAAATGTAGCATCTGGGGTAAAGCAGGGAGTATGTCTGAAAAATCTAATTCCCAACCCCTCCAGAGAGACCTCATTTCCAGAAGCTTTAGAGTATGCTCCCCCCACCCAAAAAAAGAATAGGGATCCCTCCCTAGACATTCTGTAGAGGAAAGGGAGTTTCCCCACCAAGGGATCAACTCTTTAAAAAAAAAAATAATGTCAACAACGAAGAAACTATGATTTTTTGCAGAATACAAAACCTTCCACAGATCAGATCTTATTTAAGGAAAAGAAAATTGCCGTGTAACAAGTGAGACTTGAGTCAGACAAAAAGAAGGACTGGAAGTTTGGCGTCATGAGCTAGTAGGCTGGGAGATCTCCATTTCTGTAGACCTACAATTGGCAGAAAGATACCTGTTTATTGGATATGACTCTCCCAGGTAGTCCTGAATTCCTCAGTGATCCCTTAGGAGATGAACAAAGGAGAAAGCATGATGTGCATCCCCATTTCACACATGGGGGAATCTAGAAACAAATTTGGAAAGAGTTGGGGATGGCCAGCATCTCCTGGTTCCCAGCCTCCCATTGGACTGGACTCAATTTCTCTGTCCTTCAAGAAAACGATGTCCAACAGCCCAAAGAGGAGTAGGTGTCCTGAGAGTGACCAGCCTAGCCTAACAGTTGGGGTCTTTTCCTGACACCCCTGGCCTGGGAATCAGTTCCTCCATTGAGCCACAGAGCTTTTAATCTTGAAAGAAACAAATCTGGAAAAAAATTATGTCTGTCCTTCCCTGACTCCCTCTTCCCTACTCATGGCTGAGTGCCAACCAGGCCCCTTCTAGGGATCCCTGGAGACCATTTTGTCTTAAGATTCCTGGAATACTCCAGGGTTAGAGGTACAGAAAAAGGAATTGGGATGATTCCCCCACACCTACCCTGGCCACCTGTCCTTCCAGCACCATCTGCTTCTTGGGAAGGGGGAGGAGAAAAATAGGAAGGGAAGGGAGGAAAAGAGAAGGGAAGAAAAGGAAGGAAGGAAAGGGGAGGGAAGAATCAGACCTGAAGGATCAAAGTCCCCTCAACTCCTCTTCTCCCTCCCACCTGTTTGGTTTCTGGGGGGCACCCAGCCCAACTGAAAATTGTCCATCAGGGTCACACTTCCTGCTCTTGGTGAACTAAGATTTGGGAGCCCCCTCCAGCCTTTGTCCCTGTGGCTCTGGAGTTACACTGAGTTGGGGGGAGAATTAAAGGTAGCCCCCAGAATAAATGTGGCTATAAGGCCAAGAGGGAGTTGTGGGCACCACGGAACCTGGACCTACTCTACCTCAGTAGAAACCCCCCTGCTGGCTGTTTCCCTGTCAGCATCTCCAGCCACATCCTCACTTCTCAACGTCTCTTTGGTGTGTTAGCTTGAATCTGTCTCTCTCTTTGCCCAGGGCTGTTCCCCAATGCTCATCTAAAATCCAAGCTCACCCTCCCCTAACCTGTCCCTCAGCCCTGGCCTTTAGAAGACTTGGGAGGAGAAAGGTTTACTTAGCTTGGTAGCCATTTTAAGCCTGGAAAGCAAAACGGGGGTGGTAATGCTAGCACTTGGCCAATGCCACACTATGGGCACTGGAGGCAGGTCTAATTCCAAGGTACAAACACCAGGCGCAAAGAACACCTAGGAAGAGCTTACCTGGGGATTCTGTCTGCCACAGGGGAGCTCATTAGTCCTCAGCACAGCTACAGGAGGCTTGGGGATAGGTAGGACTCATTCTCCCTATTTGGAAAAGGGATTGGGACTCAGGAGGGCATAAACAATTTGCTTAAAGTTCCACAAGCAAATCATGACAGAAAAGGCCTTAGAAATCTAGGGGCCTGGTGAAAGCAGTTCAGTAAAGTGCCCCTACACTGTCCAGGGAGGTAAGGTTAAGAACCCCAGTGTCTCTCAGTGCCCAGAGGCCCCCCAGGCCCACTCAGAGAACCATTTCTCTTAGTTACCAGTAAGAGCAAAGGTAACTTCCCAACTTCCTCAAGACCTTGGGAGGTCACCTGGGGGCATGGAGAAGGATCCCATGGGGCCCAAAGAGAGTAAAACATAAAAACATGCTACTTGCTAAATTCCCTAGCCCTACCTAGCTCCTGCCAAGCAGTCTGGTTTGTGACTGGTCTAGCTCCAAAATCCCTCCAGTGTTCATTGGAGCCAAGGCTTGGTGTGACAGGGGCTATTCCCAGGAGACCCCATCCCTGAGAGCCCAGGGGAGAAGAGGTTGTCAGAGGGCTCTCCTATGACCCACAATATCCTTGTTGTGAGTCTAGGATGTCCCTGACACATGCCGGCTGACTTGAGCCTGGAATCCAGGGTAGGGAAGAGAGAGGTTAGGCAAAAGAACAGAAAAATTAGAGGGAAGGAAAGACAAAGCATGAGTTCCCACATTTCAGAGAAGCACAGCTATGCAGGAGAATTGTAGCGGATGAGTAGGGTATCAGTGGACACTGGCCCTTCCCCATCAACACAGAGACTGGCAGACACTCCCAAGAGCCTGGCCTGTACCTAGAGAGGAACTCACTTGAGCCAAACAGAAGCTGACTTTGGCACAAGGCCCAGGGCACTAACCATTACCATCTCCCACCTCCAGGTGTTTGCCCCAACCCTCACCTGGCTGGAGCCCAGATGCTCTGGGGTAGCCTGTTTCCTGACCAGGCCAAATCCCAAGGGATCCAGAGGCATGTGGGAGTCCTCAGTCAAAAAAAAAGAAGATGATGAAGAAGAAGAAGAAAGAAAGATAGAAAACAATGCCTTACCCTTGAGGTCTCTTTCATCAGCATCCTTAGCACTAGGCCCTCAAAGCCATCCCTCAGAGGTTCCCATTTGCCCTCAGACACTTCCAGGGCCATGTCTCCAACCTAAAGAGCCCTTGAGATTTGACCTGGGCCCCTCAGAGCACCTCTGTCCCAGGATCAGCCTTACAGATGGTGACCCTCCCACCCTCCCAACCCCTGCTCCCCTCAGGGCAGTCCCATCTGCCACACCATCTCAGATTGCCAGCCCCCACCCTCCAGGCTTTGGGGCAATGTAAACTGATAGCTGCACTAGGAACAGGGAGCTGAAGGAGCTGCCCACCCCAGGGCTCCCCTCTCCCCTTACATGGGGCAGCTGGGGCCAGATGGGCTCCCAGGGCAGAAGCCATAAGGGAGCTGGCTGGCTGAAGATATACCACTTGGGTGGGCCTAAGGGCCTGAAAGTTCCCATGTTGGTGTGGGGAGGGGGATTCCCCTCTTGGTAGTGGAGCAGGGGCAGGGGGGAGGGGGCTGCCTACCTCTGTGCTCTGCTACTCTTCCCCCAGCCCCAAGACATCCCACATCCTCCACTGCCTCTCATCACTGGCCAGCCCTCCCCCCCCCAACATACACACAAATACTACCCCCACACACACTAGTCTGGCCCCACATTGTCCTGTAGGCTCCGATGCCGCATCTTGCTTTTCCCATATTGGCACTACACATGATTGCTCAGAGCAGAGAGACAGAAGCAAAAATGTGCTAGTGCCAAAACGGGCCAAGCAGACATCTCTGTTGGGAAGAAGCCTCCCCACATACCACAGCTAGGGCCCTTCCCTTGCAACTTTGTCGAAGAATGCCCCAGGGACTGGTGGGAGAGGGGAGGGAGGAAGGCTGGAAAAGGAAGAACCAGAGCTGTCCAAACAGAAGGCTTCTCTCACCTGTACACCCCACAAAGGAGGCCTTGAACAGTGCCAGCAGCTCTGCTTTGGGAGAGGGATGAATAAGGATAGAAAGAAACGTCTGCCCTCCCTCCCAACCCTGGAGCTGCAGGCCCCCAGCCCTGGGTCCAGGGGAGGAGCTTGTGGATCTTTCTCTGCTCTGTTTATGGCCCTTTGGTAATTCACTGATAGTGTGTTTTCACAGTGAATTCTACCAGTGCCATACACAGAACAGGAGTGATGGTCTCCCGCCCTCTGCGCCCTCTGTGAAGAAAGTGCTGCCCTGGAGATCACTGGTCCCCTTTAGAGATGCCCCAGCCAGGAAAAACATCTCCTCCCATCCCCATAGCAGAAAAGAATGGTCAGTAAGAGACAACCCACCCCACCGAGTCCCACAAAGCTGAGTCAGTTGGCGGGATTTTTGTAATGGATCCCAAACCCTATTCTAGCCAGTTTCCAGCCCTCTGCTATACCTGTCACCTTGGAGAGGGGGAGAGTATGAATACCAGTCATAAACGCGTCATCTAGTAACCTCAGATCACGAATCTATTATACTCCCAGGAATCATGGCAGAACTCCTGCCCCAGGAAGATTCATCATGAGTTGTTCCTGAAGAAAAGAGGCCAGCCCTCTCTCGTCCAGAGATGGGGAAGGGGCCTACCTAAGGAGCTACTAACAACAGTATTCCTTGACACAGGAAACAACTGACACCAACCACAAGTCCTTTGGACCAGCAGGGGGATTTAAAAATCAAAACCAAAACCCTGACGTAAGGCACTAACTAAGGCTTTAAAGTGAAGGAAGGCCCACGCTGGGAATCTCATCCTTTCAGTTTATCATCCAACAATATCCTCCCAGCCTCTTTTTCACCCATATACCCCTTCCAGTGGCAAGTGAAATGGCCCAAAACAACTTCCTACCCTCAGCTAGTCTTAGCCCCTGGCCTAATGAGGTTATCAGACACCTCTGGGGCTTCCCCTATAGCCTTCCACTTTTTTCACAGAACAAAACCAAACCAGCACAAACTAGAACAAACACAGAATGAGGGGAACAGAGGGAGGGGAGAGAGTGGGGGAAGAGGGCAGGACTTGGCCCCCACTCACCCACTGGAGTCTGTAGCACAGTACCCCTTCCACCCCACCCCCCATTCCTATCCTACTAATAGCATGCCTTAGCAGGTGCTACTTGTCACTACAGCTGTAGACAGACCACATAGCTGGGCAGTGATAGAAGTTCCTGCTTATCTTTCTTCCCCTGCTCTCCATAATACAGGAGTGGCCAGTAGGTAGCTACATCAACATGCTACCCCATCAACACCCTTTGCTCGAGGCCCAGCCTCACCTATCCCAATCTGCTTAGCCCTGAAAAGTAGTTGATAGCTGTCCCAAGGTACCAGGATCTCATAGAATATTCACATCTGCAACTCCATTTCCATCCAAACCCCCAAAGCTATAGCTGGTGGATCTGGAGAAGGTAAACATACTTTTGCCCCATCCACACATCCTTGGGCTAGACCAACAGGCATGACCTAGACAGCCTTGGCCAACGATGTCCTGGTTGGATGGGAGTGCCACTTGGGTCCTGGGAGTGCAAGAGGATGAAAAGAAGAAACCGCACCGAGCCAGAATCTTCAGCTGTATGGGCGAGCTCTCTCCAGCCGAGCTGCTACACAAGGAATGCCAGGAGAGCCGGCTGAAGCCCACAGAGGAAGCCACCCCAAGGAGACTGCAGAGGGAAGCGGAGGCACTGAGGAGCTGAGGGGATGGGCCATGGGGGTGAAGTTGCATCATTGGCTGCCAGAGTGGCCACCTCTGGGACAAGCTCCAGTGGTTGCCTCTGATGCCTGCAGTACCTTGGGGAGAGAGAGAAGAAAGGGAGAGATAGAGAAAGACAGGAGAGTGGTGCTGAGGAGGCCCTGCAGACTGGAGCTGTGGGCCCGGCTCTCCAGGCTCCATAGGAGTATGGTTCACGGCATCGACTTCCACCCTGATCTAGCCCTAAGCCAGGAGCTGGGCAGAAATATGGGGCTGAAAGGAATAACCCACCTTCACTTTAAAGGCCTCTTATCTGTTACTTGGGAGAAATATAGAGGAGAGATCCCACAAATACCCATGGAGACACTGAGGCACCCACATACCAGCACAACCACATACCCACATGCCCCTTGAAGGCAGAGACTAGCTTTTGTCTTTCTTTGTATCCTCAGTGCTTAGCACAGTGCCTGACATGTAGTAGATGCTTAATAAATGTTTATTGATTCACACACACACACACACACACACACACACACACACACACACACACACACTTACCAGCCCACTGAGCTTTGGGATCAGATGAAAGCAGGCCAGCAGAAGCACTTTATATCTGGCAAGTCTTGGAATAGAGCAGGGTGTGGCTATTATTCTGGGCCCAAATGCAGCTGCTTCTGGCTTGTAAGGCTCCATGGCCCCTTCACCTCTCCTAATCCTTAGTCTCAGAGAGCAACATGCCATACCTGACTCCAAGGGCTTCCTCCCTTCTCCTCCTCACAAGGATGCTTAAGTCCCTGGCTCTCTTGGGGAGGAGGCTATGAAGGAGGGAGGAGGCTCTCCTCCCCCTGAGCCAGAGGAGACCTTCCCTAGGATATCAGAGTTGAGAGACCTTTTTAAAGTTTCTGCTCACAGCCAACCAAATCCAATTCACTCCTGGGTCTTCTCCTCTGGGACTTTCTCCAACAAACAAGAGCTACTGCCTGCTCAGATACAATTGAGCTATATGAACTAAGAGCAGCTTCATAGCAAAGACATGGCCTTTGATTCTATCTCCATTAGGACCCTATTCTATACCTTTAAGCAATTCATCATCCCTCTGCCTACCTTAGTTTCCTCCAGAAGAACCCTTTGAATTTCATGGGGGGAGGGTAGTTCTTGAGAATTCTAAGGAGAGCTATTCTGATCTCCTGTTTGTACATACACCTGTCACTAAGGCCATTTGATAGCATGTGATTTCTCCACCCCCATTGCACAGATGAAACAGCTGAGGCCCATAGAAGGGTAGTGAGTGGTTTACCAAGAGTCAGACAGCAAGTTCATGGCAGCTGTGGACAGGGAGATGAATGGAATAGAGCTTGCATTGTCACCCTCATCTCCTTCCTTCTCCCTAAAGTCCTCCTAGATCTCATGATGCCTCAGAGGGGTCAGGAACAATTTCTCTTTCAGATCTGTAGACCTGGACTGGCCCCCAAAATCATCTGGTCCAATCCCTTTATTTTACAGATGAGAAGCTGAAACCCAGAGAGGGTGAAGTGATTTCTTTGCCCAAGGTCACTTTGCTCATTAGGAGGAGAGAACCCAGCTCTCCTTATTTCCAATCCAGTGCTCTTTTTAGTCCTGCCAGATGCCCCAAACACTAGAATGAAAAGAAAACAGATTCCATCCAAAGGGGTCCAAGAAAAAATCTCCTCCACACCACTTAGGGACTCATCAAGAAGAGTCCAGTGCCCCATTGAAGATGGTTCTCTGGGAGACTATGACTTCCTTTCCTTTATACTAATTGCAAATGTACCACAGGGGCCCTTGGAAAGATAAGGTGGGTTGTGTTCTGGAGTGTCCAGGCCAGAAGAGGGTATGAATGAGGGAGTGGAAGCATCTGGAGTCATTTCAATCCCCCGAAGTTAAAGGCTACCATTGCCCGGAAGTCCATAAGTTCAGGCAGATTTGGGGCACTAAACACGGAACACGGCTTCAGGTGAGGTAAGGGAAGAGGTGTTGCCCATGTCTGCTCAGGGAGAAACCTTGCTGAAGCCCTGATCCTGCATGCTCTCAGAACTTGGGGGGGGGGGGGGGAGGAAGAGTGCCACAGGAGTTGTTAGCAGGAGGAGCTGAGCAGTAGTCTCTCCCTCTCAATCCCCTCCCCCCCAAAATGCTGCAGGATTCCCTGCTGCAGTGCTGTGGGCTCATACTGCAATCGGTACTCTGAACAGCCCCCACCCTGCCATACCAGGAATATTCCAGAAGGGGGAAGCCGATGAACAACATTCCCCTCAAACCCCCTCTGCCCCCTCCTAGCTCCTGAGTGCATTGAGCCTTTGGATCTGCCCAGCTGTTACTAAGTCCCTGATACCTGAGGGAAAGCAAAAAGAAGCAAGAGCATCTCTGAATCCCTGGGGAGAAACAGAGGCACCGAGTGGAGGATGTGAGGGAAGCAAGTCTTTCTGAGAGGCAGTGACCCGACCCTGATTCTCAGATCCTGAACTGTCCCGAAAGTCTGAAAATTTCATTACTTAACTTCGAGATACAAAGGGAACGGGTGGAACTGCCAAGCAGAGAAACAGATCCCTAGACTGTGAAAGCATCAGTAGAGATGGAGGTGGGGAGGAGGGGAGGGAGGAGAATGAAAAATCACATTTAGCTCAGGATGCACCAGATTCCTGGAAGCTGCAGCTTAACAGACCAGGCAGATGAACATAGAAAATGGATGTAAAAAGGGAGAGGAGCATCCTAGACCAGGTGTGGCTGGGAGGCTGGATCTGCTCTGTTTGCCGAGGCAGCCAGAAGGCACCGGGTGACTGTTACCTCTGACCCCTTTCCTTAAGTGCCAACTTAGTCGATTCCACACCTTCCTTCCCATCCCTGCCTCGAGGGCCTTTCGAGTTTGCCAACCTGGATCTGTCTCTTTCCCTTCAGCCCCCTCAGCCCCACGGGAAGCGATCGCTTCACTTTAAACGCCTATCTCAGTTCCTCAGGCCGTCCCTTTCTCCTGGAGCACCCCCAGCTCTGCAGCAGACCCTTCCCAGAGAAGGGAAGTCGTATGGTTGAACACACACACACACACACACACACACACACACACACACACACACAGAGATTTCGGCAATCCAAGTCCAAAACTATAATAGGGGTCTCTGTGCTCCTACCAAACGAATCCCTCGACCTTCACCTGGCCCGAGGCCCCCCCCGCCCCCCCCCCGGACTGGCTAAATCCATCCGCGGCCAGTCTCACGGATTCCCATTCCCGACGGCTTCTTCCAGCCTGGCTGACACCTGCGCAGCTCCGAGCCGCACTCTCTGCCCAGGGGCCCAAAGCTGGGGCCTTCCCCTCCCGAGACGGAGTGGACAGCGCCTCCCGCCCCCAGGTGGCTTCGGACAGCTCCGCCACACCGGCTGCCGCCGGAGTGCTGGGCTCTATTCCGAGAAAGCCGCCAGAAGGTCACGAACATCAAAACCCAAGGCGGATCCACTGCGCACCAACTGAGAAAGAGCGTCTGAACCTAGTCCCACTGGCCCCTCAGGCCCCAGCGGCCAGGGCCACCCTACCTCTAAGCCCCGTTACCCCGCTTCGTCGGTAGAAAAGAAAAAACGAAATCTTTTCAAATCACAATAGCACGCAAGGAGTTTTCCCCAAGTTACACCGGGCCTGGCTAATAGCCCCCCGTGAGGGTCAAGAGTGACAGTCTTAGGGTGGGGTGCCATGGGGATGAGGGCTCAGCAGCAGAGATTCGAGAAATCCCATCCTCAAACGGGATCCCTCGGCCGGAGAGCCCTAGAGCCCTCCAGCCAGGGCGGACCTTTCGGCTGGTTCCGAGGCATCGAACCCCTGCGGTTTAGACTCCGGGACCTGCCGAAAAGGGCGGGGGCGGGTAGCGTAGCTGCAGCGCCAGGGGCTGCGGAAAGGATTTCAGATCCGGGTTGGGCCCTAGAAAAACGCAGGCTAGCTCAGATGCACTCGAACGTTCCCTAAACACACATATCCAAAAGGGAAAGAGCCCACGGTTGGCTTTATGAACCTCAGAGGATCACGCCGGGCAGTGTGATCTATCAGTCCCTCAAATTCCCCGGCTCGGGGAGGTTAAGGGGAAGGAAGGGAAATAGAGAATTGAGATGGGGTGGGAGCGGATGGTGAAAAGGGTTAATCCGGGCGCTGTCTGCTCTCCCCCAGTCTAATCTCCCTGAGCCAGGATTAGAGAGCTCTCCACCCCTTTCCTCCCTTCCCCCACTACAGGGTTATTTCTAAATGAGATTTTAGGAAACCGAGGGGGAGGAAGGCTCCAGCTCTGGACCAGGTCCGAAAACAGAAGAGGAGAGACGAACAGATCTGTTTCGATCTAATCTAGAGCCAAATCATATCAATCGAGGACTGCCCTGATCTTCTACCTGGGCTCCCCCTCTCCCCGAGTTGTTAACAATCGCTGCACACGTAGAGAAACCAAGATGTAGACGTCGAGGTTAGCATCTTTTCTGGGGGCCTTGGCTTTTGCGGTGGGTTTTCTCCTAGCATTCACCCCATTTCTCACTCCCCAGACAAAAAAGAGGAGCAATTCCCTTCCCCAAGAAAGGGGGGGAGACACTGAAGGATGAGTTGGGGTCTGAAATACTCTCTGGGCGGCCCAGAAGTCGAGCAAAACGAAAGCGGGGAGGAGTGGGCAATGAGAAGACTGATTCCTTTCCCAAGAGGCCGGGTGGAGCTGACGCTCAGTTCTCGGAAGAGCTAGCCGAGTGGGGGGGGGGGGGGGACTGTGATGCTTCGAGAAAAGGAATTGGATAAATTGCATCTCCCTTCACCTCCGCCGAGGATGGCAAAGGGGAGGGGGTGAGGGACGGCTGGAGGGAAGTCCAAGGGCTCCCCTCTCTCCTGCTCTGGGCTGCCCGCCCCCAAAATAAAACAAGAATATTTTCCCTCAGCCAACCCGCGACCCCTTCCGTCGAGGCAAATCCCTGATCCCAGCATTTCGATCCCCCCCACCCACTGCGGCAACCTAGGGCCCCACTTTCTCTAGCCTGCCTCAGACTCTAGTTGTGGTTCCTAATGCGGGGAGAGCAGGAGGGTTACTTAGATTTTGGGGAAGAACACAGCGATTACTAGACAGCTTCCCCAAGATTTACAACTAGCATTGACCTCGGGGGCCATCTAATCCAAATCCTTCATTTTACAGTTGAGGAATCTTGAGCCCAAGTAACTTTTCCAAGGCCATTTAGATACTAAATAACCGGTTTGGATTAGAACCCAAGTTATTAGACCCCCACATCCAAATTCAGTATTATTGCTATTACGTAATACTTTGATATATGCACACTTTATATACAGATATGGCTTCACCCCTGGGATATCGCCCCCGCCCCCCCCCCCCGTTCATCCCCTAACAACACGAACCCAGTACATTACAACGGCGAAGTACACAACACCAGCCACACAGCCAGACTCTTTCCCAGGCCCCGTCTAGGAGCCAGTCTTACGAGCCTAGTTTCCTAGCTCAGATTGCAGCGAAGGCTGGGGGGGGGAAGGAGGGGAAGGGGGGAGGGCGGCTGGAGGACATAGCAGTGGACCAGAAGGTTCCAGAGACCCACATGTCCTTCCTGTGCCCCAGCCGCTTCCATCTTCACCTCCTTGTTGTTTTCATTTTTTGTCAATTCGTCCCGAGCCCAACCTCTCAAACGATACGGAGCACCGTACCACCGGGTTCCTTCCTCCAGCTTCTTTCTGGACTCTCCCCCTCCCTCTCCTTCCGTAGTCTCCCCTCCCCTCCCCGCTCCCGGAGGCAGGCTGACTCCGCCCGCGCCCGCCCCCTCCCCGGAGACTCACCTGCGCCCAGGCTCCGGGGCTCTCTGCTTGCTCGGGGAGAAAACAAACAAACAAAAAAAACCAAACCCAAAAACAAAAAAGCAAAACAAAATGGCAAAACCACCACCAAAAAGCAGGCAAATGAAACCGTCTGGATTCTGGTGGCTTCAATTTAGAAGGGAATGGGAGTGAGCCTAGTTGCTCAGTCCCAGCTCTCAGTTCCGGGCGGATCCCTAAGCCCTCTGAACCTCCAGGGCCGGGACTGGGGAAGTTAAAAGAGAGGAGGATGAAGTCCGGGCCGGGGATTGAAGGGGGCGCATCCCATCCTCCATCCCTCCCCTTAGGCTTCCACCTGAGATCCGAGACCCCACGGGCCGAGGAGTTAGAGGAGGAGCCGGCTCCAAGCCCCTCTCTTGGCAGGGGAACAAAGAGGAGTCTGCATGGGGAGCTCTTCCTGGGTGTCGGGTGACAGCTCTGCCTGGGGGCGGCTCTGCCCCGGCTACCTGAGGAGCCGCCTCCGCGGGGGCTGGGGAGGGGGAGAAGAGCAGGGAGCCAGGAGGAGAGGAGAAGGCGAGAGGAAACGGGGAGATCAAGAGAGAAGAGCAAGAGTCCGAGAGAAAAGGAGAGAGGAAGAGTGCGGAGATAGAAGTAAAAGAAAGTGAAGTTAGGTTCGAGAAGGAAGAACGAAGCCCACAGAGCAGGGGTGCGGACTCCTCCAGGCCGCTCTTCTGGATCTCTGCCCCAGTTGCTTCAGAGAACAAGGCGGCAGCCGCAGGGGGATAGACAGAGTGAGGAGATAATGACTCTGTAATCATTTTACCCGGGCCCCCAAGCTCCTGGACCCGCCTTCTCTTCCCTCCCCCAGGTCGCTCATTGGTTCAGGTGCAGCAAAGGTGGGGCTGGGGAGGTCTGGGGAAGGATGGACCAGAGGACTGCTAAGGGGGAGGGGAGGGGAGAGGAGAAAAGAAAAGGAGAGGGGAGGAAAGGGGAGGAGAGAGAAGAGGAAGGGTGGGAAGGGGAGAGAATGGGAGGGGGGGGAGGATGATTCACCTTGAATGTGAATGTGGCTTCTGCAACTCTCAGGCCGGGGCCTATTCCTGCTCCTCTGGATACTTGGAAAGCTCGTGAGGCCCCAGGCCCTATCGGCTTGGAAAACTAGGCTGAGAACCTGGCGTCCTTCCCCTCCTCACCTTCCATCCCCTCTCCCCCAGAAAGGACAGGGGTTGACTGTTCGCTGGCATTTTCCTCTTCGAACCAGTCACACAAATCCCCGGCGCCAGGAGGGAGTAGAGGTGTGTAACGCGCTTGGAGATCCGGAAACAAGAGGCAGGGGAAGGGAGGGGACGTGTAGATGGGCAAATGGAGTACTGGACATCCCCCCCTCACCCAGTGGGAGAGCAAAAAGATTTGACCTCTTTCAGTAGCTCCTGCGCCCCATCACCAGTGCCGGGCGCTTGAAGTGGTCGTCTCACTCTGGGGCAACCCTGTCAGCACCCACCACCATCACCTGCCCAGCTAGCTCAGCCTCATACAGGTGTCTCACCACCGCTGCGGCCGCCGGGAACAAAGGCGGCCTGTCCCGGAAAGGGGGAGGGTAGCGAAGAGGGGGAGCCGCCCCCAGACCCGCTCTGATCCCCCCCGCCCGCTTCCTCCCCTCCCTCTCGCAGACTCTTTGCCGCAGTAACTCCCAGGAGAAGGGGGAGGGCCAGGGGCGGGGCCTACTCTGGGACTCTGGGGTGCTGACTCTGATTAGATCCTTCCGCGCCTCCCACCAGGAGAGGGAGGAGAATTCCGGGGGACTTAGTGGGAAGCGCCCTAAGACAACAGCCCCCCCTTGTACACACACTACCTCTGCTCCCCACTCTGCGCTGTCATCTACTGAACTGCCCTTCGTTGCTCCCTTCCCATCTTGGGCTCCACTGCCCCAACTCTCCCACATTCAGGTCCCTTCTTTTCCCCTCACCCCACAGATGTCTCAGCCTTCTTTCGAAGCCTTTCCAGGCGCCTTCTCTATAAGCCTTCCAGAGCACATAATGTACCCCCCTACTTACAACGAACTCTACTTCCTAACCACTGTGGAAGCGGGTGGAGGGGAGGGGGAGAATAAAGAGCTTCAAGAGAGACTCAGGCAAAGAGACAAGAGAGGGACAGAGAGAGAGACCTGCAAACTGGCAGCCGCATTTCTAGTTCAGATTAAAATATATTAATCCCTACCTTCCCAGGTTTTCCCTTTTATCTATGGCTTCCCCCACCCCCCAATCCCACCGAAAGACCTTGGGCTGTGCTGATCTCAGTTCTGCGCGATTCCTCCACCAAACCTAAATCTTGTGAGTCCTTAGCATGGGTGGCGGGGGATTGGGGTGAGGGGAGAGGAAGAGGAAGACAAAAGTGAATCCCAGACCTTCGCTGGGAGGAGCTATTTTAAGGCGGGGGGTGGGGGTCGGGGATCGAGTGTCTCCCATCCAGATGGTCCACGGGCGGGGCTGGGGAGGGATCAAGAAGAAATACGCCGGGGGGGGGGGGGGCGGGAGTCAATTCCTCCCGTCCCCATCCCTCAATCTAGGTTCCTCCAAAATCTCCTCCCCCCCCCTCCCGCGTTCCCCACTGCCCTTCCCGGCAGGAGGGCCTTGAATTTTTATGTCCTAAGAGTAAGGCGTTTGTAGACTCTACCCTAGCATGAGAATAAAGTAGGGTTAGATTAGAGGGAAGGGGAGGAAGGGAGATATGGCAGGGGATTGGGGCAGCATCACCTTAGCATGTTCAGGAAGCTGACGAGGCGCCTGGGGTGGGGGGTAGGGAGAGAAAAAATAAATGCGACCCAGAAATGAGACCCTGGGCAGGGAGGGGCAAGAAAGACCCGCTAGGAGAGAAGTCGAAACCAGGTGGCAGGTGAACAGAGCCAGAGAGGGGAAAGAGAGAGAGAAAAGCAAGTAGGGGTCCAAAACCAGGGAGGAAATGGGGGCGGGAGGAAGAAGACCAGCAGAGTGGTCCTTCAACATTAACCCTTCTCCTCACCTTGCTCCTCGCTCCCCCCGCCCCGTCTTTCTCACCACGAGGGATGGCCCCTGAGCCAGGCCCAGCGCATACCCAAGAGACGGAGCCTCCCTTCCTCTCTAAACCTCGAAGCTAGCTTTCCCCAGGGATCCCATTGATCGCCGGGCCCGGGTTCCTGCCTTGGTCTCGGCCCCAGAAATTTAGTCCTCAAGCTTTGGATGACTGCTCCCTCCTCCCCCCGGCTTTTCTCTCTTCCTAGCCTCGCCCTACCTGGGTCTCTGCAGTCAGTCCCCTAGAATCATCAGGGGGTGGGAGTTGGGGCGGGGCTCAAGTAGTCGAAGGTGTCAGGATCCGATTCCCTCTGAGAATTGAGAATGGAGTCCGGGGGACCCCGAGAGTAGGGCCGGTCGGGTCTGTCCCTCACAGGCCGGGCTGGGCCCCTATATAGCGCGGGGCCCCGCCCCCGATTGCCCCGCCCTGGCCCCCAGCTTCCATTCACCTGCTGTCGAGAACCAGACACCGAGCTGGGAGAAAGAGGAGCCGAAGAGCTGGGCCCAGCCAGGCTCATTCGATCTGGGGGGGTGGCCAGGCCAGGCAGTACTGGAGTGGGGGGGGCTATGAAGGAGGGGAGCCTAGAAGAAGGATCCGGTTTCCAGCTTTTCTTAAAGGCTCTTCTGAAAGTGGAGCTTCGTTTCCCCCCTGTTCTTCCCCCCTCCTCCCCCGACCCCCAGAAGCTTCACCCCAGAGGGGTATATTACTGCCTAAATGAACGCAACGGCTGCCTCCGCCCTCTCCAGGCTGCTCCCTAGTCACACGGTACCCTCCCAATAACGCCCCTCCTTCTCCGCCCCCCTCCCCCGCCTTCTTCTCTTACTCAGGGTGGGGGACTGAAACCTCAGTCGGGAGAAAGGGGGCCTCATGCATATTTCAGATCCACTAGGACCAGGCCGGTAATCGGACCTCGTTAAGGGGGAAGAAGGGGGGGCGGGGGCAGTATTGTCGGGCTGGGCGCTGACACAGGCGGGACCCGATATCCCAGATCCCTTACTGTCGGGTGTGTATATGAGTTAGGGCGTCCAGCATTCGGGTCTCTGCCAGCTCCTGCTCCAGGCTTCTTAAAGTGCACGTCTGTCCATCACTGTCTGGTAGTCTCTTCCGTCTTCCATCATCCCTCCATCTCTTCCGGACAGTTTTCTCCACCCTCTCCTCCCCACCCTAGCCCACCCAACTCCACACAGCTTCTAGCCCTCCCAGTCTCTCTCCGCCAGAGTCCTTGTCCACAAGCTATCTATAGAGTTTCATAGGTCTCTCCAGCCTCCCTCTCTATAACGTGCCTCCTTCCTGCAGCTATCTCTCTGAAGCTCCTTTTCTAGCTCATTCACCTATTCCTTCGTTTTAATTCCCAGAACCACACTGTCTCTAGATCTCTGTTTCAGTCTTAAAAGGAATGTGTTTCATTCTATTTCCTTCTCCCTCTTCTTGGCGTGTCTTTTCTCCTTCCTTCCCTCAGCTCAACTATCTGGCAAGCTTTCTTCCCTGCATTCCCCTCCCCTACAACTCCAGACCCTCTTTCTTCCACACTGACCATGACACCGTGACCCGCTCACCACTTGTGCCCCTTAGTTTCCGGAGGGTGTAGGGCTGGAACAATTACACCAGGCCTGAAGTGTGGTACCGAGAACCGGTCCTAATTCAAGGGGATCAGTGGCACTATCAGTGATATGTGGGACAGGACAGGGGTAACCGGGGAAATGGGACTGATCAACTGATCAAAAGATTCACAATGTTTTTTTTTTTTTCTTTCTTCCCTCCTGGTCCTTGGAGAGCTGAGATTTTTCCAGCCCAGGAAGGATATCTCAGGCTTTCTTCTTTAGCTGTCTCTCTGAGCACAGGAGGTCAGTACTGCTTTGTTTTATTTTTATTGCTCAAGCTAATCTGGTCTTGACACATCCTGGTAGTGGTAGGGATTTAGTCAAGACCTGAAAACTACCACAATCTATCTAGGGTTTGGATGGAAATGGAATAAAAGAGCCCTGATACAGGAGACCTGGGCTCAAATTCTGCCTCTGATACTTCCTTGTATGACCTTAGTGAGGCACATAGCTTCCCTGGACCTCAGTTCCCTCATCTGTAAAATGGGGTGGACTAGATCTACATTTGGAGTCCCTTTCAGCTCTAGATTTGCTATGTAAAGATTCCAAATCTATATGTGATTTAGGAGTACCAGACTGTCAATGGCTTGAGGAAGCAATGGTCTGTACCCCTTTATCTCCAATTCCTGCCCAGCCTTTGGGAGAAAGAATTGCAGGAGGTGATATGTAGGAATGGAATACTGCTTGCTCATTGCATTGTAAGCTTCTTTTGGGGGGGGGGGGAGGAAGGTAGGGCAATTGGGGCTAAGTGACTTGCCCAAGGTCTCAAGGCTAGTTTTTGTGTTAAGTGTCTGAGGTTGGATTAGAACTCAGGTCCTCCTGACTCCAGGGCTGGTGCTCTATTCACTGCGATACCTAGCCGCCCCAATTGTAAGTTTCTTAAGGTCAGAGACTTGTCTTTTGTCTCTTTTTCTATCAAAGGTGCCTAGCAGAGGGTGGGTGCTTGATGTTTTTTGATTGTTTTTACCTGGCCTTAAGATCTTGGAGACTTGGTTTAGCCTCTCCAGACCTCAGTTCTCTCTTCTGTAAAACAGAAGGGGGCCATACCTGTACTGGCTACTTCAGAAGGGTCCAATAATCATAGGAATATATCTAAAAGTACTTCCTTAGCTCTGTGTTGTGACCAAATTGCCATTAACTCATAGCTGTGAAAGGTAGACAGGAATTAACGTAAGAAAAACCAGCCAACTTAAAAGAAATAATTTAACTTTACTTTTCTATGCCTTCCTTTTTTAATTTGGTCTTTTGCTTCGTATCTGGCAATGGCTGATGATAGAAAGATGAAGGGTTTTTATTAAAATAAAATAAATTTTTGTAAAAAAAAATTGTCTTGAAAACGTGTCCCATATAAATCCATTTTTTTCCTTCCAAAGTTTTCCTCCTAAGCTGCACATAGTAGTGATCCCAGCTTCTTAAATACTTTGTGGGCAGAGATCCTACCAGATTAGAGAGAAGCCTATGAACCTGCTATGTGTCTAGTCGTCTGAGGTTTGGAGAGGCTCATCACTCAAGAATAGCCACCAGGTGAACATTTTCCCTCCTCCATGCCCCTGTCCTCCAAGCAATTGTCTTATTCTAAGGCTGTGAGGGGGATTGAGATGGAGGAAGGTAACAGCTGACATTGCGGACTAGTATTTAGAGATTAACCAAATTATATCAGGCTTCTGCTTTATACAATTGTCCGGTTAAGTTTTGTTTGGTTGAAGGGAAGAAAGATTGAGAAGTCGGGGAATGGACTTGACCCTCAGTGTATCCGAATTCGTGCTATAGGAAACCTCCTTATAGAGGGATTCTGCATGATAATCAATGGAATGGTTATGACTTCCCTCCATCGCTGCCATAGGTTTGCATTCTCGGCAGAAACCGTAGTAATGAGAGCTAGATTACTGCGAGATGTACAAAGCTCTGAAATCTTGGGTGTGTAAATTAATAAGCGTCAGGTCTAAAATCTCCCCTACCTTTGTGGTTGCTGTCTAAATCTGAGGCAGTGGCGTAGCGTGACAAGGTGGGATAGGGTGGTCGCTTAGCCTCCTTAGTGCTTGCTGAATTTCCATTGCCGGGGCCTCCCCACTGGGGCCCCAAACCTCGAGCAGCAAGCTAAGGGAAGGAAGAGCTGCGGCTCAGACCCAGGCCGGCGTTCAGGGGAGACTCGGGGAGGGCGCTATCGGGCCTATTTCTCTTTTCTTCCCCCCAGAGTTTGACCTTTCGTTGCCATCCGGAGGTCAGGAGAGGGCCCCAGGAAAGGAAGAAGAGACAGCTCCAGGGAGTGAAGGGAGGTACAGAAGGCTCTGGGCACTGGGGGAGAGAGAGAAGAGCGGATCTTATAACCCTCAGACAGCGGGAGAGAGCTCCGTGCCTTGGACACAGCCAGGTCTATCTGTGGGGCCAGAAAAGAAACCTTAAGTTAATTCACCAAACCCGAAGCTGGACTGCCCCTGACTGGACACCCAGCGGCCGGGGGGTCAGGGGGGAGTAGGATTCTGGGGGATGGGGACAACTGCTCACGGCCAGGAACCACGAGGCCAAGAAATCCTCCAGAGAACGAAAATGGTTTAACTCAATCTGGCAGACAGTAGGGTGAAAGAGCCTACTAGGTGCAAGAGCCCCGGGATATACATAGATCAATGAAACACTAATCCTAGCAATAATCGCAGCAAGAATAACAAGGACCCGGCGAAAGGGATCATTTGCCTTTGCCCGTGGGGTGGGGGTGAGGGGTCCCTAAGAGTCCTTTACTGGCCTTGGGTGGTTTGGGGCGGCCACTCTTGCGCTCACCCATCCCCAAACCTCCCTCCACCCCGGGGCGCGGACATTTAGGGGATGGAAACGCAGGTGACTTGAGTAGGCTCGAATTCCAGCGTCCACGCCCCTGGAATAGCTCTGACTTCCCTCGTTTTGGGGGCGTTAAAAAGGGAAATGTGACAGGGGGAAGGATGGACGGGGGAGGGTCAAACTCCGAGTTTCAAGTGTCGATCAGTGTGTATTTATCCCTCAGCTGTCTGATGGAGCGATCTCGGCGCGACTGTCCCTGGAAGCACTGCCATCTCCACCTGGGTAGGGACGAACCATGTATGTACCTTCCAGGACAGGCCGACATCCTTTCTACAGGAAAAAGCGCTGCGACCGCGTGTCTGTCCCCAGTGCATTTACCCTCTGAATCGAAAGCCAACGTCTGTGCGAGACTCGTGCTAACTAATGCAAGTCGTCAGTATTCGACAGTCGGACTATCGGCAGAGTAATTCAGACAGCCAGGACCTCACTCTCCTTTACTTAGGTGTGGGGTCAATTTCGGAGAACTTTTTTTTGTTGTTGTTGGTTTAAAAAAATTAATTATCCAGATAAAACATTTACGATACATTTATTGAACACCAGCACCAGATACAGAGGACACCAACAGGGAGTTGGAATCTGTCCTCAAAGACCTTGCATTTTCCATTCCTCTTTTACCACTCAGATACAACCAGAGTGACTGATAAGATATGGAGTCCCCTTCCAACGAACTGATCTCCCCCAGCTCCAGCCGATAATGCCTCTGAACCTGAGCTCCTGGGAACGGTCCTCAGAAGTGAGACTCGGGTTCTCATCTTCTCCCTTCTCCCTTTCTCTGCTTTCTCCTCATCTCTTTGATTGTACGTCCTCTCTTCTTTGTATCTGTCTGCCTATCTGGAACACACACCACCCTTCCCTTCCATTCCCAGCTATCCTACCCTGAGGATTCTGGCACGGGTTTCCAGGAGGGATGTGACTCTCTTATGGCAGGCTTACACAGAGGATGTTCTCCCTATCGAGGATGAGAAGGGAGGGGGAGCCATGTCAGGGACCCAATTCACCAAGGAGGGTTCCCGACTCCTCTGCTTGTTCAGGGCTCCACCAACCGGAATTTCACTGAATTTGGCAAAGCAGTACCAGATGTGTATCTGCCTATCATCCAGGGGTGGCACTGGTGGGGCTAGGCTGGAAGCTTGGAAGAAGACTGGAAAGAACAAAGAGAGATCCAAAACTCTGGAAAGGAGAAACAAATTTGCTGGCTCAGGATCCCAGGACTTTGGAAATCATCTGGTTCCATCCTTTTACTTTACAATTGAGAAAATTGAGTCTCAAAGAAAGGTCATGCAGCTGATCAATGGCAGAGTGCAGAATCTTCCCGTTACTACTACCCTAGTGCTCTTTTGATACTAAGCCTCACTACTGTGATATTCCCACAGAAGAGAACTGAAGTTTGAAACTTGTTTAGCCATTTTTATTGAGGGCTTCCCTGGTGCAGCCTTCCCTCTTCTCCCACCTTGGTCCACAGTCCTTCTGTCACAGGGGAGGGCACTGGCCTAGGGGAAAGGACTGCAGGGCCCCAAGGAACTTTGTTTCCAAAGGAAACATCTGTGAGAAGAGGATAAGGCAGGGTTTTTGCTGAGCATGGAGCCCCCTTGGGATCCAAGGAGGAGTTTCTGTTGCCTTCACCATTGCTGTGATCATCACCAGACTGACTGCCCAGGGGAGAAAAACTGGGTGGAAGAAAGAGAAAAAGAGTGGGGGGGGGGGAGGGTAACGGTTTAGAGGAAGGCCACTAGAGAGGAGAGGAGAGGAGAGAGAAAGGGGAAGGGTGTGGGCATGGCGGGTATAAGAGCATCAAGCAAAGAAAGATAAGGAGACTTTATGTTTTTCTGACCTGCTCTCCCTCTGGTAATTCATAATAGTCACAAATTCACAAAGGAAAAGTCTCTTCCAGGATTAGTTTTTATACACCTAACCTGAACTAGTCCTGGTATTAGTCAAAAGGGACCATAAGAAAGTGAGTACACAATTCATCTGGGTATAGCCACTCAGAGGTCCATGTCCTGCTCCTAAATGGGTGAGCAGCATCCTTTCCAGAGAGGAAGGACAGAAGGCAGTATAGTGTGATGGGCAGAGAGCTGGCCATGGAACCAGAAGATCTGAGTTCAAGTCCTGGATCTCAGCCTTTGCTGGGTGACCTTCAGCAAGCCTCTGAACCTCAGTTCCTTTATCCATAAAAATAAGGATACAATTCTTTCCCTCCATAACTCACAGGTTTGCTGTACTTTGGAAATCTCCAAGTGCTACAGACTTTTAATTTTTCATGATTGTCGTTGTTGTTCACTTGTGTCCTGCTCTTTGTGACCCTTTTTGAGGTTTTCTTAGCAAAGATACTGGAGAGGTTTGCCATTTCCTTCTCCAGCTGATTTTACAGATGAGGAAACTGAGGCAAACAGGGTTAAATGACTTGCCTAGGGTCACAGAGATTGTAAATGTCTGAGGTGAAATTTGAACTCAGGTCTTCCTGATTCCAGACCCAGCACTCTATCCAGTGAGCCATTTCAATATACCCAATGAATCTGGTGTTATAAGAAAACAGGACCTTACATATGACCACTACATATGTCAGCATCATTACACTAGTATTTCCCTGAGAGAGAAGTTTATTAGAAATATAGCAAGTGTATATAGGCAGAGCAGTTAGTTATAATGTAAAGAACTTTGATCACAAGACCTATGTTACTAGCTATGAGACAGTTTTACCTCCCTGAGCCTCAGTTTCTTCCTCTGTGAAATGGGGATAATAATAAAGCAAGTGGGGGGCGGCTAGGTGGCGCAGTGAATAGAGCGACGGCCCTGGAGTCAGAAGGACCTGAGTTCGGATCTGGCCTCAGACACTTAACACACACAAACAAACAAACAAAAAAAAACCTAGCCGTGTGACCTTGGGCAAGTTACTTAACCCCAATTGCCCTCCAAAAAGGCAAAAAAAAAAAAGGGGGGGGGGCTTAAGGGGAGGCTAGGTGGTACAGTGAGTAAGAGCACCCGCCTCAGAGTCGGGATGACCCGAGATCAAATCAGGCCTCAGAAAATGAGCACCCACACATAAATAATGACTAGCCGTGTAACCTTGAGCACGTTACTTAACCCCAATTGCTTTAAAAATAATAATAATAATAATAAAGCAAGTGACAATATAGTGTATGATATAGACCTAACCTCTGATACCCAGTGTCAGAAAGATCTGGGGTCGAGTCCTGCTTCTGACACATGTTGACTCTGTGACACCAAGTAAATCACTGAAGAAAGCAATTCTCTAAGATCATAAAAGGCAGACCAGAGGCCAATCTGCACTGGTAGAGGGGGTTACCTTACTGAGAACTCCATACACTAACAAAGTTGCAGGTATGGGCCAAAAACCCCAAAACATTACCCAAATCACAGATTTGTTGTAAGGAAAATACTTTGTAAGCTTGAAAGAAATGGGAGTTACTAGTATTGTATTCTTTTTATATAATATTGGCTAGCTAAAGACAAGAGCAGTGCCTAGAACTTGGAATGATGAATACTCATCTTCCTGAGTTCAAATCTGACCTCAGAAACTAACTGTGTGACCCTGGACAAGTCACTTAGCTGTTTGCCTCGGTCTCCACATCTATAAAATGAGCTAGAGAATGAAATGGCAAATCACTCCAGCGTCTTTGCCAAGAAAACCCCAAAAGGGGTCACAGAGTGGGCCACAACTGAAAACAACACAACATCCAAAGACACTTAAAGGACTTGTGATTTCATCATTGTAGGGGGCTCCCAGTGTGGGAACTCTCTCCCCACTGAGGCTCAATCTGTTTACAACTTAAGGGAATCATTGGTTTAGATCTGGAAGGGACCTTGGAGTCATGGGATCTGAAATTTAAAACTGGAGAGAAACTGAAGGAGAGTCCAACCTCCTCGTTTTACAAATTTGTCAACTGAGACCCAGAGAGGTTAGGCAGCTTGCTTATGATCACAGATAGTGAGTGGCAAACTTGAGATCTGAACCCTAGACCTCTGATTCCAAAGCGATCACTTTTTCCACTTGACCAGGGAATGGAGAACTCTAAGACCTAACATCTACCTTTCATAGGCTCATATCCCACCCGTCCACTATCTGAATCATCTACTTCCCCCAGTTAAACTTTCTACTACCTTTCCTTACTGTGTCCATCTACCTCCCGGGTCTTAACTGATTCAAATCTTATTTAGTCTCCAAGATTCAGCTTAAATCCCACTTCTGTATAGTTTTCCTTAGCTATCCCAGGCTCAGTGGCCTCTTCTTCCGATGAAGTCCTATAGTATTAGAACCTGAAGAGCTCTAGTCCACCACCCTCATTTAGACCCTTGGAGGGGTTAAATGAAGGAGGTGAGGCTCAAATTCCGGGCTTTCTGACTCTATCTACAAGCCACCAAACAGGATCATTCCTGTATCTTACATATAGACATACAGAGAAGTAAAACCTTCTTCCTTAGGAGGACTTTCAGACTGACCTTCTTTCCCATGCTCCCATCACCAAATCAGATACAAGTGCTCATGCTTTAACATAGCTTCTTCTCTTCTAGGATGCTGACATTCATTTATTTGCACAGCCACACACAAATATACTCACAAACATGTCCTCTTGAGGATGCTCTAGACTCAGACTCTTTGATCATAGGGTAAGGAAAACTGGCCACCTGACAGAACACTAGCCTGGAAACAGGTTCTGGGTGTATGTGGGTACCTCATTAAAAGATACTGATAAATGGCCAAGAGTATTCCAGCATCCCCTAAAATCTGGCCTCAGACACTTATTGGCTGTGTGATTCTGGGCAAGTCACTTAACCCCTCAGTTTCCTCATCTATAAAATGAACTGGAGAAGAAAATGGCAAACCACTCCAATGTCTTTGCCAAGAAAATCCCAAATGGGGTCACAGAGAGTCAAACATGGCTGAAATGACTGAACAACAACACCAAACTTTGGATATCCCTTTACCTGGAGACAGGTAAATGGGATTACCTAATACTAGCCTAATATTATTACTAGCCTGAACATGCTGACTTATGTATAGGGTCACGTGTAAGCCAAACCATTTCTGAAATTTTTTCTTATTTGACCTAATGTAGATAGAATATTTCTTTGATAAAAGGATTGGATCATCCCAAAGATAATGCCTACCTTTCATAGGTTCATATCCTACCTCTCTATATGAATCACCTCTATCAAACTTTCTGCTACTTTTCCTCACCATGATGAGAATTACAAAAGTTGGGATCATAGAAGAAAAAAATTCAACATTGATGCCCTTACGTCTGTGTTGGCAGCTTCTAACCTAGTTGAGAAAACACATCGGGAAAATTTGTCTTCCATAATTCTTCAAACCCAGCCCATCTTGAAAGGGATAAAGAACAAGTCCATATTTAGGCATCTGATTGGTCACCCGATTCCACAGTGTGCACAGTCTGAGAGGGCTGGAGCCTAGTTGATGTGGAAGGAGAGTATATATGGAGCAGGGGGAATAGCCATTATAAGATGAAACTCAGATGCAGACAATAAATTCTTAAGCTAGTCACAGGCTCCAGAGCTGCAAGGTATCTCAGCGATCCTTTGTCCAACCTCTTCATTTACAGACAAGGAAAATGAAGCCTAGAGAGGCTAAGCCAGGGTCCCACAATTAGCAAATATCAAAGGCCAGGCTTGGACCCAGGTTATGCTCCTGAACAGACAGACATGACTTCTCAGGGCACTAAGGGTAACAGTGGGGGAAGAGGAGATGCTCCAGGAATGAAATTTTCACTCTTTCTAGGTGCATCTCCATCCCAACTGTGGGGACAACAAAGGGGAAAACTTCCTCCTCTTTCTAATTCTCTTTAACAATGGAGAAGTGAAAACAACCTGGATTTAGAATCAGAAGAGTACAAGAAACAGCTCTGTCACTTGCTAGCTATATGATTGAAGCCCATCAACCCTAATCTCTCTGAGCCTTTATTTTCTCACCTGTAAAATGGGGATAACAATGCTTTCCCTACCTATCTCTCAGGGTGGTTGTGCTTTGTAATCTGTAAAATAAAATTTAAACCGTTAAGGGTGCTATGAACGTGATCCAAGTGAGCTATTCTTGGTGCTGAATCCTCAGGCTCTAGCTCTTCTTTTGGGAGTTGTGAGGAAGGATTTGTCTACATCTGCCATTTCAGTGGCAAGCAATTCTGTCTGTATCACAAAAGCACCTGCCAATTGATGGGGTCCCTTTAAGGAATTGATTTCTATGAATCCCTAAAGCATTTCCTCCCCAGTAAATCTACTGCCACACGCTGACTCTCCATTCTATGAATGATTTAGTAGTAGTCGTCCTCTGTACATTTAGGCCCGCAGCTGTGACATCATCATCCATCCACAGTGATGAATGGCCTCCCCTGTCCTGATGGGGAGAGAGGGAGGAAGACAGAGAATGTACTGCTGTCTGGAAGCAGAGGCCAGGGAAGAGATACAGACAGGACCCACTTGGAGCTTAGACTTCTTGGGGGGTGGGGGAGATTGCATCTCAGCCTTTTTAATAACATCTCCACTGCTGGATTTGGGGTCAGCTCAGTTGCTGGATTTTCTAAGCTCTTAAAGGACCCTCAGAGGCAGGAGGGCACCAATTCCATCACAGGTTAACTGCCCAGGGGAATCTATAAAATTATTTTTATTATTATTATTTTGCTTTTGGGGGGGGGTAAGGCAGGGCAACTGGGTTTAAGTGACTTGCCCAAGGTCACATGGCTAGTAAGTGTGTCAAGTGTCTGAGGCTAAATTTGAACTCACATCTTCCTGACTCCAGGGCTGGTATTCTATTCACTGCACCACCTAGCCGCCCCAGAACCTATAACATTCTTAAAGAGACAAAAACTTCTTAAAGTTTTCTCTCCTCCCTCTGGCAAAATAAAATGTCTTTGTATAACCTTCTTAGTCAATGTTCTTCTTTTGTAATAATTCACATTTATATAGTCACCTAAAGTTTACAAAATACTGGCCCAGTGAGTTAAGTAATCCCAAGTATTTTCCCTGTGTTACTGATTATCAAATAGAGATTCTGAGAGGTTAAGTTTTGTTCTGCCTGCTGGATCATCATCTATCATTCCCAAATGTGGGGAATGTGGAGAATATACCAAGTATAGCAAGCTCCACCCTAGGTCTTCTATAATCTCATCTGCTCCCATAAATTAGAGTTATACAACCATGCTTGGTCTCCTTTCTGAGCTGCAGACCCAGATCACAAAGTGCTTATTAGATATTTCTCACTGGGTGTCCCATAGGCATCTCAAACTCTGTGTCCAAAGCAGAACTCATTACCTCTCTTCCCAAACCCAGCCCTTTCCCCAGCTTCCCTACAACTGTCCAAAGCACCATCATTCTCCCAGTCACCCAGATTTGCAAATTTAGTCATCCTTGACTTAATTCTTTAAAAAACCCAACCACCCAATATTATCTTTCAACCTATGTCAATTAATAAGCATTTATTTCTTTTCCCTCCTCCCTCTCCAATTTGAAAGAAAAAAGAAAAAGCCCTCGTAACAAATATGCATAATCAAGAAAATCAAATGGCCACATCGTCCATACTTGATTTCTTTCTTTCATCTCTCATCTGATTAGTTTTTCAGTTTTTTTTTTTTTTAAAACAATTGGGGTTAAGTAACGTGCTCAAGGTTACACGGCTAGTCATTATTTATGCGTGGGTGCTCATTTTCTGAGTCTGGTTTCGATTTTGGGTCATCCCAACTCCGAGGCCGACGCTCTTACTCACTGCACCACCTAGCCTCCCCTTGGTTTTTCAGTTTTGTTAAAAGTACCCAATATCTCTTACATTTGTCCCCTTCTCTACTAGACAGCCACAACCCTGAATTGATCCTTATTCCCTTTTAGCTACACTACAATAACTTCATTGGTGTCTCTTACCACACATGTTTTCCATTTCTAATCCATTCTCCATACAGCTACCAAAGTGATATACATAATGCTCATCACTCCACTACTCTGAAAGCTCTGGTGGCTCCCTATTGCCTCACAATAAATTGTAAACTCCTTTATTTGTCAAGTAAAGCCCATCACAATATGATTCCAGCCTACTTTGCCAGGCTTATTACACATTATTCCTTTTCATCCACTCTTCACTCTAACCATACTGGCTTATCTTTCTCCCTGTGCACAACATTCCATTTTCTACCTTTGTGTTTTTGCATATTCCTATAATGCACTTAAGATCACAGAGTTAGAATTGGAATGGACCTCCGAGGCCCCTTAGTCCAACCCCTTCATTTTGCAGAAAACTGAAGTCTCAGAGAAGTTTAAATGACTTGCTCAAAGTCTCACAGCTGGTTGAGATCAGAGGTGCAGCTTGAAATCAGGTCTTCCTGACTCCAAGGAATGTTGGCTCTAGTCCTCATTTCCTCCTCTTATAATTCTTAGCTCTCTTCAAAGTTCAGTTCAAGCACTACTTTCTACATGAAAAATTTCCTGATTCCCACCCCTGCCCCTAAGCCACTAATGCCTCATCAAATTACTTTGTATATGACTTGTATATACTTTATATTTGCAGATCTGTGACCACATTGTTTCCCCTAATAGAATGTAAGTTTCTTGAGGGCAGGGGCTGTATCAGTTTTGTCTTTGTAGCCCCTTTTTACCCACTGTGCCTGGTAACACAGTAGATACTTTCTTGTGAGTTGATGAATTTGACCAAGGTCACATTTGTAAATATCCAAGCCATGATTCCAACTTGGGTCTTTTGATGCCAAGGCATTGGGGAAATGCCAAGGCTATTTCTCCACTATATGGCACTGTCTCTTTTTGATGTAAATGTCTCCTGATATAATAATATTCTCTGACTCCCTCCATAATGGAGAATAATAATATCTGATCACAACCCTCCAAATGCTACCCTCTACATACACATGGATCCAATTCACATGTCCCCCCAATCCCTCTGCTACCTTTTCTCTAAACTTAAATAGTTCCAGTTCCTTTAATATTCTTTCATAGCAGGGTCAACCTTGGGATGGAGATGTGAGGTCTTTGGCTAATGGGTCCTCAGGCTTCTGCATGGTGGGAACAAAGAATAAACTATGGACAGAGGTGCAGTATCAATCTGAACTTAGACCTGCTGTCAGTCAGTCAGTCAATCGGAATTCATTTATTTATTTATTTATTTTGCCTTTTTTTTTTTTTTCTTTGGAGGGGGTAAGGCAGGGCAATTGGGGTTAAGTGACTTGCCAAAAGTCACACAGCTAGTAAGTGTTAAGTGTCTGAGGTCAGATTTGAACTCAGGTCCTCCTGACTCCAGGACTGGTGCTCTGTTTACTGCGCCACCTAGCTGCCTCACAATTGGAATTTATTAAACACCTACAATGTGCCAGGTTCTATGAGGCATCTAGGTGGCACAGTGATGGAGCAGCAGGCCTGGAGTCAGGAAGACTCTTCTTCCTTAGTTCAAATCCAGCCTCAGACACTTACTAGCTGTATGACCCTGGGCAAGTCACTTAACCCAGTTTGCCTCAGTTTCCTCATCTATAAAAATGATCTGGAGAAGGAAATGGCAAACCACTCTAGTATCTTTGCCAAGAAAACCCCAAATGGGGTCACAAAGAATTGGACACAACTAGAAACAACTAGACAACAACAGTAAATGCCAGGTACTGGTCTAAGTTCTGGGAATACAATGCAAGGTAAAGACAGTCCCTGCTCTGAAGGAGCTCACATTCTAATAGGGGAGACAGCATCAAATGTCTATGTACAAACAAGCTATAGACAGGGCGAACTGGAAATAATTCACAGAGGGGAGGCACTAGAATCAAGGGAAAGGCTTCATGCAGAAGGCAGGATTTTAACCAAGACTTGGAGGAAGTGAGGCGATCCAGGAGGCTGGCTGAGGATGGAGAGCTTTCCAAGTATGAGGCATAGCCAGTGAAAATGCCTGGCATCTGGAGATGGAGTATCTTATGTGAGGAACAACCAGGAGGCCAATGGCACTGGAATCCAAAGGACTAGGTAGGGTGGGGGAGGGGTGTAAGGCTGCTCCTATCTATAGACAGTGAGGAAGGACATTTACCAAGTGTGACTTGAGGAGTGCCACCTTCCTAGTGCTGCAAATTCCTGAGGTAAAGAATTATTCCTTTGGGTGAAGGTATTGTCTTCAGGAGACCTCTCTGAAAATGCCAATGTGCTTCTTGGCAGAGATCAAATGTTAGCTGTTGCTATTCACTAATATATCTATAACCAGAGAGAAGGACTCTGAGGAGGTAGGAGAGAAGAGAGGTCAGTTTTTATTAGAGGAAAGAAAAGGGCCTAGATCATGAGACACCTTGGTACACAGTAAGCTAAGTATTTAAGTTCTGGAATGCAGATTCTTTCAGATTTATGGCATTTGAGCTTCTGAAATCCTAATGGTAGAAGGATAATATCCACTGGTTCTGAGTCCCAGCTCTGATGCTTAACTATCTGTGAGGCTTTGAGTAAATCACTTAACCTGTCTGGGCCTCAGCTTCCCCTTCTGTAAAGTGAAGGGAGTGAATTAGATGACCACTAAGATCTCTCCCAACTCCTCGGAGAAGCTACATGGGGAGGAGTAGGCTTGGATGCAGGGAGGGGAGCAGATCTCTGCACTGTCTGGTGAGCATAGCCCTCTACCTGAGGGGAAAACCAAGGGGCCCTAGAGACAGGGTGCTGACAGAAGGGGGAAGGTTTGGAGCTGGGCTGTAATTAGAGCTACATACAATTTCCGAGGCCAGGATGGCCCCCTACTGTCTATACTTCTCAAACTCAACACCTGCTGTTTTTTAGCTTGAAACTCCAGAGCCAAAAGTAGTAAAAGAAATATGAGCAAAGCTAAGACAGTCAGTCTTAGGAAGCTTTGCTTAGAAAAGAAGCCTTGCTTCCTTCCAAAAGACACTTGGACAATGCCTTGGATTAGGGCTAAGAGTTGCCCAAAGATACAAATCTTACCCTCTAATAGTTCCCCGTCCAGTAGAGGAAAGAAGATATGTACACAGGTAACTATCACACAAGCTGGAATGGGATGTGTATTAAAAGGAAAAAAGACAGAAGAATTCATCATTCCAGTACAATACAACAGAACGCAATGACCACTGAACTATCTCTTTGCGAAACTGACTCAGAATCTCTTCCCTTCCCCCTGCCCACTCCTGTCCCAGGCTAGATGTTAGTGAACATCAATGGAAAACAAAATTTTTCTTTCTCATTTCAAATCAAGGGGCATTCTTAGAAAAAAAAGTGTCCCCAGGATGGTGCAGAAACCAGTATTACTGCCATGCTTTATTACATGTTTTAAAGGGAAAAGAAAAAAGATTTCTTCCCCCTCACAATTCAGAGAGGTGGGTGCCCATTACCCAAGGAAAGAGCTTATTCACATAAAATCATGGTAGCTAGGGATTTCAAAGAGAAAAGAGCAGTCAGAGATTCAGTGTTCTGAATGCATTATGGCCCCATCTGCTCAGAGAGGCCAGTGAGGATGGAACAGCTGCTAGTTAGCAAAGTTCCTGTCTTGTTTGAAGTATTTATCTATGGACAAAGACCACATTTCTTTCCATAATGACTGCTGCCCTCCACCCCCCAATCCTTACAGAGGGTTTTCATACTTCTCTGACTGTCTCTGGCATCAATATGGAACAAATGAGAAAAGGATGTTTAAGGTTCTGAGGGAGGTGTTAAGGGGAGATTCTTGAGAGTGGGGGGCATGGAAACAGGGACATCTCACCAAAGACCATGGCCAAAGCATGACTTTCCAGGACAGGACTCAGAGATGTCCATTGGATTCTGGCCTTACTCCATACAAAATTCTCTTAGAATACATGGCTATGTGTCCAGAAGCATCAGTGATGATGGTGAGGAGTTGCCTACCAAATACCAAATGGCCTGGCAGTGCTAGGCGCACATTGAGGAGAGCCCTCCTTGAACACGAATTCGAAGGTGTGGGGTTCACATGGGCTTTACAAGTCAGCCATGGTGCAGAGTTCAGGGGAGCTGGCTGATTGGTTTCAGGTAACTGGGTGTGGCTGGTGGCATGGCCAGATCCATGTAAGGAAGAATGAACTTGTGCTCTACCAAGGGTCTATTGAAGTCATAATAATATGATGCACATTTATAATAATACCAACAAAACTCCCATTTAGGTTAACATGTTAACATTTATACTGTTTTCCTTGTGAATGAGTCCGATTTGAAATTAGGAGAAATCCTAGAGATCTGGTTCCTTGAGCAGCTTCTTGGATCTTGCTCAGACCATATGGCCCAACTCCATGTGCTTCTGCTCACTCTGCCCCTTCCTCTGCCCATTCTTCCTCTGTCTGTTGCTTCCCCCTCTGTTCTTGCATGCTGTGGGACCCATCCCCTTCTCCCTTTCTGTCTGTCACTTCTGTTTGTCCTCCCCTCCAATTGCTCCGTTATTGTACTGTCTATTTTCTTCCCCAGTTTACCCTCTCTCTCTCTAACAACTCCTCATTCTGGCAGATGCTTGGGTGTCTGCCCCATGACTCTACCCTTTTGTGTCATGTCCCTTCTCTCCATCAGCCTTTTCTGATTCCTTATTCTACTTCTTTACTCTTTGTCCTTTCTGTCTGTCTCCCCAATCTCTGTCCTCTTTGCCCTCCTGTCCCCTTCCTCTGTCCCCTCGGTGCTTCCCCTGTCTGCCCCTTCACTGCCCAGTGTCTTATCTGTCCTGTCCCTTTCTGCCCACTACCAGAGGCTCAGCCCCCTTTGTCAATGCCTCCTTCCTCTCCCTTCACTGTCCGCCCTTCACTGTTGGCCTTGTTTCTGCATGTTCTCCAGGGAAGCAGCGCTGCCATCTCCCATGTTTCTAAAACCCTGCCCCCTCTCAGGCATAGCCATCTTCCTATGGCAGGCAAGAGGTTGTTCCTCAGCCCTTTGGGAGAAAGTCCTCAGTGGCCCTGCCAGAGACAAGAATGGGAAACACTGAACTGTCTTTATTTCCCGGAATCCCATTGGTCCTCGGCCACCTTTTCTCCACTCACTGGGTTTCATTGTGTGCTGCTAGGTCTCAATAGCAATTAAATAGTAATAATCCAGTGGTTCCATTTCATTTTCATTTAGATGGAATGTCTGTTTTCTCTCTCCCACACAGCTGAGCAAGGTGGGGATGGGGGAAGAGGGGAGGGGAGGCTGGTGAAAAGCCATCTGACACTGCTTTTCAATGAAACTGTCCACAGATAGAATTACTTGTATCAAGTACATGGGACTTTTAATCCACTTTGTAATCAAACAAGGAACTGCTCTGGGCCCTTGGGAGGCCAAGGCTATATCATCCCACCCAGTTTACAGATGGGGAAACTGAGGTTCAAGGCAGGTTCAGAAGTACACTACTCAAGCCAAATAGGGGGTTGGTGAACTCAGAACTCCAGATTCTCATATCAGTGAAGCACCTTTTTAAGGGCAAGGCGGAGACTGGTAGAAGAAAAGTTTAGCTATCCAGGATGGGGTCTCAGCATAGAGGTGAAGGGAGAGAAGAAAGATTAGTATGAGCAGAGATCTAGGGCAGGCACCCCTGTCAGCTGCTTGGGGAAACCAAACAGCTGTTAGACTCTTGAGACAGCAAAGCACAGTGGGAAGAATGATGGATTTTTGGTCTGAAAGACTTAGGCTAAAGTCCTGACTTTACTGTCTACTAGCCTTTTGTCTCAGGCAAATCACTCAACCTCTGAGCCTTAGTATTTTCATCTGTAAAATGGGAATAGTAATATTTACACTACTTTCCTCACAAGGTACTTGTAAGTAAAGAACATGGTAGACCTTAAAGTGCTATAGAAATATGCATATTTATTTTCCAGACCTTAGGATAATAGCAGGTGCTTAATAAGTGTTTGCACTTGCACACAGTAAGTGTTTAATAAGTATTATGGAATCAAATAAAATTGGGCATGAATTGATTTTTTTGCACTCAAAAGTATTTGATTTTTTCCAATTATATGTAAAGATAGTTTTCAACATTCATTTTTCTAAGATTTTGAGTTTCAAATTTTTCTCCTTCCCTCCTTCCCCTTCTCCTTCCCCAAGACAGCAAGAAACCTGATATAGGCTCTATAGGTACATGTTAAGCATATACATGTTAAACATATTTCTACATTAGTCATGTTGTGAAAGAAGAATCAGAACAAAAGAGAAAAACCATGAGAAAGAAAATACAAAAAATGAAAGTAGTCTGCTTCTATCTGCATCCAGATTCCATAATGCTTTCTCTGGATGTGGATAGCATTTTCCATCGTGAGTCTTTTGGAATTGTCTTGGATCATTGTATTGCTGACAAGAGCTAAGTCAATCATAGCTGATCATCTCCCAATGTTGCTTTTACCGTGCATAATGTTCTCCTGGTTCTGCTCACTTCATGTAATGTTCATATAAGTCTTTCCAAGTTTTTCTGAACTCTATCTGTTCATCATTTCTTATAAAACAATAGTATTCCATTATATTAATATACCACAACTGTTTTTTAGTCATTCCCCAAAATTTCCAATTCTTTGTCATCACAAAAAGAGTTGCTATAAATATTTTTGTATATGCGGGTCCTTTTCCCTTTTGTATGGTCTCTTTGGGATACAGACCTAGTAGTGGTATTGTTGGATGAAAGGGTATGCATAGTTTTATAGTCCTTTGGGCATAGTTCCAAACTGCTTTCCACAATGGTTGGATCAGTTGTGTGAATTGAATTTAGAACAACTTCTGGTATACCTGAGACTGTGCTTTTCCTGTATGCAAATATATGTAAAGATTCCCTTTCATTCAAACTTGAACATGAGATGTATTCACATTAAAATGACCTCACCCAGATATATTACTTGCTGTCAGTTTAGGAGACAGAAGCTGCTAGCTGAAAGTTAGAATTTTTCTTGAGGCTCCATTACAACTTTGTTGGAAGGCTAAGAAAAAAACACCAGCCCTTAGTTTTAGAGCTGGAAGGGACCTTGCAGACCAAATAACCCATCCCCTCATTTTATAGATGAAGAACTGAGACCAAGAGAAAAGTACTTTGTCCAAGGTCACACAGGTAGTAACAGAAGTAGCATTTGAACTCAGGTTCTTTCAGAATCTGGTGTACTATTTACTGTGTTATTCTAGCTTTCCCAGAGGGCAATGGGGGCATTTGCTAAGGGGTCTGTGGAAATCTATGTTGCCCTTTTCCACGGCAGGACAAGGTCTATAGGTAGCCTGAGCCTCTGCCTTTTTGAGGTTCTATCACCAGAGTCTTCTGACTTGCTGAGGATTCAGTCAATGGCACTGGATGGGACATTTCCCTGCTACTGGGTATGTCTGCTTGTCTTCTCAATCAGTACTGGCCCAAAAGAAGGGTGATGATTTTGCTATGGCAATAGTATGTCATTTAGCAGGAGGACCTGGATTTGAATATGAAAAAGAGTCAGAGCAATGTTCTGACAAGGGGAACCATTCCAGTAGTGCTTAGGGACTTGGGCAAAATCATGGGAATGGGTTGACAGGATGGACACCAGTTTGTCTGAAGAAGATCTGGGACTTTTAGTGAAACACAAGCTGTTGACAAAAATCAACAATGCAAAAAAAAATCAACAATGCCATATGGCAACCAAGAAAATGAATACAGTCTTGGGCTGCATTGAGAAGCCTAGTGTCCAGGGGATACTGCTCTCTACCCTGATCAGGCCACAACTGGAGTATTGTGTGGTCAGTTGACTAGGCACCCCATTTTAGGAAGGACATTCATAAACAGAAAAGCATATAGAAGAAGGTGACCCAAATAGGGAAGGGCCTGGAGGTCCACAACCTATGAGCATCATATTTCTCCTGGAGAAGAAGAGATGTGGCAGGTACCAGAAAACTGACTTGTGAAAGAAGATGAAAATTGTGCTGCTTGGTCTCTGAAGGCAAAACTAACCATAAAGCGGGGAAGTTGCAGAGGCAAACTAAGTCTCCATGTAAGGCTAGGTGGTGCAGTAGTTAGAATGCTGGACCTGGGGTCAGGAAGACTCATCTTAATGAGTGCAATTCTGCCCCAGACACCTCCTAGCTGTGTGACCCTGGGGAAGTCACTTAACCCTGTTTGTCTCAGTTTCCTCACCTGTAAAAATGAGCTGGAGAAGGAAATGGCTAACCACTCCAGTGGCTTTGACAAGAAAACCTCGAAGGAGGTTACAAAGAGCCAGCCACTCCTGAAAAATGACTCAACTTAGCCAATGTAACAAGGGTTGCCTTTGAAGGTAGTGGATTCCCCTTCAAGGAACCAAACATTGGATGACCATTTCTCAGGCATGATGGAGAGGGAATTCTTTTTTCTACCATAGATTAGATTAAATAGCTCTAAGTTCTCTTCCAACTGACTCTGAAATATTGTGATTCCGAGATGAGGTGACCATCGTGTTCCCTTCTAGACCCTGGGTTTAAATCTAAAGGAGTTCAGGAAGGAGACACAAATGGAGAACAGAAGGCTAGGAACCTTCCTTCCAACCCCTATGGCTGCTAAGTCCATCTAGGAGAAAAAAAAGTTCTTTGTCTAGAAATGTCTCTTTCCTTCCCTAGTCTCCCTTTAAGACTGGAAGCTACTTAAGGTCAGGGAGATTGTTTCATTGTTTGTCATCTTTGTATCCCCCACAACCTTGTACAATGGATGGGACTGGACCTGGTATAGGGAAGTCTCAGTGAGGAGGATGCTGAGAGGCTGCGGAGGGGTATGAGGGCCCTGAAGTAAGGAGAATGCCCTGGGGATGTGGAAAGAGCACTGACCTGGGAATCAGAAGACCTGAGCTCCAGAACCAGCTCTGCCCCTTTCTGCCTCTATGAACTTGGACAAGGTTTTTGACTGCTCTAAACCTCAGTTTCCTCATATGGGTTCACGAATTGGGTTAATATGGGTTAAGCCAGGGTTCACGAATTGAGAAGAACTTGGATTAGGAGTGGCTAGGTTGCACAGTGAGTAGAGCACTGGCCCTGGAGTCAGGAGACCTGGGTTCCGATCCAGCCTAGGACACTTGACACACACACACACACATAAACTAGCTGTGTGACCTTGGCAAGTCACTTAACCCCAATTGCCCTACCCTCCCCCCTCCAAAAAAAGCAAAAACAAAAACAAAGAGAACTTAGATTTTAAGGGTCAGTGAATTTAGATGAGACAAAATTTTATATATTTATTTTCACTAACTTTGATTTCCTTTGTATTATTTTTATATGTATTTGTATGTATTTTATGTTTTATATATGTGTAGATTATATATATATGTATTATGTGTTTTTATTTATATATGCTATATGTTTTTAAAAACATGATTCTGAGGAGGAGTCCATAGGGTTTACCAGCCTGCTAAGGGTGTCCAAGACAGAAAAATTGCAGTCTGCCAGGATTAGATAATCTCTGGAGTCTCTTCCAGCTCCAACATTCTCTAGGAATATCTTGGAGCTCATGGACTGGAAGAGAGCAAAGGTTGGAGAAAGGGAAGGAGGAAGGGAGACAAGAGTCTGGGAAGAAAGCGTCAGCTTAGGGGTAACAGATCAAATGTGAACATATGGTACAGAGAGCAAAGAACAGCCTGAGGGAAGAGAGAAAATCAAGAAATAAAGGGGGTGGTGTACTGGAAGTGTGTGTGGGGGAACAGAGAGAGGAAGAAGAGACAGGGAGAGAGAAGAGAGAGGAAAGGAAGGAGGGGAGAGAAAGAGGGAGGGGGAGAGGGGGAGAGAGAGAGAGAGAGAGAGAGAGAGAGAGAGAGAGAGAGAGAGAGAGAGAGAGAGAGAGAGAGAGAGGAAACGAGGGAGGGAGGGGGAGGGAGGGGGAAGAGAGAGAGAGAGCAGGAAGAAAGAACCTCTTGGTTCTGTATGCTTTCTCTACCTGCCTTGGTACCCACCCCTTCCTGAGTAGAGGGGGTAGGGTGGGGAATTACAGGAGGGTCTAGCTCTTAAGGGAATGGATTAAATTGCATCTGGCCCCTATAGGCAGGGATCAGACAGAAATGTTAATGATTCAATATTGATGCTCCGGGATTAGGGAGTTGTATCGACAAGATACATTAGGCAAGAGAGGCCAGGATCTTCAGTGCTGACCCCAAGGCTCCCTGAACATCCCCCATCTCAGGCCTCCCTCCTAACCTACCCTTCTCCATTACTCAGTGATGCTAATACAGTTCATTCCAGAGTGTTTCTGCTCAGGCTGGGATGGGAGAGTTTCAAAGGGAAAGGAGAAATAGAGTAGGTCTCATGGGAATGAGCATGGCAGATGTCAAAACTCCAGGGTCCCAAGTCACTTCATCAAGGAGCCAGGAGGGACCTTTGACCTCTCCCATTTGAAAGCTGAAGAACTGGAACCCAGACCTTCTGGCTCCTGCTCTAGCCCTTGTAGGATCGTACCCTTAGAGTGTGGTAATCATACCCTTAGGGACCATTGAATACAATCCCTTATTTTACAGATTAGGAAACTGAGGGCCAGAGAATACTGATAACCTGCTCTGGATCACACAGCTATTATTGGAGCCAATTCTTTCTGACTCCAAATCTGGCACTTTATACACCATGCCATCTAACTGAAAGACGGAGAAACCGGGGCTGAGATTAAATGATTTGCACAAAGTCACAAAACTAGTTAGTGCCTAAATCAGGATTTAAACTCAAGTGACTTCAAGAAATGAGATGAAAGGGGCAGCTAGCTGTCGCAGTGAATAGAACACCAACCCTGGAGTCAGGAGGACCTGAGTTCAAATCCAGCCTCAGACACTTAACACTTACTAGCTGTGTGACCTTGGAAAAGTCACTTAACCCCAACTGCCCCCCCAAAAGCAAAAAAACTAAAAGTGAGATGATGTAGTTGTCTTTGTCCTCCATCCATGCCTTACTTCTATCAGGCAGTGTGGCATGGTGGAAAGTGGCAGACCTGGAGACAGCAAAACCTGAGTTCAAATTTCAGCTCTTGCATTCACTACTTCTCTGTTTATGAACAAGTCACTGGGCCTCTTTGAGACTCAGCCTCTTCACTTGTAAAATGAGAATAATGCAGTCCCTCACGTCACAGGGTTACTGTGAGGACGCTGCTTTTTAGACCTTACAAGTGCTGTTTGTCCTTTGTTTAGGAAGACAAAGGGACATCATAGGTGACGTCTTCAGCCACCTGGGAACTGGATTTAAGTGAGGCAGAGCTGCACAAAGTCATCAGCCCCACTCTCTCTTCCAGAATCATCGAAATCCATCGGCAGGACAAAAGCCAGGAAAGCTGGTGATGGCGCAGGATGCACTGGCTGACCTTGGCATCTTCCATGTCTGACCAAGCTCTAAGTATTCCACAGAGACTGCTTCGCCTTCATGGCGGCTGAAAGAAATTCGTGATATATTACACTGTTATTCACTAATACCACCACCACTATTATTATTTTATTTTTTTGCTTTTATTTTTTTTTGAGGGTAATTGGGGTTAAGTAACTTGCCCAAGGTCACATAGCTAGGTTTTTGTTTGTGTGCGTTAAGTGTCTGAGGCCTGATCGGAACTCAGGTGCTTCTGACTCCAGGGCCGACACTCTACTCACTGCGCCACCTAGCCGCCCCTACTATTATTATTGATACTACTAATTAGTACTACTACCACCATCACTACTACTACTACTATACATTCTTGGGGTAGACATCCCCCCAGTTCAATGGTAGGTTTCAGGCTTGTCGGGTTAGCCTCAACCTGGTTTAGCCCATCTTCTGAGACAGTTTTTATCAGGTTGTGGCAGCTGGGCATGCTCCAGTTTCTTGGAGAATGAGAGATAAGAGTTGGGCTATAGAAATATGGATAAGAACAAGTTAATAAAAATACACTAATACTGGAGCGGCGAGGTGGCACAGTGAATAGTGTACCGGCACTGGAATCAGGAGGACCTGAGTTCAAATCTGGCCTCAGACACTTAATTCTTACTAGCCATTTGACCTTGGGCAAGTCACTTAATTGCCCTGCCTTCCCCCCTCCAAAAAAAGCAAAAAAAAAAAAAATACACTAATACTTATCATCACCTTGTTCTTCTCTTTCTTGATGTATAAAAATTGTCTAGGAACAAGGTTTAATAACCTAATAATAGAACAATTACTTCACCTCATTCTCATTTTTTTGGATGGAGTTCATATGGGACCGGTTGGGATGCAAGACCACATCCTGCCATTATTCATTATATTCAAGGGTCTTTGGATCCTTGCGGAGCTGAATATGATGCATCTGCTATTTTGTAGTGGAATACGAGCATGCAGATGAAAGCTCCTCTTGGGTAGGCTTGCTAAGGGCATCCGCAGCACAAATCCAGGAGAGGCCAGGAGGCTAGATGTCAACCCAATCCCTCAGGGTTTGGATCTCCTCTGTTAGATCTCTGTTCTTTGTGGTTGTTAGCCTTAAAAAAAAAGATTTATAGATATAGTTTGTTTTTGTTTTGTTTTGGTTGTTTTTTTAATACCACAATCACTTCCCAGCATGCCCTCCTTCCCGATGGCACAGTCCTTTATAACAAAAATAAACAAAATATAAACAAATAAAAATATAAATATAAAACATAAATTGTTTGTAAACAAGACAAACCCCCCCAAAGTGAACAGCAAACCCCAAGCAAGGAATAAAAGCTAGCAAAAATGTCTGATATTGTGGAGGTCTCGACACAGGAATACTTTTTCCCCACATTGATTAAAGATTATGAGTATTTGGCATGATGACATCTATTAAAAATGTTGTCCTTGAGTTTTTTTGGATCAGTGGTATTTCTGGGTGGTTGTAGGCCACAGGGAAGCTTTTTGGTTGAGTTCTACAGGATTTTTTTTTTTGAGATCTGTGTTTGTAACATGTCGATCTGTGGAAGATAGTGAGTTTCTGATGCATAATTCTAGCAGTACTATTACTACTACTACAATTATTACAACCACCATCACCACCAAGAATGCCTGTTCCCCATCTCCACTCACTGAAAACCTACTCAACCCTTAGCATAAAATCCAAACATTCCATATAGCCTTCCTTGATCTCCCTCTCCCAACCTATAAATGACTACTTTCTATTAATAAACCCAAAAGGATTTATTTCTACTTTTTCTAAATATGAAAACCAGAGAAAATCCCAGGTTTTCTTGCTAAAAAACCAATTACATGACAACAAACAAGCACAGTAAATATTAAATGCCTACTGTACTCAAAAGAATGAGCTGGGCTGTAGGCAAGACATTTTTAGAGGAAATAAAGTGGCCTTGCGGAGCCTCTAATTTAACAGGGAGATTAAAAAAAGAGAAGGAGACAGGTTAGTGTGGTGTAGGGAGCCAAGGACTTGGTGTTAAGGTTTGTATGGGCTGGAATCCCATAAGTGGCATTTACTGTTTTTATGACCATGGAGGAAGTGAACCTCAATTTCCTCATTTTAAGCCCTTCACAGCCTTTCTACAACGAATCCAGCCTCAGACACTTACTAGCCATGTAACTCTGGACAAGTCATTTAACTTAATTTGTCTCAGTTTCCTCATCTGTAAAATGGTACCTACTTCCCAGGGTTCTTGTGAAGATGCAGAGAGAATCAGACCTTAAAGCACTATTGTTATTTTTGTTCTCACAAATGACAATCTGTCTCTGTCTCTGTGCTTTTGCCCCCGTGAGTGGAATGTGCCCCTTCCTCATTTCCACTTCTTAGTAATCCTTTAGGACTCCGTTTAAGAGCTACCTTCTACATGAGGCCGTCCTGATCTCCCCCAGCTCCTGCATCTTCCCCGTTAAAAATACTTTCTATTTATTTGCAGAAATGTAATATACGCTCATAAATGTACAGTCCATCTCTCATATGATAAAATGCAGTCTCCTGAAGTGCAGGGACTGTCTTATTTCTATCTTTGTAGCCTTAGTACTCAGTGCAGTGCTTGCCACATAGTAGGTTCTTGTTGACTAATTGATTGATTGATTAGTTGATCTGTAAAATGAAAATTATAATACCTGGAGTCCAGAGGATGAGGTGGAACTCCCAAAGGGAACAATAGGGCATTTGTCTGGTGGAGTAGGAGTAGGAGTAAACTGAGGGAGTAATAACTGGCATTTTCATAGCATTTTAAAGTTTACAAAGTCCTTTACACACATTATTTAATTTTAGCCCTACAACAACCCTGAGAGGTAGTTTAGGTATTATTATACCCATTTTAAAGATGAGGAAAACTGAGGCTCAGTGATTTATCCAGAGTCATACAGCTAGTAAGTATCAGAGAAAGGATTTGAAACCAGGGCTTCCTGACTCTGAGTCCCACATCTATCCATTACACAATACTGACCTTCAGGTAGTCCAGAATCCCTGGAAAATGCATAGAGCTTTAGTAGCCTGGGAATTAATTTTTCCTACCAATTCTATGCAGGTCATTTCACCCATTTTCCTCCTATCTTTTCCTGTCTCCATGTTTTTGCTTATGTTGTCTGTCTCAGCACTTGGACTACACTTCCTTATTCTCCATCTCCCCCACTTAGGTGCCCCCTCTTCTGTGAAGCTCTCCGTGTCCCTTCCAAATGAGAATGATCTCTCTGACTCTGTCTCTGTCTGTGTGTGTCTCTGTGTCCCCCCTTTTGTCTCTCTCTGTCTCTGTCTTTCTCTCTGTCTCTTTGTCCACCTGTCTATCTGTCTCTGTCTGCCCCCTCTCTGTCTGTCTCTTTGTCTGTCTGTCTTTGTCTCTCTCTCTGTCCCCCCCACCCCATCTGTCTGTCTTTTTCTCTGTCTCTGTTTTTCTCATAGCATTTTGACTTTGATTGGACTTTTCTTTTGTTATTCCTTGTAATCTTAATTATTTGAATTAGCCACAGCTAGGTGGCTCAATGAATAGAGCACTCAGACACACACACACACACACACACACACACACACACACACACACACACAAACTAGCTGTGTGATCTTGGGCAAGTCACTTAACCCCAATTGCCCTACCTACCCCCTTCCAGGCTTTTCCCCTCCCGTGGGCTCGATCTGCTTCTCCCTCACCTCTCCCTGAGGGAAGAGTCTGTGCTTCCTGTGCCTGCCCTGTTTAGCACACCCTTTGAGACCTGTGATTATCTTGTAGAAGCATTTTCCACAATTCAGACCACAACCAGGATTTAACTTACAGTCTTAGAGGGTTGCCTAAGGTGTAGAAAGATAAGATGATTTGCCATGTTTGTATAGCTAGGTAGCTCAGTGGACAGAGGGCCTGGAGTCAGGAAGACTCATTTTCAAGAGTTCACATCTGGCCTCAGACACTTACTAGTTGTGTGACCTTGGACAAGTCACTTAACTCTATTTGCCTCAGTTTTCTTATCTGTTAAATGAACTAGAGAAGGAAATGGTAAAGCACTCCGGTATCTGCCAAGAAAACCCCAAATGGAGTCACAAAGAGTCAGACACAACTGAAAAATGACTGAAACAACAAAACACACATCAGAGACAGGATCTGACCTGAGGCCCTCCTGACTTCAGGTTCAACAGCCCATCTACTACACCAAAGAGCCTTGCTCTTAGTAGTCTCTGAAAGGATGCTTATTGGATTGAATTGGCCCGGGATGGTAGCTACCCTCAGAGTGAATCATGGAGACCAGAACCTGGTGGCCAAGAGACTCTCAGCTGCTAGACCCCATCGTCCATCACAAGGCATTTCTCACCAGACTTTGAACTTCTCCAGCTCTGGAATTTAGCTCTCAGGCTTCTCCAGATGCTGCTATGCTCACCTACTAACCTACTGCTGGATGCCCCACTCCTCCCTGTCCCCCTTCCCTTCTTCCCTTGGCTACCCACATCAGGGAACCTTAGAAGGGGAGATATTCAATCATCATGACTTATTCATATTCACCGAAACCAGCCCTAGGCCAAGATCATTTTACTCGGGAGGCCATTGGAAATAACACAGTGAATAAGTCTTTCTGTCTAGGGCCTGATCAGGTAAGGCAGAAGCCTTTTAAAACCTTGTTGGTTCCAGAAGTCTCCTTCACCCTGGGTAAAGAGGAGTTTCATTCTCTCCATTTGGCAGGTGGGCCAAGCCCCCCAAGAAGAAGGAGTGGGTTTGGTGGGGGAATATGTGCCCTGCTGGGATGCCAGGAGCATCCTTGGGTGTGGTGAGAGTAGCCAGGCTGAGCTGCTTTCTGTTCCCCATTCTCATTTTGACCTCTCCAACTGCTATACCTTTTGCTCAGATATTCCCTGCACCTAGAATAAATTCCCTTCATCTCCGTCCTTTGAAATTTCTCCCTTTCTCCCAAGGTCCTTCAGATGCCACTCCCTCTATGAAGCCTTCCTTGACTCTTCCACACTTGTGTAAAAATGATTTTGTCCTCCTCAATTTTCCCATAGCACTTTGACTGGACCCCTCCTTTGTCCCTATTAAAGTCTACCTTATATCATGCTTATTTGGGCATGCATTATTATCTTTCTCCCCATTAGATTGTAAATTTCTTGATGACAGGGTCTATGTCATTTTTTAACCTTTGTATCTCTGGCACCCAAGAGGCCATGTGTCACGGTGGATACAGAGATGGCATTGAAGTCAAGAAGGCCTGAATTCAAGGTCCCTCTTCAGTCACATACTAACCTGGGGCAAGTTATCTAGCTTTCCAGTGCTCTAAACAAATCTCAAAGACTAAATCGCCCCAAAGATGCTGACCTGCATTGTAAGGGGATTTCCTCACTTGAGAGTTCTCTATGCCAGTGAAATTAGAGGTCTGGTCTCTAGACCCCCGTAACTAGCAAAATATAGGTCCCTGTGCTTTCCTTATTGTTGAATGAATCAATGAATGAATATTCAGTGGACAAGACCTTGGAACTTTCCCTTGATATCTTCTCTGTAGCTGTTTTGAATAACGAATCACAAAACTCCTGGTCAGAGCCACAATTCAATCCAATTCCTATTACCAGACCATACTAGAGACACATAAATTGAACAGCAAAAGTATTTAATTAAGACATAAAACAATGTAAATAAAAATAATAAGGAAAGGGAGCAGTTAATTAAAAACATTCTGAGTACCCATATGCAAATGAGTGTAATCTCTTACCCCTTTAGGGGAGTTATAATCTATTTCCTCAGAATAGTAAGAAGAGGACACAGTTCTAACTCACTGTCCCAGTGGTAAACAGGTAGGGTATGATGCCATCTAGGCAGCTAGGTCGCTCAGTGGATAGAGACTCATCTTCCTGAGTTCAAATCTGGTCTTGGACACTTATTAACTATGTGGCCCTGGACAAGTTACCACCCATTTGCCTCAGTTTCCTCATCTGTCAAAAGAGCTGAGGAAGGAAATGGAAAACCACTCCAGTATCTTTGCCAAGAAAATCCCAAATGGGGTCATAAAGAGTCAGTGATCACTAAAAAACAACTCAACAACATGATGTCATCTATTTCTTAAGAGTTTATTTCTTTTTTGTTGTTATTTTTTGTTTTTGTCTTTTTGGAGGGGGAAAGTTAGGGCAATTGGGGTTAAGTGACTTGACCAAGGTCACACAGCTAGTAAGTGTTAAGTGTCTGAGGCCATATTTGAACTCAGGTGCTCCTGACTCCAGGACTGGTGCTCTATTCACTGTACCACCTTGCTGCCCCAAGAGTTTATTTCTTAAGAGTCCCTTAGAGCAGTCTGGACGACGACAGAAACTTCTTGCCTTGGTTCTGGAGTCCTTGGGGGCACTTTTGGGCCTCCTGGGCCTGCCATGTCACTTCATATGAGCATCTTCTGTTTTTTGCTCCTACTTCTTTCCTCTCCTGTAGCCACTTGCACCACCCTTAGTGACCCACCTTTTTAAACCACCCCCCATCGTAGACCATATTCTACCAACCAGCAATTTCACCTAATGAAATCACCTCTTGGCAACCACCCCAAGCATTGTGGGAGAGGATCATCCAGCAGACTTCTCCCAGTTAGTTTGGTATCTTGACCCCAAACATTGTGGAAAATGAAGTCTTAAGGTTGTGACCACTACAAACATATGAAAGAATGAATATGTGCTGCTTAGACTGTGAAATCTTCAAGGGCAAAGAGCAGCACTAGTCTCCGTAGATGCTCCATAAATACTTGATCTGATGTAATAATTAATGTGTTGTTGTTTTTTCTAATTAGAAGAATGGTACTAATGGACCTACCACCAGTAGGATAGGCTCTTGAATTTTTTTTTTCCAGAAGTAGATGGATTTGCAGGGATCCATTCATACCCCCTTCCACCTGCTTCTCTTGTGACCAATAGCATTCATTTGCAAGCTGACTAGCTAGGGCTTAGAGTCCTTTTCAGAATAATGATGATTATTAAATAAAACCAAGAAGAAGGGGAGGGGGAGCCTGGGCAAATCTTAAGGATGGAGCTGCCACTCTTAGTGACTCACAAGTAATTTCCTTTATTGCTGGCTTCATAGGGGCTGGAACCCTGGACTAGCAAATTAACGCTGGTCATATTAGGGCACAGTTAATACCCTTATGGTGCTTCTTTGTCGTCTTAGCTATAAACAAAGATCACTGGAACTGTAAACAGCCAGAGCCTGTCTATCCTTCCCCCCTCCTCTTTTACCCCTCACTCTCTACCAGCTCTCCTCCCCACCTAATGAGCTCCAGATCTCAGGGAGATAGTGAAATATCTCTTTACCCTGCATGGACAGATTGTTGGCATCTTTAAGGAAAGCAGGGAATTCGCCCTCCTCTCCTTCTCTTTTTGCCCTACCTCCAAAGTCCTCTAGCCTCAGATAACCTTTTTAACTTGCTACCCGAGTGCACTATCTCAGGCTGGGAGGGGCCTCCTTGGTCAACTCTGTACCGTTAGTGGGGGCCTTATCATGTCCGTCCACGGTACTACACCCCTTCAAGGAAGAGCTTGTCCCTTTTGTCTTTTTCTTCAAAATTTAGTTAATCATCAAGATAAAGAAACATTTGGGTGAGCAAACAAAATAAAAATTGATGACGTATAAAACCATTTAACAAAAAAATTATTTATCATTTCTATTTTTAGATGCTATTAACTTTGGTCTGGGTCTGTGATTCATCTATGTAGGGAAATCAAAATATGGAAAATACCTCCACCTCACTCATAATTGGAGAGTTCCCAACAGCCCCAGAAGCTTCTCTGAATTTACAATCTTAGAGAGTTATCAGGGGCACTGAAATCATAAGTGATTTGCCCCTCACCAGATGTGGCTGCTAATGCTACTGGCTCCAGTTCTTGGTTGAACCTCTTTTTTTTTTCTTTTTGAAGGGGGAAGGCAGGGAAACTGGGGTTAAGTGACTTGCCCAAGGTCACACAGCTAGTAAATGTGTCAAGTGTCTGAAGCTGGATTTGAACTCAGATCCTCCTGAGTCCAGGGCCGGTGCTTTATTCACTGAGCCACCCAGCTGCCCCCAATTGATCCTCTTATAAGTGATTTACCCATGGTCACATAGCTACTAAGTGTCTGAGGCCAGATTTGAACTTATGAAAATAAGTCTATCTGAATCTAAGCCTAGCACTCTATCCACTGTGCCATCTAGCTGCCCTTGTCAACATCTACTGAATTATTATGGTCTAACCCACATCTCTCCACCCTTTCCACACGAATAGCATGAATGATTTTATCTAATGCTTTGTTAAAATCTAGGGGCAAACCATATATGTCTCTAAGTAATCTGGTCCCAAAAGGAAATGAGGTTGGTTAGAATGACTTTTTTTTTTAATGAATCCATACTGGTTAGTTGATATCATTAGCCCTTCCTCTAATAATCCATTCTCGAAGTTTACCAAGAATTAAAACCGAGCTCACTTTTGCTAAAAGTCAGGATAATATTTGCTCTTCTCCAATTGTCTTTGTAATTGATCCTTCTTTTTTCCCCAATATAGTGAGACAAAAACATCCTTTTTATCATCCTTAGCATTCCTTGCCAGCTTCAGCTCGTTCTGAAGTTAATTACTTCTACCACACTCTTAAAGGACTACATTTTGCTTTTGTAGCCACTGTCTACCACCTGACCTGATTTTAATTTTCTGTACTTTTTTTTGTTGGTTTCAATGAAATTTTATTTTGCATTTGGCATAGTTTTTTGAACACCTGACAAAGCACATACCACATATTATATACCCAGCATTATATTATCTAACAAAAGCCAATTAAGAAGGTAAAATAGACAATTCTGAGCACATGAAATTAAAGTTTTGGCATAAACAAAACCAAAGCAGCTAATATTAGAAGAGGAGCAGACAACTGGGGAATCTTTGTAGCAAGTTTCTCTGATAAAGGTCTCACTTCTCAGATACATAGGGAACTGATTCAAATTAATGAGACCAAGAGCCATTCCTCAATTGACAAATGGCCAAGAGATACAAAGAGACAATTTTCAAAGGAAGAAACCCAAGCTATCAATAAACATGTGAAAAAATGCTCCAAGTCACTAATAATTGTAGCTTTGAGATTGGCCAAGTTGACAAAAAAAAAAAAAAACCAATCCAAAAAACAACAACAAAAAATGACAAATGCTGGAGGAGGTGTGGGAAAACAGGTGTGTGTGTGCACACAGAGATTTTAAAAAAAAAAAAGGAGCTTCTTTCTGTTTTGTTCCCTGCATTTAAAACAACAATGACAAAATTACTCGATGATCCTTTTTTCTTTTTCTATGTCTCTTTCTCTCTGGGTCTCTTTTTGTCTTCCTCTGTCTCTGTCTCTGTCTCTCTCTCTCTCACACACACACACACACACACACACACACACACACACACACACTTTTTAATATCCTATCCCTATTTTTTTAGTCTTTCTTACAAGGCTGAGAGTCATCTAAGTGGAGCAGATCAGGAGCTGACCTCTAGGAATCCAGAAAGACCTGGGTCCAGTCCTACATCTGGCATACAGTGACTGTGTGACCCTGGACAATCAATGTAACTTCTCAATGCTCTAGAAAACTTTCTAAAGATCCAGGTTTCAGGGAAGGTATGTAAGTGGAGGAAATTCCCTCATCTGAGAGTTCTCCATATTGATGAAAGTCCAGGTTCAATCTCTGTCCTTATCCCCATCTTACAAGGGATAGTTTGCTATTTTAGGGAAGCAGAAGGGATATATTTAGAAATAAAAATAAGGTAACAACAAAAGATCTCAACAAAACCAAAACCAAATCTACATTGGTTAATGAGTTTCTTGGGTATACATGACTGTTTCTTTAGAAACTCCCCCTTTTCCTCTTCCTTCCTTCTCTTTTTTGCATTAGAATTTCATTTTCAAGAATTTTGCTTATTCCCATCTTTGCTGTAGAATCTTAGACTAGGAGACCCTGCACAACCTTTTTCTAACCCAGAGATTGTCAACATTCAGGTACTCCTAAAAGTCCCCAAGACCCTTTTAAAGTGTCTTTAAGCTCAAGTCTATTTTCATAGTAATATGTAATTAGCATAGTAAAAAGTTTTCATTTTTAATACAATTTTAATAAAAATTTAATCCTTTTCATTTTAAAATTAACTTAATATAATTCCCTTTAATACAGTCAGTACTGATGCTATCATCAACACAAGCAAAAGCTCTTGGAGTGGGGTTCCTCAATAATCTTTAAGAGTGCAAAGGGGAGTGAGAAAAGCAGAACCAGGAGAAATTTGTACACCATTACAGACACAACGTATGTGTGATGACCAACTTTGATAGACTGGACTCTTCTCAGCAGTGCAGGGTTATAAGACAACCCCAAAAGACACATGATGGAGAGAGATGTCTACATTCAGAGAAAGAACTAGAAAGAACAGAGTTTGAATGCAGATTGAAGCAAACTACCTGCTCTATTTCTTTTTCTTGTTTGGTTTTGTTTCCTCTTTCCCATTGTTCGTTCCATCTGATGAAATCCTTCTTTATAACCTGACTAATGTCTAATGTGAAAGCATTTTTGGATCCTATACTTGATTGCATGCTGCCCTGGGGGAAAGGGGGAGGGAAGGAAAGGGAGGGGGAGAAAATGTGGAACTCAAGGGATTGTGGAACTGAATCTTGTAAATCAAAAGTAAACAAACAAATTAATAAAGACAAAAAAAAGAGTGCAAAGGGGTCCTAAGACCAAAAAACTGGTACTCTTAACCTTTTGAAAATTTTTCTCCTCTAAACCCTAAAATCACCTAAACCTAGGTTGCATGTCAGTCTGTTAAGCACTTCTCTTCCTTATCTGTAATTCTGAGGTAGAGCCGTGACTTGTCCGCAAGGTTCCCATAATTTCTACTTCAGCAACCAGGACTTCCTTGTCCAGAATAGCAGTTTTCTTAGCTGTTTTCTCCTTCTCTTGAAGAGCAAAATTATTAAAGCAAGCCAGGAAAGTATTAGCTGCTCTGAGCTCCTGCAGAATTCAGGATAATTTAAGTCACCACCACTATCTCCAGCCACAGAAGCAGCAACAGCTTAGAATTTATAGAGTGTAAAGCTCCTTCCTGACAATTAGGCAGTTCAAGAATTACTATCACCACTTTACAGATGAGGAAAACAGCTCTGAGAGGTTGGGACCTGCCCATGGTTACACAGCTAGTCAGAGTCCAAACAAGGTGGGGTCTTCCAAGATTCCTGGGGTGGCATTCTTACCACTCTGCTTCCTTGGCAGCATGGATACTAAGCTGTTGATCTATTTCCAGAGCTTCTGGTCAATTACCTCTCTTGTCAATTACCTCTCTTGTCAATTACCTCTCTTGTCTCTTGCCCGTGGTATCCTCCAATGAGAATTATTTCTGGTTTTGCTTCCATTGACCTTGCCAAATGCTACCCACGGGAACTCTGGTTCCTGAATTTACTTATATGAATAAATTTTCTTTATGTATGATGCTACTCCCTCTCCTCCATCTATGTTTGTTTTGAATAAAACACGCTTCCAGAAGCATGTTTTCAGTCATGAGTCCCATCCCACTAGATCTTAGGAGTCTTATCTATGAAGTCAAAAATGCCACCTGACATTAGGACCTCCCATTCACTCACCTTCCTCATTACCTAGACTGTATATACTTGGGAATAAGCATTTAAAGCCATGGGTTTTATTATTGGCTAATACTCTGAAACTTGGTGCCTTAGAGTGTTGCCTAAAGCACTAAAAGGGTTAAATGATCTTCCCAGGGTCTTTATGTTTCTATTTCTATCTCTCTTTATCTGTCTGTCTGTCTCTGTCTCTGTCACAGACACACACACACATACACACACACTCTCACACACACATGCACACATACACACACCCTTTTACTTTCACAGATCTTCTTAAAACCTAGCAAATTAAAATAAAAGTGTCTTTCTCTTCTTTTTGGAGTCAAGGAGACCTGAGTTCAAATCTGGCTTCAGACACTAGCTATGGAACTACTCTTGGCAAGTCACAACCTCTGTCTGCCTCAAATTTTCTTACCTATAAAAGACCTCTGGGTCAGTTAGGTGGCTCAGTGGATAGAATGTCAGGCCTGGAGTCAGGAAGACTTGAGTTTGAACCTGGTCTTAAGACACTTACTGGCTGTGGGACCCTGGGCGAGTCATGAAACCATGTTTGCCTCAGTTTCCTCAATCTACAAAATAAGCTGGAGAAGGAAATGGGAAAGTGCTTCAGTATCTTTGCCAAGAAAACCTCAGATGGGGTCATGAAGAGTCAGATTTGACTGAAACAACTAAACAAATATCAAAATTCTCCTCCTTTTTCTTCTCTCTCCTTCTCTTCCTTCTTCCAGGGTCTATTCCTCCTACTTATGGCTTCCTTCATTTTAGCTAACAAAGCCTCTGTGCTGAGAAAGAGAACAGGCTAAGGACATGTTGCTCTTTTGCCAACATAGAGTATAGTTAGGGTAGCCCTTACTATGTGAGAGTCACTGTGCTAAGCACTTTACAATTCCCTCATTTGAGGCTCACAACAACAGGGGGGCGGTGGTAGCTGCTATTATTATCCCCATTTTACAGCTGAGGAAACTGAGGCAAAGAGGGCTAAGTGACTCGCCCAGGGTCTCACAACTATTAAGTGTCTGAGACCAGATTTGAACTCAGGTCTTCCTGACTCCAGGCCCAGCCTTCTATCCACTGTACCACCTGGATACAGATCAGCAACTTATAGACTGATGGTGTTTGGAGTCTTGAGAAGTTAAATGACCCACCCAGGGTCATACAGGCAGGATTCCTTACTCTGAAGCTGGCTTTCTATCTTCTACTCTGTGCTGTCTCTTGAGCTATAATCATAAACTGTAAAGTGCTTAACTGTGGTAAGGTAAGCTAATATTACAAACCGTAAAGCACTTTATAGATGTGAGCTCTTAAAGGTTTTTGCAGGAACTTTATGCCTTTTGATGGGACCTGAATGGTGACTTAATGAATCAGCCTCTAACCAGGTCACTGTAGGAAAAAAAAGCTTGAGACAGGCATGAAACCAAATAGGCTCAAGCTGAAATAGTGATTCCTTAATAATTTGAATAGCTGGATGTTTGTGAAACCATCCAGCCCCCACTCTTCCAGGACAGGCAAAGAATTGGCTAATAAATTTGACACCAATTCTCCTGTCCATTGGCAGGGTGGGGGAGGGTGGGGAAACCCAGCTAGACAGAGGTGGGGAAAGAGAAGATGGTGCTGATGTTCCAGAAAGGTAAGAAGAGTGATCCTGTCGTGCACTGGCCAGCCAGTCAACCTGGTGCCAGTCATTAATGGGGAGGTATCATAGTGTGGTGGGAAGAAGCTGGGGCTGGGAATCAGGAGATCCCTGCTTTGCCACCAGCATGGTTAGGTGGCCCTTAGTTAGACATATAACCTCTGGGGCTTCTGCATATCTGTAAAAGAAGGGAAATCGTTCCGTTTCATCCGTTGTACAGATGAAAAGATGTGAAATAATTATAATTGGGGGAAAAGAGGGTGCTCGTTCATATTACATAGTACAGTCTGCTAAGTACTTACCTCAAACAGCCCTAGTAGGTAGTTATTGTCAATGTTACCCTCCTTATTTTACAGATGGAGAAACTGAGGTTTGGAGAGTCCCAGAATCAAGGAATTCCAGAGCAGAAGGGATTTCAGAGGTCTCACTAGCCTGACCTTTTACCTGACACATACACTTCTTCTAGAACATCCCTAACAGATGTGAAGAATTAGAAGATTCTTCCCTATATGGTGGCAAAATCTGTCTCCCATGGTTTTCTCCTACTGATCCTGGTTCCATCCTCCAAGGACAGGCAAAACACCTTTTCTACATGACAGTCCTAGAGACGTCTTCATCAGAAATCAGCCTGTTCTCTCTTCTCTCTTCAAGTCTTCTCTTTTCTAGGCTAAATATAGGATCACAAACTGAAAGCTGGTCAGCTTGTCCAATCCCCCACATTTTATCAAGTAAGTAACCGACTTGGCCACATGGGTATTGAGGAATGATTCAGAGCCGGAACCAAGCTCCTCTGATTACAGGTCTTTCTGTTGCCTTATGTTGGTCTGCAAATTTGGAGAATCTACCCCAAATATTCGTATGGATACTTCGTGCCTGACGTGTGGTAGAGCATTCCCGGGTTGTGTTGGTCTGTTGGCTTCAGACACACTGTAACTCGACTCTAACATAGAGATGACTACCATATTGTCTCCACGTCCTTCCACCAATGACATGGCACTGTATCTTGTCACTGTCCCAACTACTCTCTGTTGGATGTACTCCAGTTTATCAATATCCTTCCTAAAATGTGCTGCCCAGAAGTGGACACAGTCCTCCAAGTCACAACACCAGAACACAGACATATCAGACAAGTGACCGAGAGAGTCACCCCTAGGGTCTATAAAACCTGTCATTTCCATTTCTAAATCCAGTTCCTGGCCCCACACCAAGCTATGGCTGGAATTCCTAGTGAATGAAGTCATTTTTTGTACCCATTGAAGGACAAAAAAAGAACGTACAGTCACCTTGAGTAGGTTTTTGCTAATTCAAATGAGGAAACCGAGGGGGAGTGGGGAAAAGAAAACCCCAGGATGCCAGCCACCAGTGAGGCTCCCCATGCAGAGGCTGGAGAATTTCCCTTGCAAAAATGAATTCAAATCTGTGTCCTAGAGCCAGAGCCAAGCCTAGGACTTGAGCTCAAGCAAGGCAGCCCTGAGCTGGACTAGAGGAGATACAAGGGACAGAATTTCCCCAGGAGGCCCTAAGGAGCTTGGAAATGCAATGTGATTTCTCAAGAATATTGATATGGATACATCAGGCCTGATATTCCTCAAGAATATAGATATGGATACATCAGGGCACAGTATGGGCTGTTTCACAAGGTACTAAGCTTTGCCATCTCGGAGAGTGAGTAGAAAATGAAGGGTTGAATGATCAAGATGTTCTGTTGAGAGAACACCCGGCCTTGGAGAGAAAGGTTGGACCAGATGACTGTTAAAATGCCTTCCAACTGTGAGGATCTCTGGTTCTATCAAAGCCCCATGCTTTGGTCTTCTGACTCTAAGCCCCTTCCTCTGCCCCACCCCAATCAACCCACTTAAAAAAAAAAAACCTCTGTGCCTCAGTTTCCTCATATGTAAAAACAAAGGACCTGGACCAAATGATCTCAAAGGTCTCTTTCCAGCCATTAGTCCTAGGATCCTAGAGTAAAACTGATCTATTCTTTGTGAATAACAGATAGTCTACTGCCTTTGGGATCAGGGAAACCTTGAGTTCAAATCCTGGCTTTCATACTTAACTAAGTATGATTGAAAAAGTCTTTACCAAACCCTTGCTATGTACAAAGCACTACGAGAAATTCTAGGAAGACAAAGTAAATGAGTCCGGGCTTGTTTTCAGGGAGCTCACAGCCTAACAGGGAGACAATACACATAGGTGCAATTCAGAGAGAAAAATCCAGTGATCCTTAGGCAAGATAGAAGGCAGGCAACTTCTTTAACTTCCATGGTCTCTAAGGTGACTTGTAACTTTAAGAGTCTATAGTTCTTCCTTTCCTGATTCTTCCACCTGTTAGTGTCCCTCTCCCCAATTTAATTAGGCAGCCAGGTGGCCTTCAGTATGGAGTCAGGAAGACCTGAGTTCAAATCCTGTCTCAGACACTTACTAGTTGTGTGACCCTGGGCAAGTCACTTAACTGCTGTCTGCCAAGGTTTCCTTATCTGTAAAAGGGGATAATAATCATCACCTTCTTTCCAGGGTTGTTGTGAGACTCAAATTAGAAAATATTTGTAAAATTCTTTGTTAACTTTAGAGTACGATATAAATATTATCTATAGTAACTATAATCTTCATGATCTTCATTATCATTAATCTTGTATATACTTATTTACATATACCTAAAAACCAGTCTTCCCCCTCCTGCCTTGAAGAAACTTTGACCCTTCTAATTACTGACATACTATAAAATCAGAGCTTGGTTTATTGTTGCCTTGATTGTCTAGATTTGAGAAAGTGATGGAGAAATATCAATAATGAAGATTAAATTTAAGTGGGTCATGCCTAGGTTTTTGGAGAGCTGGTTGTTAGACATTTACCAGCACTACCCTGGGTCCCACTCTGCTAAATGAAGATTGCTTTCTCCTAGATAATTATATCAGTAAAAGCCCCAGTCATGCTTCACTTAACTCCTAATCTTGGGCCTCAACATCTGCCTTGCTCACTTACCCAAAGCCTGTGAAACAATGGTGCTATTGTCCCTAGATAGGGCTTGCTAAATCTCCTTCCTCACTGTTCCACTCAACATCTCCTTAACTTTCCTGAAGTATCCCTTCCCAGGCACCATTCCCTTCTGTGGGTTATCTCTCCCATTAGAATTTAAGCTGCCAGAGGGTAGAGATTGCTCTGCTTTTCGTATCTGTATCACTTAATGGAAGTGTATGTTCCATTCATCCATTCACTCATTCATTCACTCACTCATTCATTCATTCATTCATTCATTCATTCATTCATGCTGTTTCCTCATTAGAATGTAAACTCCTTGAAAGCAGGGACAACTTCATTTTTGTTTTTGTAACCTTAGCATCCAGCACAGATATTTAATTAATTCTTATTGATTGAACAACTAATTCCATAAAAATCTTACACCCTGGACTTCCTCCACCTCCCCAAGTCTCACTGGAAAATCAAAATGCTTCTGAGCCTCCATTTCTTTAACTGCAAAATAGAGATACTAATCCATTTAATGCCTATTTCAAAGGATTGTTAAAAGATTCAAATAAGATAATATGTGTAAAGTTCTTTGAAAATTTAAAAGTGCTGGGGTAGCTAGGTGGCTCAGTGAATAGAGCACAGGCCCTGGAGCCTGGAGGACCTGAGTTCAAATCTCTACTCACTAGCTGTGTGACTTTGGGCAAATCATTTAACCCCAATTGTCTTGCTTCCCCCCTCCAAAGAAAGAAAATTTAAAAGTGCTACCTGAATGTTTACTATCGCCATCATCACCATTATCTGAAAAACAACTCTGGGCTCACACAGAAATTTGGGCTTTCCCAGAGAGCTCACTTTTCAAAACACTTTACAGGTTACTAAGCATTTAGGGTTAGGGTTAGAGGGTGATTAGCCCCATTTACAGATGGGGAAACTGAGATTCAAGGAGTGACTGGCTCATAGTTCCAGTCAGTAAGTTTCAGAGCCATCGGGGAGCCTAGGTCTCCTGGCCCTACATCCAGCACACATTCTGTCCCCCATGGGTCTCTACTGCTTTGTTGCGGGGGCGCCACCAGTCTCAAGTTAAAAGATCCAGTACTGAAACCAAGGAGCCGGTATGAATCGAGAGTTCCAGGGACAGACCCCATGCCTCCACCCTACCCAAGGAGGGAGCAGATTCTTTGGGAACAGGGGGAGGATGGGGTAAGGGGGTCTATTGATTTTATTGCTTGAAATATCAACCCAGCCCAACCCTGATCCTGCTGCTTCTGACAGTGTCTACTTTTCCTTCCAGCCTGGGGTGCAGGGGACCAGGCCAAGGCCGGGACCTGGCTGTCAGGGAAAGCTGAGATGGGGTCGATCTGCCAGGGACACATACATTAGTAATGGCCACAGATCCTGTCCTGGCTCAGGTCCCTGTTTCCAGAAGGGTGTTGAAGGGTGGGGGTGGGACCGGAGGGAATGGACAGTAATCAGAACCCCAGGGCCTAGGGGGCTCAGGTGTCACTTACCTGGCTGGAGAGAAAGGGTTTGGCAAGAAGACTAGGGCATCTGGGGCCAGCCCAGTGCCCTGGGTTCCTGGGCTCCCCAATGAGGGAGGGGTGCCCTGGCCACTGAACTATCAATTATGTCCTTCTCCTCCTTGAAGCCATTCAACCAAGATGAAGATGTCTGAAAATTATTTTTTTCTAGGCATTATTGAGGAAAAATTTTGGCATATTAGAAGGTGATGGTGAAAATCAGGAAGAGTTCTAAAATCCCACCTTTGATACTTACTAGCTATGTGGAGGGCAAGGGGTTAGGGGGAGAGAATCACTTAACCTTTCTAAGCCCTCCCCTTCCTTATCTGCAAAATGGGTCTAATACTACCTGTAGGACCTATCCCAGTCTGTAGGTAAAATCTTTGTAAACTTTACAAATTAGGAAACTGGGTTAAGTGACTTGCCTAAGGGCACACAGCTAGTAAATGCCTGAGGCTTAATTAGAACCCAGGTTTCCTGACTCCAGGCCTGGCAGCTTAATCATTGCGCCTCCTAGTGGCGATGGTGGTGTCCTCTACAACAATAGGAAGAAGCAAGCTTTTTTTTTTTTTGAGGTAGGGAGGGAACAATGAGTTGAATTTTGCACTTGTTGAGTTTAAGATGACTCCAGAACATGTCTAATAGGGCACTGCAGATAGAAGGCTGGAAGTCCAGAGAGAGGTTAGTATTGGATAAATATAAACCATCAGCATAGAGATAATAACTGAATCCATTTGCTGATGAACGTAGGGACATTTATATCATATCATATCACATCATATCATATCATATCATATCATATCATATCATATCATATCATATCATATCATGTTATGTTATATTACATATTGTTACATTATGATATGTTATGTTATATTATGTTGTGTTGTATTATGTTATGTTATATTATGTTGTTATGTTATATAACATTACATTATATTATACTATACTATACATTCCATTATATTATATATTATATCCTTGTATTGCTGACCCGCTTCAGCAGAATCGGTCCTTGCTCTCTAGGAGCTTACAATCTAATGGGGGTCCTTATCAACTGCTTATGAACAAGAATGTCAGGATTGCCCTGATATCGTGGAAGAGTGAAAGCACTAGCATTAAGAGGAACCAATAAAAGCTTCTTCATGAAAAAGGAATTGGGAAATATTAACAAAATTAATAAAAAGGACAATACAACATAGATAACATTAATTTATGGTTTTCCAAGTTAACATGCAGCT